>CAXIVR010000009.1:104216089-104707480 GCA_964035755.1 Teleogryllus oceanicus
GTTGACGAAATCTACGAACTGGCCGAACGTCCGAAAGTCTCCACTGCGCGATTCGCTCCGGTGATCGCCGGCACAAGAAATTAATCGCTCAAGAGTGTTTGCCATTGAACCTTTCCGACAATCGCCGGCCGTAATTGGATAATACGCTAAGGACGAACGGCTTCTAATGGGCGGGAAGTAATACAACCGGACGACTGTTGTTGCGAGTCTATCATAATAAATGTGCACCGCAGAGGCAGAGCTGCCGCGAGATACGCCCACTTTTCCCATTGCCCAAAGCGCACCGTTACGCCCCGCCCCATGGCCACCGTGTGCGGCGGGAGGCCTGCGGGCGCCGTGCAGCCCCGCCCCCTCCGCCAGACATCCCTTCGAGACCCGTAGACCCTCGGGGGCATAATGAACACCGTGCCACGGCGATGTAATCAAAGCATTACGAATTGGGTTTAAAGAAGAACTGTTATTTTCCTGATTGGACGTAATTTTTGAAAATAGTAACTTGAATTACAAATTGAAAAGGATTCATAAAAACATTTGTTTTAACCTTAAACAAAAATTAAACCCATTCCAGAATAGCAACTTTAAATGTCACTGTTCAAAGTAATATAACAAGGTGTCCGGTCACAGAAGGTATTGTATCAACCTATATTCACCACTGTCGTTTGTGCTTTCATTATAGTTCAAAGTCACTACAGGGGACCATATAAGAGAGGTAGGTTTTTGAAATGTACTGGTCACTGATTGCTGAAATGAGAGAATTTATCAATGTGTTTTATGGAAAAATCATGGTTCCATGAAAAAATGGCCATTAATTGAGGTGACTGAGGTGGCTGCTTGAGCATGTTTCAATTTATACAAGAAAACACTATCATTGTTTTCTGATGCATTGAATATACAAATTCATTGTTCAAAAAATTGAAAATATTTTGTAATCTGATACTCATATTATACATAATATTAATTTAAAATGACAACAAATATTATTATAACATACAAAAGTGAATGATATGACAAATTTATTTATTCAATAAGCAGTAGCGAGTTATTTAGAATGTTTTATTATTTGATAAATTATATGGGAACCTCATTTGACTAGGACAAAAATTTTATTTAAATCAGAATCTAGAAGAGTTAAATTCAATTAGAATCTTTAAATTTTCTCCTATATTAATAATGGTGATAGGAGAAGTGGTAATTAAAACAACAATCCAATAAATAACCAATCATTTCCTTTTAAGCATTTTTTGCATTCTTCAAACACCCAACTATTCAATTCATTAATTTAATAAGTTCAACTTGCAGTCATGACAAGAGACCAGATTTTTATGTAATTACATATTTTTTTGTCTTTGTATGTTCAACTCTCTCAATTTGGTCTAGGCAAATGATGACAATTCTTCCACAATATCAAAATTTTTCATTCCACATTTTTAAATATTTTGCACTATATTACAAATTATTCTTATTTACAAAACAATTTTAAACATGTTTGACACAACTTTTTATTATTCTACTGGTTTTCTTGAAACTTGTTTAGCAAAAAGCATTTAATTAATTTTCAAAAATCAGCATTTTCTCTTTCACAAAATCAGAATTGTGAACAGATAATGTGAGGTGCCCCACATAAAGACAGGGTCAGATGCATGTGGTCTGGCTTAACCTCCATCTGCACAGCATTAATGTTGAAGCAACTGCTCATGAACACTGAGAATATTCCTTTAAGGTGTGGAAAGTATCGGTGTTGTTGTGATTCTGTATCTTTAATCACAATTTCTGAGAAAATACTGAAAAAATTGGCTGTCGCAAACATGTACAAGTCGGCCCGGTGGCCGAGATCGCTAAGGCAGTAGTGTCGTAGTAATCTCGGACCGAAGGGTCGCGGGTTTGAGTCCCGCCTCGGGCATGGTTGTATTTGTGTTTGTCCTTTCACCCTTATCATCACCATATCGTTTCATCCTCATAGTTACTACATTTGTAAAATTTCAATCTTTGCTCAAAAAAATTAAAAATATGAAAACAATGCTGTAGTTTATTATTTGCCGACATTGTTTTCCTACATTTGTAAAATGGCTATCTTTGCTCAAAAAAATTAAAAATACACTATTAAATAAACTTAATCCACAAGACCAGCAATATTTACTTTTAAAATTAGTTTAATAAATGTTTTATTAATGTAACTTCAAATTTTGTAAATTTATTTTGTTTGTAAATGAAATATTTTATATTACATATTTATGAACGTATTTTGCCATTTCCTATTACATATTTTTCCAGACTTTAGTCATGCCACATCACTTTACATCAAAGGAACGGAAAGTAAGGAATGAAGAGAAGCTTTGTCACAAGGGACTTGCAGGAAAATCCAAAGCTGAGCTGCTCAAGTAATAACTTGTAATGAAAACACACAACTATTAATAAATATTAATTATTATGACTTTATAACAATTAAAAGAACTAACAATACGAGAGTAACTAAGGCAAGTATTAAAATACACACAATTTTTCTATTTTTCTTTTGATAATTTTCAGCCTTCTGAAGTTGTTGGTAACCTTGATGTACCTGAGTTTGAGTTTGTTCAATGTTATAGTCAATGCGGTCCAACATAGTACCCTGCAATCATAAAAACATTAATTGTTTATTTAATTTATTACACTTTGATATAAGACCATTCAAACACATCAGTATCCCATATATTTTATTGGCCTTTCAACCCAAAAAACACAAACTAATACTAAATGGGTTTAAGAAGCAACAAAACTGTGGTCATGACATACTTAATACATATTACAGCATAAACTGGCTTTATAGAAATCAAGAAACATAGAAAAACAATATTGTGTTTTACTTTAGATAGATTTACTTTCTTTAAAACATGTGACACCTTGGTGTGGTTTTCAACCATATGGGAATGTATCATACTTCAAAGAATAATAGCAAATGAAAAATAGAGGTACTGCAAAACTTTTTTCCAAATGTTTGGAAGCACATTTATTTAAAACGATAGCTACAATTTCATCTAAGCCAGAAGTAAGCTTCAAAAGCATAGATTTCAGCTTCATCAATATAAAGTCAAGTCAAAGTAAATATCGCTCAAGTATGAGACACTAGCAGCTTTAGTCATCAAAGGTAAATCATTAATAGCATACAATCTGGAGAAATATTTAGAAAAATTATTTATGTTTATTTGTGTATCTGAACAATTAATATCATTATAATAAAGAATCTTTGGCATAAGAGTTGACTTAGATTTGTAACAACAACTTCTCCAGAACCTGGAGGGATTAGAAATAAGCCTTGTTTCAACTAAAAGAATAAATATATCATACGCAGACTTTACATTAGTTTTGATCTTGTTAGATAAAGATGCAATAGAAATGAGCAAATCAAAATTTATTGCTTATTTATCCTTGAAAATAGATTTTTTTACATGGGAGTTTTTTTTTTTTTCTCCCTTTCAAAATTCAAAATTTAAGTAGTATATGACTTAGTGTAGGATCACAGAATTTTGAAAATGTGCACACAATTCACTTTTCCCCATAGCACGTCATACGCAGTTTTTAACTGTTTTTTTTGGACATAAAATAAATAAATAAAAAAAAAAAAGAGCAAAAATTTGAAGGGAAACTGTTTACATTGTTTTCATAGTTAATTTTTTAATTTAATCTGATCTATCAAACCATGGTGGGTACTTATGAGACTTGGTACTATACACAGGAGCAGTGGTACAAATCACATCAAATGATTTCTCATAGAAGGTATCAAAAATTTCATCTATATCTAAGAAGAGAATATATACTGAACATTGAAAAGGAGATAAAAGTAACGTGAAAACTTTTTATAATCATGTAAATAATAAAAAGGCAAGTCATGACATACCAAGGGTAATAGAATATGGTGATAGAGAGTCTTTGCAAGATGAGAAATCCATTGTCGTAATAAGTAAACATTATCAAATGCAAATAACATATCTTAAGAAAAATGAGTTTTTGCTTGTGTACAATAAAAAACGTTCATTAAAACTAGGAACCAATTGGAATGGAATACCTCTAACAGGATCTAAAAGCTTTTATGGAACTTCTGAGTATTTCTGACTATTTTTGCTTTTATTAGCATTACAAGATAGTAAAACATACAATACATGAAATCTAATTGTATCATACGAATATGTAATACTTATGTATCTCCCAAGAAACCTATAGCTTCCTAGATAACCCTGCTATTTCACTATAACATATTTATATTGTTTATATTAGGAATCGTAAATGTTTGGCAATTATAATGCCCTATGGATAAATAATTAATTTTTTGTGACAATCAACGTAGCCTCATTATTTCCGTAACTTCCAAATCCTAAACGATAAAGTTAATTTATTCCTGACATATTTTAATTAACTTGAGAAAAAATTAACTATTAGTTCCTGCCATATTATATTAGCAGTATGGATATTGTATTTTTCATTACTTCGATGCTCATTGTGTGTTAGTGTTGAATTCGTTTAGTGGTGGCAGCGAAAACTACGTAAAGTCTAAGTTATAAACACATTTGTTGTAATAGGGGGGATGATGGGTCCCGTCAATTGAAATCCCGTCATTTGATGCCGGCGCATGCACAATACAATTCTCTCCTCTGGAGAGCAATACATAGAAATTTTGCGAATATGAAATCTAATAATCTAAAGTCACTATTCAATGGATACTGTATCAAAGACATCTAAATTAATAAAAGAATTGTCTTAACCCTGAATGCACTGAAGAATATTATACTTAAACACTTAAGAGGCCTCTTGAGGCTCCATCCTCAAATTACAAGGCACCGCGGGAAAAGTAAAGTAATTTTTAGTAGAATTAAAGATAATAGTACTTTATTTCTTTGTGTAGTTTACAACAGTAAGACTTTGATTATGGTAGAGACATAAAAAAATTATTCACAGTAATGTTGTATCCTCTGTTCCTGAAGGGTTAGGTCAGTTCATTCACCATAGTTGCTGCCAAATCTTTTGTCAAAGGCTCATCCTTTTGCCTAATACAACATGTTGCCCTTCAATACAAACCCATTCCCCACATCACAAAACCAGAATATCTTTATACCATATTTATCAGGCTAATTCCACATATACGTTCTGAAAGAAAACTCTTGTTCATTTGTCATCAAAGTGCATGAACCTTCAAATGTCTTCAAAACTATGAATATCCATTGTTGCTGTGAAAAGACTAAGACTCAGACATTCAGAAGCATGCAGACAGAAGCAAAATTACTTGATAAATATTTGCAGCATTATTTAACTTTCCCAATACTATATATTTGAGGTATAGGGAGTCAAATTTGCAGCGATTTCTAATGAAAATGTGTATCAATTAATTTGGGGTTCATTACAGTCTTTGAACAACAACCTTGTCTAATAACACAGGTCTGCAAAAAAAGTATTTTTATCTGCTGCATGGGATATTTTTGCTGAATTAAATGTCACAGATTCTAAAAATAACTTCCAGATCATTCCATCACATATAGTTTTTTTAAAAGAAAACAAATTTAAAAAAATTTTTTAATTAAAATTTTCTTACTGTAAAAAAAATTGTTTCCGATATTGAACAATTCTGATACAATCGTTGACTCTTTTCTTGCCAATCTTTTCTTTTTTTCTTTCATACTTTTCCGAACTCATTTCTGGTTTCCTACTTTAGTTTCTCGATTGAGCATCCAACAGTAAACATATGACATCCCATTTTCCTTGTAAATATTTCTGAAAATCTCAGACATCCTGATGAAATCTCTGGGCCTATTCTTCACTATAAGCTCCCAAGTTTTCACGAAAATAGTCAACAAGGGAGAGTAAGAAATTAACTATTAATCTCAGCTTGCATCCTTGAGCTTCATATGCTGCAAGCATGCGTTGTACAATGGATTTGTAGTCAGGGTCCTTTGTATTCCTACAAAACGTGTGCACTACATTCTTAAAAGAGTCCCAGGCTGCTTTTTCCTTGCCTCCCAATGTTTCCATAAGGAGGGGATCAGTTAGAAGTTTTCTTATATCGGGGCCAGTGAAAACTCCCTCTTTTAACTCTACTTCAGCCAGTTTCGGGAACTTGTATATAATATGAGGGAGATAATTTAAAGAGGTGGTAATAATACTTGTTCTGGCGGAATAAGGTCATTTAGGTGGCGTTTTTCTTGCCGAGGGTTAAACTGTCTGAAGGCTGCCAATAATTTTTTGTCCACAAACGAATCCTCGCATCTTCTGCACACCTTATGCGGAGCCTATGTTCTGTCTTGACCTCCAACGGATTGTTTATATTTAGTCCTAGTTCCCCACATAAGTCTAAACATGCTCATTGCTCTATCAACTATAATCCATTTTGATATGATCATGGGACCTTGTTAACGCTAAAACTACTTTATCCACCACCCCCTACCACTACTCTCTTCAACCATGAATTTGTTTTCATTTATTGCCACGTTCAGCTAGAATTGATATAATTAATGTGAGAAGTTTTAGTTTTATGGCAATTTTTTAAACAAAAAACAGAATTAGTAAGGAAGAAGTGTAAGGTAAGTTGATTAGGAATTTTATGCTAAATTCAAGGAAACAATTGAGTGTAGCAAGAAAAAATGACATGATGGAAAATTTTCGTTTCGATGGAATTTATTGTGTTTTTCCCAAGTTGAAGTCTGTAAGAAAATGGATAAAAATCTCCCCCCCCTCTCACTCTCTCTCTCACTCACTCTCTCTTTAATATGAAAGAACACACCTATTTCCATTACTTTTCCCCTCCTTGTTATTGAATTCAATTTAGACTCTTAGTACACTTAGGTGCTTTTAAAACTCAGCTCTTCAATAAAATCCCTATGTCTCTTGCTAAGAATATCATGACTTCAAATTCCAAATTTTAAGAAATAAATATTTTTTATTCATAATACACAATTTAATTTTTATGTTTCAGGATAATTTTTGAAATAATAATGTACAACAAATAACAATTAAAATTTAAACAAAATGACCACAAACCTACACATAGATGCGTGGGGCGATGAGGTGGTGACACCATGTGGCCCGTACCACATGATAGTGTGAGATTTTTACCCACTAAAACCACCTCCCTTCTTCTCCATCCTCCCTGAGGAACCCCCGTTAGGCATTACATCACGGGGAGTGGATTAGAGTGGCTTAGTCACAAGCCACTTCTCTTTGCCAAAACATAGGAAGGATCAGTCGATTTCCCTTCTTTTCCTTACTATTCTCCTGAGCTCAGCTATTATGGTCTGCGCATATGCGCTCACCGCATCCCAGTTGGTTTCTGAAGTGAGCATGCACCCAACCATTGCTTCGGGTGTCAGCGGTTGATCCCGAGTATACTCATAACGTGCCGTCGCTGCACATGGTATCGCGAGCACTGGAAGAACACATGCTCAGCGTCTTCGACAGCAGGTTCACATAGTGGACAGAATGGGGTATCCTCCAGCTTGAACCTGTGGAGCTTTGCCAGAAAGCCAGACAACAGCTGAGACAACAAGAAATTTACTTCGCCGTGTATACGGTTGATCACGGTGCAATGGAGGGAATCAGGCGTACGTCCATCTTCCTTTAATGGACTTGTCCCATGCTCCTGCCATTCGAGCAGTGTTGTCGACAATCTGAGTTCTCCTTTTTTTGTGACATCGCCTCCATCTCTCTCCGCCAAGATATCGACAGAAGGCATCCCCACGATGACGCACACTGCATCGTTTGACACAGTGTGGAATGCACAAGCTACCCGCAATGCTGATAACCTGTACACTGACGTCATACCTCGGACGTAACTATTTGTCGATGTGGAGTTTGGTCCATACTGGGGTTCCACAGAGCAAGACGGACCTCACAACCAAGGCCAGAAGCTTCCATTTCTCCTGACAGGGCCTTATGTTGGGCATTAGTCTCGATAGTGCTGCATTAATTACCGCTGCTTTATTGCTGGCGAACTTCAGGTGGTCAGCAAATGTCAGACGGCGTCAATCATGAGACCAAGATCAATGGCTGTGATGCAACACGGTGGTCTCCAACTTTGAAAGTGATGGTTTCTCTCTTTTTCCTGCTAGTGACTAGGATAACCTAAGTCTTGTGCTCAGCTAACTGCAGCCCTGAGGACTTCAACCACTGACTAACAATGGCGATCGTTTCGTTGCAAATATACACAATTTCCTCAATGTATTTCGCAACGGTGACGATAGCAATGTCGTCCAATTGCTTGTCGGGCGGTGTTAATGACAAACTGGACTGCGGCAACAGTCCAGCGGGCTCTGCGGAAACCATACTGATTTTCCGAAGGCCTCCTCCTCCTCCACAGCTTTCTCCAGTCTGGTACTAATAATTCTCTCCAGAACCTTGCCAGCTGTGTCAAGCATACACAATGGCCGCTATGATGATGGATCTTTGGGAGATTTATTCCCCTTAGGGAGGAGCACCAGGCGCTGTTTTTTCCATCTTTCTGGGTACACCCCTTCCCTCAAGCAAGAATAATAAAGATCCACAAAGATGTCGGTGTGAGCGAGTATCGCAGTCTTGAGGGCAATACTGGGAATGTTATCCGGTCCGGGAGCCTTTGTGTTGCCGATTCTGCTGATTGCGTGCAGAATTTCTTCTTGCCTGACTGGAGGAATTATTTCTAGCTCAGATAACGCTATATTAACTGAGTCACCGGGGTGGCTCGGGAATAGGGTTGTCACAATTCTGAGCAGCATATTGGGGCAAGTTAGAGAACGTAGGTGCCGCTATCTTAACCTACACATGACCGTCTTGTACAGCCTACCCCATGGATCCTTTTCCACCTCCACACAGGCTTTTGGCGAAAAGCTTGCTATTCGGATTTCTATCTTCAACTGGCTTCGAGCAAGTTTGTATTGCTCTTGCAATTGAGGAAAGTTGTCTCTGCCACGAGCTCTCTGGTACTGTCTTCTGGCTCGAAGGCACTCGCGTAATTGGGTGATTTCCTCATTCCACCAGTAAACTGGTGAACGTCGAGATTGTGCCCCGTCTAGACATAGCCGAATCACAGGCTTTGGTAACCCATTTCATAACCTGCCCAGCTTTGTCATCTGCGATACCTGTTGGCACTATCATCTCCAAACATTGTCGGAAAACTTCTTTGTCGAACGTTTTTCCTTTCCACCCAGCTGGCTGATATTTTGGCGCAAAATTATCCCTCCGCTGATTTTTCACCTCGCACAAAAGTGCCTGGTGGTCACTATGGGTATAGTGTTCACTAACTCTCCAGGACACTCCCATTCTCAAAAGTTTATCTGACATGAACGTCAGATCCATAACAGATCCCACGCCCCCTCTGCGGAAGGTGTATGTCTCCTGTGTTGGCGAGCTCTACATTCAGAAGGGAGAGGAATGCCAGAACTGCTCGACCTCGCTCATTTGTGGACGAACTACCCCACTCAACAGCCCAGGCGTTGAAATCTCCAGCTATCACCAAGGGGCTTCATCCTCTGCGCCGCATACATAAGCGGTCAAGGAACTTCTCAAACTCGCCCATTGTCACCTTGGTGAGGCATAACAGCTGTAGATGTAAACGCCGTGATTTGTACCCAGACAAATCCAGCTCCGGGTCTCGTCATAACTTGCTGGAATATGTGTTTTCCACAGGCCCAGATTGACGCCTGGTTGTGGAGGTCAGATACCCACGCTGTATCTTCACGGTTAGTATACTGCTTGCATACAATTGCTAAATCAGCCTCCCATTCCCTAACCGACTGTGCCAGGGTATCCCGGGCGACTGCGTAATGGTTGAGATTGTGTTGTATAATTCTCATTTTTTATCCGTTATTGCTTTCTGCGCTTTTTGGACGATGGACACCTGCTGCACCCAGTAGCATGTCTGCCTTGTTTCCTTTCTTCACAAAGCACTCTTTGGCCATTTGTGCATGACTTAGCAAGGTGATCATCACCACCACAATTCATGCACAAGTTGGACCGGTCATGTTAGTTTTTACATGCTTTTCTGAGGTGTCCAAAATCCAAACATCTGTAACACCTCATTTTACGGATGGCCAACAATTTGTTAGCCACCACAACAGGAACGCTGACTATTGCTACCTGTGTTCCACCATAGGATGGTCTTAGGGATTTGACCACAGTAGCTGGGAGATCACTGGCTTCGGGAAGTTTGTCCACCAGAGCCCTATGCACTTCCTCTTTAGTTGTGACCTCATCCA
Organism: Teleogryllus oceanicus; assembly: GCA_964035755.1. NCBI lineage: Eukaryota > Metazoa > Arthropoda > Insecta > Orthoptera > Gryllidae > Teleogryllus > Teleogryllus oceanicus. Next base: position 104,226,280 of record CAXIVR010000009.1, read on the forward strand.
GGTCCTTCACCTGAATAGTCACGGTGTGAGTGAGAGCCCTCACATAAGCGTCCGATCCAAACACCTTTACAGAGGACTGAAAATCTGTTGTTTGGCCTCCGGCAGACTGCTTCAGTTGCAGAAGGAGATCGCCACCAGCTGTCTTCTGGGTGTGCGTGATATTCTCGCCAGATCCTTAAGCTCAGGGTCAGTTTTCATTTTTAAGAATGTCGGCGACGCCAGCGCCGTCCTTCTTGATCATCAGGGCATCTGGTCTGGGTGGCCTTTTCTGCGTTTTAGAACACTTACACGTTCTCTTACGAGTGACCACTTGCCACTCGGGCTCTTCTCGTGGTATTTCCGGAGAGGGTATTTCTGCCCGGATTTTATCTGCGTTTTTCACAGTCTCCTTCCTTACCTTGGGCACCGGGAGTTCCGCTCGCAAGGATCGCTCGTGACGACGAGGTAAAAAATTGAGAAGCTCGGTTTTCTTCCTCGTGACGAGTACCCCCGCAGCCACCTTCTCAGGGGACGACTGAGTACACTCTTCTTTCCCAGTGGGTTTGTTGCACTGAGGATCTGGTCTGGGTGATCCTCCTTTTTGCAGTGCTACCACCTCATTAAAGTGTGTCTGGACTGAATACGCCAATTTTTCTATCTCACCATGAACATTATGACGAGGCTTAACAAAATTGAGAAGCTCGGTTTTCTTCTCAAGGCTACACAATGCCTGTTGTTTCGCATGCTCACTAGTAGCAACGGATACTACAGCAGCCCAGTGGTCCACTGCTGAAGTACTGCGGTCACTGGTTGACGACGCCTGGGAGCCCGCTTGCTCACTCCCAACAGACGCCGGTACTGGGGATCCAGGCCCCTGAACCATAAACTGAAATCCCAAAAGACCTTTCATATTGGTTTTTTGACTGGGGTGTCCTTCCCCGCCTGTTGGACCGTGGGAGGTATTTTAATTGCCTCTTGACCTCTATATCTAGAGATTCCTCTCCTGTTCGTCACCTGGGGACACGTTGCTTAGGGGTTACAGGCTCCCCGGCTTCACCCTTTACCCTGGGTCAGAGTTGTAACAACCAGACTGTATCCCGCCATACTTTTGGGGCGCTCCAGTACGGCGCTTACCTGCCATTCCGACAGGGAGACTTGTCAGAACCCCCTTCTCTCGTCTGTTGATCGACCCATACCGTCGATGGGATTGGTTACCACAACCTTGGCACGGGTTACTCGACTCGACAGGGTCCACCTCTTGAAGATGAGAGCGGAGTTGGGATGGAGAGGCTAGGAGACACTCTTCCGAGAGACTTGTAATCGCATCACATCCCCTTGGACCCCCTTGTGTGTGTGTGTGTGTGTGTGTGTGTGTGAGAGAGAGAGAGGGAGAGGGAGAGAGAGAGGGAGAGAGAGGGAGAGAGAGAGGGGAGAGAGAGGGGGGAGAGGGGGAGAGAGGGGGGAGGGGGAGAGAGGAGGGGAGAGAGAGGGAGAGAGGGGGAGGGGAGAGAGAGAGGGAGAGAGAGGGAGAGAGTTATTATTTAAGTGGCTTGATAATAGAGTTTTCTAACCATTTTAAGGCAGATACTAGTTACTAATTTACATATACTCGAATGAAATTACATGCTAGCTTACATGTTATTATTTTATTATATTATTTAGATTTTGATTTATGATATTATTTTGCTCCACAGTACATTTGTAGATTCAATCAAAATATTCTTACCTGATCTACTACCATGTGAGAAAGATCCTTGAAAATATCGTTGAGATCTACAATAGACCGCACTATTTGATTCACTTCTTGTTCTCTCTGTTGAACTATTCGGGTATTTTCCTCTTCCCATAGAAGCAGCTGCTGTTGTTGTGACAAAGACATACCACTACTACCAAACTCTCTATCAATGTTTTCTACGTCATTGTCCAACTCCCAGTCAGAATTAGGAGTAAACCCCTGGTCAAAATATTGCCTTGAACGTTCTTCCCTTGAATTAAGTTCTGGAAAAGAAAAACATTTTGATAAGAAAATATAATTAACTACTTTATATGAACATAACTAAAATGTTATAACACTAGGAAGCTCAATATGCTATTTTTGGAACATTTTGTGTTTTTCATGTACATTATGATTTTTTTTAAGTCTGTGAAGTTGGGTTTTCGTTACTTTCATAATTTTAATGGATGACTAATCCCACTAAATTTAATTGATCTGGGCTACTTTTATCTTTTCAAATTTACCTAGATATTCAAATGCGCCATTTTTGATACATTGCTTTTCTGTTTTTAAAATGAGAAAGGATGATTGTGCACAAGCAGGATTTTATGGAAAGCAAAGCTACTTCATTTGATTGGAATCTTATGATTCCATTCCATTTGAGAAAGAAAATAAAAAAGAAAGAAAGCTCCTTCTGGTGCACAAAGCTTTCCTAGAATGGTCAATTTTCTTTGAAAAAATGTACAAATGTTTTTGCAAAACTTCATTCCCTCGAGAATGCTGGAAGAACACTTTGGCAAAATGTACTGCAGTTGTTGGGGCTTTGAATGAAACAAGGAAAATGGTAACAAGAGAGAGAATACCTTAGAAATTGTTTTCCAGGTCACTGTCCTAATACCCAATAACATGATTCTTACTACATGTCAAGGTTAAGAAAATAATAATGAATTGGTTTTGAATATAATTTCTAATCTTAGAGTGCAAACAGGAAGGTACATTCCTTCTAATTCATTGGATACTGATGTGCACGTTTTGGAGAGTAATAAAGCAAATTTGACTGACAGTAAAAATTTATGCATATTTAAATGGATAGAATTTAATTCAAAAACAACAACAACAAAACATATCCGCTTGTGCTATTGTCGCTGAGACATATAAATGGGAATAAAAGCAACAGAAAAGCTTAGAGGCAAGGAATTTTGTAAAATTTAATTTAATATTTTATACAATTTTGAATACAATGTAAATCATTCGAAGAAATTTACTGTGGATAATTTAAACCAACTTTTGATAAATTAAAGTAAGAAGAAATATAACAGTTGAAAACTAAATAGACATTTACAACACGCTGATTCGGAACAACACATATCGTCTTGATCTTAAAAGCATTTCAACTGTATTTGAGCCAACATTTCAATTTCAAAAGGAAGGAAGGATAACAAACCACAAAATTATTATTATTATTATTATTATTATTATTATTATTATTATTATTATTATTATTATTATTATTATTATTATTATTATTATTATTATTATTATTATTATTATTATTATTAATAGTTTTTGAATGAGATGTCTCTTCATTCTGGATTCACGATGGATTCTAGTTAAAACTGCAGAGTGCAGCTCACATTTTAAACACTTCGGTCTCCAATGTAATCTGAAGATATTACAAAATGAAACACTCATTTCTTTATACTTACTCTCTTCGTAAGAGAGACCTCAAAATTGATCTGATTCAATACAGAAAAGTTTCTCATGATTAAACATAATGATTGCATGTAAAAAGTAATTATATTTATCAAAATGCAAGCTTATTATTACAAAATAAAAACATACTTCTGAGATAAGAATTCTGAGCTTTCCGAAATGCATTAGAAAGTTCTTGTAAGGAAGAAACAAGAGAGGAAACAACATTGTATGATAATTTCTTTTCTCGACGACTCCCTTCATTACTCTGGTGACGAATCTGTTGGACAAGTCGGTGAGTTGAGCTAAACATCTGCAAATAAACAATAAGGTAATAGTGTTATAAAATATTTGTAACTGCTGTATCATATATACCAAAACATTTGCATTACAATTTACATAAGTAAAATGATGAGTTGGGCACTAAAAAATCCAAAATAGGGGGGCCAAATTAATGGTAAATATTGAAAATAGGTTCTATATATAAACAACCCACGTGAATTTATATTAACGATTACAAAATACATACTGACAATGTACAAGAACACAGGCCCACTGAGGAAGCAATTAAGTGTGCTTAAATAATTTTGTTTCAGTTTTATTTTAAGGACGATTTTACATATAGTTTCACATCTTCCTATTTTCAGCAAATGTGAAAGAAGGAGTTTCACAGTTTATTGCATCTACGACATTTTCTCAATTTCATTTTCAGCGAAATAAATAAATTAATAAATAAAGTGAATAATAAATTAAGTAAACAAATGTTTTTCAGCATAAGAAAATAGGCAGAAAAATGCAAATTCATCTTTGTGCTACACAACACTAATATAATGATCTAAATTTACCTTACCTTATTTCTCCGATACCTTTAACAAAGAAGTACTATATGCCCTTAGCGCAAAATAGTCTCTAATTATGAGATTGAAGGCAGAACTCATTTTCTGATTTAGAAAATAGCCAATTTACTGATTTATACACAATTTATATGAATAAAAATTAGGCAATAGTACTTGACTTTCTTTCATACTTCAACTTTCAACTTTCGAACATATCAAATAATAAAGAATATATATAATATCTAGTGGTGCTACAACAACACAGTTTTTCTTGCATTATTTGTAACTGCTCTGCAATTTAAACTACTGACACTTAAAAATCCTATTGTCCCAACCCAACATTTCCCAAAAAATAATTTTCCAAAATTGTGGGAGATCAATGATAATGAGCATCCAGCATTGCTTTACGTATGCCTTGTTTCATTCATGGAAAATCTTCTGGAACAGATTTTGTGCAAGTCAAAAATTTTCTTCAATTTTGTAGTTTTGAAATGTTATAATTTTGCAATCTTCAAAAATAAAGAGAGTTCACCAAAAATGGTTTTAGCACCATATTTTTACTGTCCTATGATACATCGGATAAAATTTAAAGAAAAAATTTAGAGAAGTTCTCAGAAAGTTTTTTATAATTTGAATTAATTTCAAATACAAATTACATGAAAACTACTCGTTTTTTCTAAAAACTGAAAATGACCTTTATTAAAGAGCTGAATTTTTACACTTTGAGTAATGCACATCAATGACAGAATATTAGGCATAGTATTTTATTTAAATTAACGTAATAAAACAATTGATTTATCATACACATAATTAGTAGCAATTAGCTAATTGCTTTACTGCTAACTGCATTACTGTTAACTGCTTCACGCTTTAATAAGATGTTCTTCTCTGTTTGCCCTCCATATCGTAATAAAAAATCGTCAATAATAGGCCAATGATAAATAAAACAAAGTCAAATTTGAAAACTCTAGCAGTCCATTGTGACATAATAAATGAAAAAGTTAAATGAATTTACTGGTGTTCTACAGAACAGATTTGCACTCGAATAAAATGTGAACCAAGAGTTTGAGCGCTTCATTAAGTCAAAAAAAGTTGCGCATTAGATTCGCATAAATACGGTATTACTTTAAGAATATTATAGAAGAGTAAATCTTTCCCCTATGTGGGAAATTTTGTTGAAAAATTTGGAGCAATTTTTAAGACAATGTTGTTTAAGCGTTACAGTAATTGAAGCTCTTTTTCACATAAAACTTCTGAGTTATCGAGAAATTTAAATTTATTGCATTTATTAAAAAAAAAAAAATACAGTACCGTAACTTTTAGAAAACGAAAGAATAAAGCAAAATGGCATTCATGACATGTTACTCAGTGCATTTAGTACTATCTGTATCAAAAGTCTGAAGAAACTAGTGGAGCTATAATGGCATGGACTTTCTTGTTCTAGTTAGTTTTCTAATTTCTTTGGTCTGGGCTAGCTTTTCGGACTCGCCACATACTCTTGCCAGCAGCCATATTTTGGCACCGAAAGTAAATTTTGCTTAAAGTTCTGGTTTCCTAATAGAAGACTTGAAATATTACTTTAAGAATAATTTAGGAGAGTTAAAGATCGACCAATAAGGAATTTTTCATTGAAAATATTGGAGTTTTTTTAAAGAAAATGATATTCTACACAGATAGACGGTATTACTTTGAGGTGGTACTACAATGAGGAGAGATGTTTTGAAATAAACCACTTTTTCTGTATCAGCGACCCGCAATTTCTGAAAACTGACATCACTGGCTTTGCAACACCCCCCCACCCTTCCTTCTGCTTCTAATTTCTGAAAAGAAACAAAAATTAAAGGTCTTTTTTTTTGCCATGCCTGACCTTTGCTGTGTGTGATATGCCTTGTGATGGAGGTGGGAAAAGTTTCCAATGTGATAGCTGCAAGAGGTGTTACCATGTGGATTGCGCTAACCTAACTGCATCTGAAGTAAAAGTGCTAGAGCTGAGGAAGAGAGTTATGGCTTTTTTATGTTGTGACTGTCAATCCAGAATGTGGTCACTTTCTTTAGTGTTTTCTGAATTCAATAAAATGACAGTTTTGGTGGGCAACCTAACCAAGTGTCTAGATAGGGACAAGGCCAAGGGGTTGATTGATTGATTGGGTTTAAAGGGCGCTTCAACTACTAAGGTCATTGGCGCCCATGTCAAAGTACTTCTAAAGAAATCAATTAAAGTTTGTTAAAAGGGTTGCTGTTGCAACTTTCCAGCTAATTTAAAAGCTCATATATACCCTAAAAGGAAACCCTCCATTACGCATAAAAAATTCAGGTAAACAAGACAAATTTTAAAAAATCTGGGGCAGAGAAAATATTTATTGCCCTTATGTGTCAGATAAAATTATATATTCCGCTTTCTCTCAAAAAACAAAAAAGCTTTGAGAGCGCGGAATCGTCATCTCCGAGCACCTCTCGTAGAGAGTTGCCCAGACCATGTCTTCGTCGACTGCCAACAAATTTCAAACACTGCAGGAGGGCGTGTTCCACAGAAAGATCCGCCCTGCATCTATCACACGTAGGAGGAGACTCACCTCGAAGGAGGAAACTGTGAGAAAAGTGGCAGTGTCCGATACGAAGACGGGTTAAAATAACTTCCTCGCGCCTAGAAGGTCTGGACGAGGAACGCCAAGAATTAAGAGTCCTTTATTGCACTTAGTTTATAGGTGGTATTGGGCCACTCTGTTTGCCACGCTCTAAAGATGGATCGTTTTAAGGAAGCTTTAACATCAGACGATGGTACGAAAGGAATGTCAACACGAGTACTCCGTCGCCGATTTCGCTGCCGATCAGCCATCTCGTCTCCAGATTCCCTACATGGCCTGGGACCCAACTTAGTACCAGGTCATAGTGGTGAGACAAAAGGCGATGGATGAGGTTTTGAACTGATTGCGTCAGGTAGTCTGATGAAGAACGGGAGACAGCTTGTAGTGAGCTGAGAGAATCAGAACAGAGAACTATTCGGCGCAAACTCGCTGACTCGATGTATTTTAGGGCTTCAAGAATTGCATACATTTCAGTAGTGAAGATACTGCACTAAGAATGTAGTCGATATGATTTGGTGGCTCTGATACAGTAAAAACTACATGCCACTGTGCCGTTGCACGATGAACCATCCATGATCTGGATAGGCTATCCTCAAAATGCAGCTGGTAAACAAGAGAGCTTAATGGGGTGACTTGGGGGTTTCAAGGGGGGGAAGATCAACATTAAGGTCACGCAAAAGATTTCGCAATCGAATACCTGGAGGGTGAGGCAGCGATGTTCGAAGAATATAGGATGTTTCATACTTAGGATGGGTAATTATTTGGCGACAAGGATGATTAGAAAGTCCTGATACTTTAGCATCGTAAGATGCTAATAAGATATCCCGCCTTCTTTTTAAGGAGGGCTCACCGGCCTCGGCTAGAAGGCACTCAATTCGCTGGTGCGATACGCACCAGTTGACAGATACCAGCGTGGTGTATACTATTGATGGGTCGCAGAGTGGAGGGAGCTGCCGAGCCATACACTTCACTACCGTAATCCAAAACTGAGCGGATGAGTGATCTATATAACCGCAGTCGGGTAGTGCGATCGGCACCCCATGATGTACCATTCAGCATTCGAAGAAGATTAAGGGGAGAGACACATCTGGTTTGTAATCCACGGATATGAGCACGCCACGTTAGGGACTTGTCAAATGTAAGCCCCAGGAACTTAGCAGATTCAGCGAATGGAAGGTGATTTCCTCCCAAGTAAAGAACTGGGTTGCTATGCAAATGGAATATCCTACAAAAAATGCAAACAGGTACATTTAGTAGCAGAGAAATTAAAGCCCGTTGACGTGCTCCATTCGTGGAGCTTGTTAAGCACCATTTGGAGTTGCCTCTGTATCACACTGATGCTGCTGGATGAACAGAAGATGGCAAAGTCGTCCACAAACAACGACGCCTTTACAGGTTCTCGCATGGTCGACGCTATACCATTGATGGCGATGGCAAACAGAGTGACACTCAGGACTGATCCTTGGGGGATACCATTTTCAAGAGGGTGACTACGAGAAAGCCTATCACCCACACGAACACGGAAGGATCTGTTCGAACAGAAGCTTTGAAGGAATAAAGGAAGCTTCCCCCTAAATCCCGAAGAGTGCAGGGTTTCCAGAATGCCATGCCTCCTTTTCTATGTCGAATAATATGGCCACAAGATGTTGCCTCAAGACGAACAATGTACAAACAGCTGTTGCCAACGAAGCGAGGTGGTCCAAGGTTGAACGGTTTCTTCTAAACCCGCTTTGGATTGGCGTCAACAGATTTTTATACTCCAAAGGTCCAGACCAGACGCTGATTCACCATGCGTTCCAGAACTTTGCATACGCAGCTTGTGAGAGAGATAGGTCGATAACTTGATGGCAGTGATCGATCTTTGCCTTCTTTGGGAACTGGGACGATGATGGCTTCTCGCCAGAAGGTAGGAATGGTGTGCTCTTCCCAAATATGGTTAAAGAGTCGGAGAAGAAATTGCATGGCCATTTCGGGAAGATGTTGCAGCATTAAGTTGTGAATTTGGTCTGGACCTGGTGTGGTTCTTTTTGCAAGCATTAGAGCAGAACTCATTTCAAACATGGAGAAATGGGTATTATAGTCCTCATGTGCTCTGCTAGAAAAATCCAAAGCGCGGTTTTCCATTCTTTCTTTGAGAAGGATGAAGTTTGGAGCATAGTTTGCCGAACTCGACATGAGTGGCAAGTACCTCTGCAATGGCGTCTCGAGCTGTGATAACCTGGCCATTTTTTTGAAGACCTGGCACAGAGTTTGGGGAAGGATATCCTTTGATTTGACGCACCTTCCTCCATACCAGATGTGGTGGCGTTTGGCAATTCAAAGAGGAGACGTATGACCTCTATGATGCATTTTTACTTTTTAAAATGGTTCTCCTCGCCTTTGCTCTGCACCTTTGTACTGATTGAGTTATCCGCGGTTGGATAGTGTTTTAATCTCGCCAAAGCTTTCTTACGAGCACTAAGCCTTGAGCAATCCGAGTTCCACCACGGGACGAAAGGGTGTCGCGATTTACTAGTCGACTTGGGGTTCAATTCGCAGCTCGTAATATAGCGTTGTTAAATGTGCTGCCATTTCCTCCACACTGACAAACTCCTCCTCCGATACACTGACGTTCGCTTGGAATGTCGGCCAGTCAGCACGTCCGACACCATTGAGGGGGGCGCGCCAACCCACGGGCTAGCCCATCAATGTGGACGATAATGGGGTAATGGTCGCTTCCGTACAGGTTATCTAGGATGGACCATTGCAGAACGGTTGCAAGAGAAGGGCTGCAAAGTGCTAGATCGATGCACGTGCTTGAGTTTGTGGCGACGGCAAAGTGAGTTGGTTCACCGGAATTCAGAATAACCAGGTTCGCTGAGTCTATAACCGACTCTAATACACTACCTCTCGGGCAAGTGCGAAAAGAGCCCCAGAGAGGACTGTGGGCATTTACATCCCCGACAATCACAAACGGAGAGGGCAGTAGGTTGATCAGACCCAAAAGTTCATGAGCAGATACACTCAGTCCTGGGGGGATGTAGATATTGCAAACAGTGAGTGTGAGGGATGGAAGGTGCACCTGCACACACACTGCTTGGAAGTCGGTCTGAAGAGGTACCTCTGAAGACAGCAGCGAATCGTGAACTAATGAAGCGACTCCGCCATGAGCACGGAGGCCATCATCCACATCGAACCTGTAGGGGGAAAAACCATGAAGAGACAGGGGACGGCTCGGAGTAAGATGAGTCTCTTGGAGACAGATTACAAGACTCATTGTGACGGGACAACAACAGCTTGAGATCGTCCCGCCGCGAGGAGTAACCATTTACGTTCCATGACATAAGAGCCATGGAGAATAATTAAGTTTTTTTCCTCCGGCGTTGGGAGCCGGATGCTCGGGATTCCGCCCCAACGGGAGTTTCATCCGAGGACGAAACCTCCTTGACATTGCCGGAGGGGCTGGGTGCTCGCTCAGCGCGAGTTTCGTTAGGTGTGGTTGTCTTTTGTTTCCTATTGACCGGGTCTGAAGTAGGTGTTCGTCTATCAACTTCCATTGAAACATTAGAAAGAGGTTTGATCTTCTGCGAAGGCGGAGCTCTTTTTTCAATTGTCTTGTATTTAGTCGGGATAATCACTCTCCTACCCTGCAGGGGTGAGGTATCCACAGGGAGGTCCATTGGAGACACCTGACAAGCGAAACTCACAACTTGGGGGATAGCTCGTTCCGTTTGACAACCCGCTGCTACCCCCGGAGTCCTAAGCTTCACAGCGGCGGAGAAGGAGCAAGACAGATCAACGGGGTTCCTTGATAGGTACCGACGTTTGGCCTCGGGAAATGATACCTTCTCAGCAGCTCGGATCTTCTGGATTGCCCTCTCTCTCAAAAAGGTTGGACATTGCTTGTGATTGGCCGGATGGTCACCCTCGCAGTTAACACAATGCGGTGCAATGGCGCAGGGTTCAGGTTCGTGCGTAGATCTCCCGCACTTACCACACACGGGGGTATCTGCCATGCACCGCTGCTGTGTGTGGCAAACCTCTGGCACTTGAAGCACCTCAAAGGGTTAGGGACGTACTGCCGGACGTGGAGGTTATAAAAACCGCACGAGATCTTTTCAGGGAGAGTAGGAAGATTAAAGGTCAAGATAAGAGTGGAAGTGGGGATTTCTCGCCCATGCTCCCTCCTCTTGATTCTATACACATCAGTCACGCCTTGGTCTTTAAAAAACGAACTAGTTCTTCCTCACTCTCCGTTGAAAAGTCTTCGTGGTTGACCACTCCCTTACAGAGGTTTAGTGTAGGGTGTGTGGTCACATCCACCTGGAGACCGGCAATCTGCTTAGTGTTCATAATCTTCACAACCTGGTCATCTGTACGTGCTTCAAAGAAAATGGTACCATTCCTTTGTCGCACTACAGCTTGCAGCTTTCCAAATGTTTCCTCTATGGCGCGCGCCAAACGAACAGCACTGACACATTTGATGTTTTCTCCTTCCTCGGCGCATGCCATGAGGAGGAATGTGGGCTTCTTCGGTCATTTTACTCTATAGCTCGCAAATAACACAAAAAACAAAACTTGCACTTCTATCAAAAAATATGTAAATATAAACACTCAAAGTATACTATCAAAGCGTAAGGACACTACATGCAAAATAAAAAAATTAGAAACCCAGAGTTATGTTCTGGATGACAGTGACATTATAACCTTCATTTGGCTATATTTTCATATTTTAAACTCATAAATTAAACTTGATAAATTTATAATTTACAGAAATGATAGTAATCCAAATAATAATAAATTCGATAGAGGAGCATGTATTAATTGCGATAAATAGGACATTTCAAAGATTTCAGTTACTGCATAGTGAAGATGTGGAACATTTATTTGTAAAAATCATAAATGGAGCTACAGAAATCATAATTGCTGCAATATATTTTCCACCAAATACTCTTGAATCCACAATTACTTCTCACTACGAAAACGTTTCTAGATAGGCAAGTTTTGAATGCAATGCAACACATCAAAAGAAATCTTGTGCTAAAATACTTAGTGACACACAATGTTTTTTAAATCTCTTTCAGTACAATACTATAACTATCATTTACTATAACTATATTTACACTAACGTGAAAATGTAATGCCTGATATTGCCTTTTCAACCTTATCTTGTATTCTGGTTGAGGTAGTGAATGATGAAATTGTACAATTAGATTCTTACCACCCTGCATTTTGTTTTGAACTGAATGTTCCCACCAATAATGTACTACAGCATAAGGACGACTGGTACTATGATTTTAACACTGCAGATTATGTATCCATATCAAACTGTTTAAGTGACCTATATACTAACTTTCAGATACAAACAAATTCACCATGTTCAGAACATACATTTTTTGTCTATTATTACCTAGAAGATTCTATACGATTCGTATAATCAAGACAAAATAAGCATCCAGTTATTCCATACGGTACAGTAGTGATATGAAGAATTCAATATCTTGCAAAAAGAATGCCCACTAACATTTTAAGAAATACAATTCTCCGCTGTACTATTCACTATTTACAAACCTGAGGCGAATTTGTAAAACTTAAGCAACGAGAGATTTATGTACATATAATTATAATCTGGTAAAAATTATTACAATAAGTTTTGGAAACATGTTCGATCAAGAAAATCTATATACGATTTGTCCAAGGTCATGCATTATGGGAATCAATCTGGTGATTTAACAATTGCTAATGCTTCTTCCAACTATTTTTTTTTTATTTTATAAATCACCAAATAACCAATTAAATATCAGTTGTATGCTAGATTTAACCCCCTACAACACTATTTCATTGGATATAACACTACAATATCTTCGAAAATATCAATAAACTTGATATTCATAAAAGCACAGGTCCAGACAGTATTCCCCCATTTTATTAAAAAATTGTAACTTCATAATTTCACAATGTTGAAAATATTGTTTGATAAATTCCTGACAGAGGGTACATTTCCTACAGAGAGGAAATCATTGTTTGTTATCCTTAAGTCAGGAGACAAAAATGATATTGTCAATTACAAACCTATTTCTATTCCAAGAACAATACCAAAAATATTTGAATAACTGATCAAATTAAACACTTAATCTTCCCATACATATCAATAAGGCAATTTCGATTCATAACTAGAAGAAGCATAGAGGGAAATCTATCGTACTACACTCAATACATTCTAGACTCATTGGAAAAGAAAACACCAATTGATAGTACATATAAGGACTTTAGCAAAGCATTCAATTCTAAAAATCATCATTTCTTAATTCAAAAACTTAAAACTTTTGGTATATTAGGGAATTTACTAAACTGATTTAACAATTACCTGACTTACAGGACCCAATTAGTAAAATATAATAATATTTATTCACATAAAATAAAAGTATTGTCAGGTACCACAGGATTCCCATCTGGAACCAGTACTTTCTATAATGTACATAAATAATACATAAAATTACTTAGGAGAGGTAGAATTTTTACTATATGCAAACAATTGTAAAATTTTTAAATCCATTAAAGATTCTCGAGATGTAGCATTACTACAAAGCTCAGTAAACAAACTCGCCCAATGGTCAACCGAAAATGACCTTCCTTTAAATATTAAAAAACGTAAATTTATAAGTTTTCTAGATCTAAATTTATCCACGATCGTATTTGTAGTATAAATGATATTAAACTTGAAAGTGTTTATAGCATAAAAGACCTGAGGTAATTTTTGATTTGGAGAGGACATTTATCAATAATATCAATTACATAACTGGCAGAGCAAATCAATTGGGTTTTGTTAGGCGAACCGTCAACTCATTTAAAACAATACATTTAGAACTCTTTAGTTAATTCGTTACTTATGTACTGATCAGTAGGGTGGTCATCATTCTTTCAAACACACATTAGAAATCAAAAACTATTCAACACAGATACTTCAGAATAACAAGACATTTTGGTCTCCAAGACCTATTTATGACTACGGTCAAATCTCTACTGTCTAGGTCTGCCTTCGCTCAAGTCTTCTAGGAGTCTTTCAGATGCACATTTTTTATATAAATTGATAATTAATCAAATAGACTGACTGTCCTTTGCTGTGAGAACAACTGAATTTTAAAGTTCCTATTTCATCACTTAGGAAAACGTACACTTTCAAAAATGATAAATACAACTTATCCTGTACAGCAAACAATAGACTATGTACAATAATGAACCAACTCCCTATTGATGTAAATCAAGTGTTTCCTTGCAGCTTTGTGACTAAAGCTAGAGCACTGCTTCTCATTTCTCTGTTAATTGTAAATTGCATATTGTTTGATTATAAATCGTACATAGGGGACTTTGAGTCTGTTAAAAATTAATAAATAAATACTGCAAATTTCACTTTTAAATAGATTGTGTAGAGCAGAAAATGAAATTGGGCCCGATTTCAATTTAAATATAGATATTACGGAGTTTAAAAATGGATAAAACAATGGAAGTATGAACGATGGGTTCTGTACAGTTAGATAATCATCTACTAATTCTGTCATCACTTCATCCCAAAACGTGAATTTCCGTCAAAATCTGGAATTTTTTCAGCATTACACGTAACTGTCTCCATTCAAGGAAGTTAAATATCAAAATTGGTTTTCGTTGTATTACGATGATGTAGTATACGCTACCATACCCTCCCCGTCCCCTAAAAAAAACCTGAGGTCCTTTCAACTAGCAAATCACTGATGTTCCACAACACAATTTGGTGAAGTCTTGAAGGGGCTCTCTTGTTTTCTTTGTAAAGAGCAGTCAGTTCCTCTAAAATCGCATCTCGGAATATAATCCTGTCCATTCTTAAGGCTAAATGTACCGACACTAGTTCAATTTGTCGCCACCACGTGACTACGCTACGAAGCAGTTTTTTCAAAAAAGATTTCCAAAAACGTGTTTTTAAATTTTTTTCATAGTTCCAAGAAGAAATGTGGGTTTATAAGCGCTATAACGGGATGACGACGTGCTTCCTGAATCCAACGCCGTGTAACGTGCAAATTGGATGAATAGGAGCGGTGTGAAGTGAAATTTGGAAAACATCACCTCACCCCCCCTTCCCACTCCACACCGTTGCGTCACCTGACCCTTCTGAGCCCTCCCTCAACGCGGCCGAACGGCCAAACCCAGCGGCCGGCGGCGCGGGAGGCCGAACTTCCAGACAGTCAAGCCGGGCAGTCGGTTTATGCTTTCGTCCCTTTCAATCTCAATACATTTTTCTCCACATACCAAACTAGTGGTGCTGTATGTAACACAACCAAACGGTCTCGTATCATCTGTGTGCAGAGTTGAGCAATATTTAAATACTTGTATTTGAAATATGTATTTTTGTATTTATAAAACGGTATTTTTGAGTTTTTTTAAGCACGCATTTTGGATATATTTAAATATATAATATAGATTTTTTTAAGAAATACTTCAGATTCTGTAAATACAAATGAAAGAGAAGATAACTACGATAGTTTTTCTTTGATTTTAGCAGTGAACAGGGACCGAAAATCATAGGTTACCATACCCTCCCCGTCCCCTAAAAAAACCTGAATACCGATAAAAATACCAG
Source organism: Teleogryllus oceanicus (assembly GCA_964035755.1). NCBI lineage: Eukaryota > Metazoa > Arthropoda > Insecta > Orthoptera > Gryllidae > Teleogryllus > Teleogryllus oceanicus. The sequence goes on from CAXIVR010000009.1 coordinate 104,241,676, forward strand.
TATTTTTTCACACCTTTTTGAAAAACCTTTATTCTTTTGTACTCGTAAAATACCTCTATAAGGCGTGTACTGTGCGGGTCCCAGTTTTCCGACCGTCGGAGAGGGGTCTTAGTTTCTGCGCGGGCCGAGGGGCAGGGTAGGAGGGGATGACTTCCAATGCACTGCACACCGTCACGTGACATAATCGCAACCGTTCCAAGAACATCGGAGCGACTAGTTCGCTTGTGGTAGACCTGAGTGTTAACGTGTGAAAATTGTTAGTTTCTCATCATGGCAAAGTGTGATAAAGAGAAAGAAGATAAACGTTTCCTTTTACCGTCAATGAAAGCGAGTGAGAGCCGCCGAATACTCAGGAGTTGGACTCACTACCATCAAAGCCATTCGGATAGAAAATAAAAAGAGGAATGAGACTAGCCCAAATCGAAAGTTGAAGTCTCCTGGTAAGAAGAGAAGAGTGTCGCGTGACAATTCTGTCCATATAGATAGTTTTGACCAGTGTGATATTAGAAATACTATACTGGATTTCTATGTGAGAGAAAAGGTTGTGCCGACGGTGCAGAAGCTTCTGCCTATTATTAAGGACAAAATTAATTTTCCGTGGGGCTCAAAATCTGTATTGCGGGTTATGAAATCAATGGGTTTTAAATGGAGAAAATGCCAATCAAAGCGACGGGTGCTGATAGAGAGACCGGACATATTGGATTGAAGATCCAGATCCGTTGTTCAACTGAACAATTTCGAGAAGAGAACCGAGATATCTATGTGGATGAGACATGGGTTGATAACACACTTAAGTTTCAAAAGTGCCGGCAGAGTGATGACGTTTTGGGTGTCCAAGTGATGGGAAATGCAACAAGTAGACTAATAATTGTTCATGCGGGGAATGGATTTCTTTGCGACACCTGTCTAATTTTTCGAGCTGGTAGTACTGTGGGAGACTACCACGGCCAAATGAATGGCATTAATTTTGAAAAATGGGTGCGTGATAAATTATTGCCACATGCTGTTGTGCCTTGACAATGCTCCATACCACAGTATGAAAGTTAAAAAGACACCGTCCGCATACTCAAGAAAAGCCGACATGATTGCATGGCTTCAAAGAAAGGGAGTGCATTGTGAAGAAAGTATGCGTACCGATTAATTGCACCTCTCAAACCACGGACAAAGCAGTACAAGATTGATGAGTTGTTAGCAGTACACGGACATACAGTTGTGAGACTTCCTCCCTACATGTGTGTGATGAACCCAATTGAACTAGCTTGGGCGAAAGTAAAGATAATATTTAGGGAGAGAAATGTAACGGGTGATATGTCAGTTACTAAATTGCAAGAAAACATTGAAACTGCAATTCAAGAAGTCACAGTGCAGGACTGGAAAGGATTTTGCTGCCATGTGGAAAAAATAGAAAATGATTATTGGGAGAAAGATGGTATTGTGCCGGACATCATTGACGCGCTAATTGTTAATTTGGATTCCGACAATGATTCGTCAGAGAGTGATGCCTGCGGGTTATCATCAGATTCTGAATAAGGTAAGCTCGATGCTGAAATAATCATGTAAGAAAGGCGTCTCTGATCGTGAAGTAAAAAAGAAAATGCTTTTCGCGCGGCTAGTAGTACGTCGATGGGCAGGATGTCCTCCCCACCGCCGCTCCGTTTCTGGGAAACGCCTATGTTACTTCTGCACCGCTGTCGGAGAACTCGGTCCCGGACAGTATACTGGTATGGACGTCAATAAAGGTTATACCGATATTATACCGGAATTTTCAATGAAAAACAATAGCTTATCATCAATACATGTTGGCAAAATAAGTTACTTTAGTTAATATACCTCACAAAATGTTTATTAATCAAATATAAATTTTATATATAGTGACGTTTGAGAGAACGCCACAAACCCCACAACGCCCACGCAGCGTCGGCGGAGACGTGGAGAGCGAAGGTATAACAACGTGGGTTACTGATCGAAAAAGGCGCTACCTGTTAGTTGCGGCCTGAATCGCGGCGGCGGTGCACTTCCGCAATATGGGCAGCGCAGTAGGGTTGTACCGTGACGTCACAGTAACATTTAAACGGCGGAGCAGCGAGGAAAAGGCCCCTTCTTGTGTGAGACGCCGAGGTGAGAAGTCGAGTAAGGTAGCGGAATAGTTGAGGGAGAGAAGCGGTAGTTCTGGAGGTGTTAGGAAGTGGGAAATGATAGAGGCTACGTGGTGTAAGGAGAACATTATAGGAGATTGCAGTAAGAACTGTGAAATTTAAAACGAATCAGAATAGTGGCTGTGGTTGCGGAACTGTGAGAGTTTTTGTAAAGCATTAGTGAGGCGACACGCGAACTAGCACACGCGGAGAGACTGGGCAATACGCGTACTCGTGTCGCAAGAAGGCGGGCGAAGGTAGACGAGACGTCGATCTGGTGGTGGGCGTTAAGAAGACTGGACTGTGGATCTGGCGGTGGGCGTTAAGAAGACTGGACCGTGGATCTGGTGGCAGGCGCAAAGAGACCGGGTGGCCTTCGGAGCGGCATTGAAGCGGGCTACGTTGCAAGAACGCGAATGGCGGCACGGCTGAATTTCCACATTTTCATATAACTGAGGTGGGAGACAGGAACTAGAAAGGTAGTGTTGGCACCAGAAACCAGAATACTAAAATTTGCATGTTCGCCTTAAAATTGAGTAACGGCGAAGTATTTCATGACCCCGTACGCCGGTAGTACATTTCATTCCGAAGCTGTATTAAAGATCATTAATTTCTGATCCTAATTTTGTATGTAACTGACGAGGAAAGTTCGTATTGTGAATAGCAGTAAGACCTGTAATAATGTGTGCTGGTAAATTAATTTAGGGAGTGTAAAAAAATTAATTAAATTTCATTCACTAGTATTGGCCAAGCAAGAACCCCGTGCACGGATGTTATAAGGAAAATTATCGCTAGCTAGGCGAAGAGTGAAACCATAAGCAATTTTTTTTTAATTTGTTGCGTCTCCAAGCCCCTTGGGGGGCGTTGAGCGCTTTGCGCTTATCGGATCCTCCCATTACTAACAGCGCTGGAGTAATCCTCCTTTAATATTGTCTGTCGCGTCTCGTAGTCGGTTGCCAGGTAGCATCTCCGCGTACGCGCCTCCTACCGCGCGCTCCTGCGTCACTACCCAGCGGCCAGAATTTGGAAGGAATAAAGGATAGGGGTAGGGTTTAAGACACTTCACAGGGGTTGGACTAGCCCTTGTGAAGCAGCCGAACTCGTTTTGTTTGGACAAATTTCACATGAGATTTGACGGGAATCGAACCCGGATCTCAGTGGTGAAAGGCTTGCGACTTTGCAATGAGCCACGAGTACATTATTTCTTTTGGAAATTTCTCTAAGAGTTCTCACCATCAGTGGTTTGCATGCGTTCAAACGCGCAGCCAGCAATTGAGTATTTCTTTTTGTTCTCTTATTTTGTGAGTGTAAAAGGGTTGATTTGTGCAATATTTTAAAGAATATATTACTGTTTTACCTGATTCTGTGTCTGGGTGTGTCTTTCTCATACCCTAAAGATCTTGCCCCCTCAGATATTCAAAGCTCGAAAGAGCATTCTTTCCGACGACTGCCACACTAGTGGTGGTGTTTGAATATATATATATATATATATATTATATATATATATATATATATATATATATATATATATATATAAAATACTTGGTTACTAATAATTAAGGAAATGCGAATGATTAGTAAATATAATCTCCACTTGTTCTCGCCCACTGTTGCACAATGTTCTCGCCCACTGAAAACTGCTCACCGCCCTCTTCCTACGCTTGGGCATATCGAAATGCTCTAGTGTAGCACGCAGCCCGCCGAAGAATGCGGCGAGGTGTCTGCAGAGGTCAGAAAAGTAACGCTATCAGAACAGCAGTGTGCCAGAGGTGCGAACCTACTTCCAGGTCAGACGGGTGACTGTACACTTAAGCGCGTGCCCTGGCGGTGCTGGGCTAGGAAAGAAAGGAGCGCGAATTGAGGAGCAAACATTCAAAACGTAACATGTCCACCTTCTTTTCAAGAAAATCGCAAACATATTATATCATCAAAATTATGCAACTATTTTATTTGTACACAATTCTTAATTATGTAATAAGGATAGCTAAGTATATTAATATAAAATTTAAATATTCTGTTTGGTTGAATTTTAGAGCGGGTTTCGTGTCGGATATGTCTCGTTTTGAATGAATGCGAAGGACATGTCATGCTTTGATTGAATCACAGCTGGTCATGTCTTGATTTGAATGGAAAATAAATTATTTTTATTGAAATTCATAAAAATATTTTGGGAAAATTAACATTCATTTTCTTGCATCTTTTTTGTGCAGCTTTTTGTACAAATCCATTACTGCAAATTTTATTAAAAAGTATATAATTTATTTATTTTTAAAGTAAGGATATCACAACTTAAAGAATTTTATACAACTCCATTGACACGTTTGGTGAAAAAAGAGCGTCTTCATTTCTCGTCCTTTTATCAAAAAACAATTATTTTTGACATATTTTTACAAAATATGTCAGGCTTCCTTACCTTACGGTTTGAACGTTTCATGTTTCGCGATTTTTTTCTTTTTGTTCTTTCTTTTCGTTTTTTCGAACGCTCGGTAATGTCACTAACAGACGCCTCCACTTTCATGACTCAGAATTATTCGATGTAGGATAATATGTTCCTCTATCTGAATAGCAAATAGCGATATTGAAGCAAAATGTTTCACATACAGAAAGAACAATTTAATGTCTCTTTCGTGATCTGTGGCTGACTGATTCTCTATATTACGTAGTTGTAATAATTTCAGGTAATTGAACCGTTACTCCTTTAAATATTGCAAGTGAGGATTAGAAAAATACCTGGAAAAGCTGTTCAGTGTTTCTCTCGAGCGTACGGGGAAAATCCGCAGGTCCAAGGAACCCCAACTCATCGAGACTCAAAACAGGAAGTCAGAGCCAATGCTTTCTAAAACCTGAGGTTTGGAAATGCCTTTCTTTTTATACAACTTTTTTAATAATAGAAATCAAGTGTATGTACCTTTCCCTCTAAATAAACGGTAAATGACTCATTTGCTACTAACATGGTAAATAACAATCAAATCATACAGAGAAGGATTGTTGACATGTCACGAGTTGTTCATAAACATTTTATGTCAAAAGATGGTTATATAAGACAATTTCACTAGTTATGGATGAAGCAGTAGCGGCTCGAGGTCATGCCATTAGGGTGTGCAACATTTTTCTTCTCCCCCCTCCTCTCTCTCTCTCTCTCTCTCTCTCTCTCTCTCACACACACACATTACATGCATGCATTTACACACAAATCATCTTTTGAAGTCTGATAAGATGCCAAACAATCCCATTCCATTGTTTCTTTTCAGCTATTTTTTCTGTGGCTTTTTCATTGAAATAATTGATTTCTTACGTTTCATATTTTCAACGCTATTCATTGTTAGTCGCACAAACACCCTTGGCAGAAAAAGAACTCTCTAAATTCGGTTTCTCAAAACACATTGAAACGTAGCCTAATACTTCGTTTACAAAATACACAACGGGATTGAATACTTCGGAATGGTTTTGTAATTGCAACTCACTTTAAAACAAGAGAATACACATATTATATACAATTAACATTTTTATGAATGCAAAACTGCACAGCAATGCGTTCACGTTTCGCGCGCTAGTGCGAAAGCTCATTTAAGTGGAGAGATATCTCACACTTCCTTCGTTCAATGTCACACACTTCTGTTAAAAACTTGTGCTACTCGAGTGTTATATCTTCGAGACATGTCAAGGCATTTCCCGAGATCGCCATTGCGCCTGCGCCGTAGAAGGAGCACCGCGGGGGGATTGCTCCAGTCCTCCATAAGCCACCGTTGTTCCCCCTCCTTCCCCTGCAGCCCGCGACAGCCTAGGACGCCGTTTCCTGGGTCGCATTCTCCCGAGTGTGCTCCCGCAGGCTTTCACGAAAGAAAGGCGGACGGACCGGCAATCGCAGCTTCCGAACGGCGCGTGTTTTGAAATACCATGTTTCGTTAATGCTCTGAGAGGACTTGTATTCTCCTCTTGTTACGAGATGTTTAAGAGAAATGGCACCGAATTAATTTGGGTGTGCACATGCGAACGTGCGAATACCCACGAGCCGCCACTGGGATGAAGTGAAGGGGAGTCAGATTAGAGAGTGCAAATTTTTGGCTAATCTCACGCGGAATTTCCCATGTACGCGTATATAAAAGAACAGTTTGTTCATAACTTCACAACATGAATACAATTGAGCAACAAGCACTGCGAGGTGTTCCTTGAAGGATCATACTTAAAATATTTATAAATATTTGCGGTTTTTCTTTCCATATTTTCCTTGGAAACACCACGTGAAAAAAATCACTAAACACACGACAAAGTACTGACCGTTCACAAGGAATAAGAATTACTTATTGGGCTTCTACGTGCGGGATACCATCTGCAGACGTCATGACGCACCTTTTCCGCGTGCGGGATGACGTCCTGAGACGGCGCACGGTGGTGCATTTTCCCGAAATCCTGGTCAAAACCTCAAAAATGAAATCGTTTCGACCCATATCGTGCCTCTGGGTCAATTCCCCTGGCACCAGTAATCACCCGAACTTACCCTTCACGGCGCTCGGTAGACCTGCAGTGTCAAAGTATCTCAGGGAGACCGTCTTTGTTTGTAAGTGGTGGCTATACAAAGTTGTGTAGAAAAAGCTGGCAGTATGGATTCTCTTCCTGAAGATTTGCAGAGTATTTTCATGAATGTTTTATAATTCATTAATGCATAATACCCACGTAGGATGAAATATAAAAATGCATCAAATTAATACAATAATTTTAATTACTCGTAAGTTCACGTAGACTGAAAGTTACCAATTTCGCGAAATTCCGTGATGTTTCTAATTTCATTTACTAGTTGAATATATCCTCTTTCGAATCCAGTTGTAAAATCATCCCCAAACTTGCCCCATTAGTAACTAAGAAGAATTAACTTTTCATCGAGCGCGTGTGACTGCTGAATAGGACTCGTCGAGATCCGTCCTGAGAACGGGAACTGTTTTTACAACGCAGTTCTTATGGAACAAATTTTGATTTTTTACTGAAACAACAAATTTACTCAATATTATAAACAAAAAATTAATATTTTAATTTTTGTAATAGATGACTATTTACTAATATTATATAAACATAATATTTACGTACATAATACATCTTCTGGACTGGATTACGCACAATTTATTTCATTACAAATTTTACATAAAAGTAATATTTACACAATATGTCTCATCAAAACTCGTTCTCAGGGAGGATGTGCGCTCGATGAAAGGTCAAATACGCACGTGATATCAAAGAAACTCATCGTAACGCTTTTTGAATGTTTAAAAATTAAATAAAAAATCCGGTGATCGGAAAGTAATATTGGTTTACGTAACCCCTAAGTTGCATACCAACAATTATTTCTATTACATAGTTATTGTTATAAAATTAATATTATATTATTTTTAATGAAATAATAATGAATCTAGTTTTAATATGGACAAGAAACGCATTCAAATGCAATTCAAAGGAAAAAATGGGTCTGAATGTAGAACTTTCCAAACACGATTATGGTAATAGGCATCGACAGAAATTCAGCGAGACGCTTGTTTGAAAAATCTAAAGATTTCTCCGAAATAACGGGGATAGATGAGAATATAATTAAGAGATTTAGAAAACATTTATTGGAATGTCTAGTGAACACGCCATCAGCATTCCTTTTTTTAGTAGCACGCACTGGAAACTGCCAAGAAATATGTTTCCAAATATTCATGGTATTACATGCCTAGAATCTATTCACAAAGATATAAGATGGTATGGAGAAGGATTCTCGCGAACGTGTTCAAGACTGCACACAATCCAGGACATGTTTAATCACCTGTTGAGATATTCTGTTCCTTTCATTTCCAGATTGAGGGATCTTCCCAAAAGAAAGTTAAAATTCTTGAACAAATATGCTTTGTCTCATTTGCGTGAGCCCGATATCACCGAAGGAAGAAATGTGCCCTAGTGAAAAATATGCTCTTCCTTTCCGGTTCTTCGGACACTGTATGTGAATTTTCTCTGGCAGAGGGCATGAGATGGCATCAATACGATGCTTCTTTATGTCAAATGTTGTCAATTAATATCTAAGTAATCTCTACGTTTTTCTATAGTCAATTTTGTGAATTGATAAAATGTAACCAAGTTTATATACAAAAATATATATTTACATTTCACAGAATTAAGCAGTCCATTACTTTGATATAATGTTCCCAGCTCTCTTACATTGTAAAGATTGTCCAAAATAATTTTGGTTGTCGTAGAAAACATACTATGGCTCTCAGAGGTTTTGGCCAGGAAGTCGCCAAAATGTACCATTGTGCGGCGTGGCCTTTACTCTCATCGGCGCGGGGGCCGAGCGTATGCAACCGGATTCCTTACTTGGCGAAGGGAGTTTCGCTTATGTAGCGGGCCCGCCTGGGCAGCTGTTCTAACGCTGCGGCGGGAGTGTTTTAGAGCAAAAGAGGAAAGTTTTCAAGTATTGGGCGCTTTGCATATGAGTGAGGAACCTAGTTACCAAAAACTACTCTCTACGTCAAGGTAATGATCGGAGAAACCATAGAAAACTACCGTTCAGGAAACCCGACCACTAGAATTCTTCCCAGTCAACGGCAGAACTCGACCTAGTAGCTAGAATATGCCTAGTGTCGAAAATCCGCCACCCTGGGGACTCGAACCTTAGGACCTCCCGGTCAGAAACTCTGCCATGTCAATAATTGTTCCTCTGGGCCATCTCAGCGAAAAAAACAAACAAAAAAAAAACACACACACACACACACACACACAATGAATTTCCCCCAAATACCTATATGATTCTACTGAAATACCGGCATTTTCTTGTGAAAATACCGCTATATGTGATGAGAGAATACCGCTATAATACCTTTAAATAAAAGTATTTTACCGGTCTCGATATCGGATAAAGGTAAAATACCTCTAAAAATACCAGTATTTGGCGTCTTACACCGGTATTTTTAAAGGTATAATAGAGGTAAAGGTATTTTTATACCGGTATAAATACCTTTACCGCTTTTATTTCGCTATTCGGTGCATGGGAATAGGATGAGAATGGCAAAATAATTACAAAAAAAGAAAGACACACGAAAAGATGGGAAGAATACATGAAGTAGTTATATGAGAAGGACTTTCAAGTACAGGAGTGGATAAACATTGATGATTAACGAAGATGAACCAGTTATTTTTGAAGAGAAAATGCATTGGGCGACAAAACAACTGAAAAATGGGAAGTCCCCGGGTGTAAATAATATCCTAATCGAACTACTCAAAGACACAGGGGAAGAAATCATGACGAAACTACTACAATTATGTAATTTGATCTGAAAAAGAAAAGAGTGATCAACAGATTGGAAACGCACTATGTTTATTCCATTACCAAAGAAGGCGACAGCCGTGATTATGCAAATAACAAAACAAGTGCATATTTACATGTCAAAATGAAATACCTCAGATTTGAATTTGACAAATAAATATTCCCAGAATTGTCTTTTTGTGAAACTAAGAAAAGTAATAGTGCAGTTCTATGACCTTCACACCTTTGCCATCAATTATCAAACGTCTCTTTGCTTATCAGAAATTGTGCACCTGGAATCAACAATGAACAGATACTTGCAAAGCAATCATATGCTTGCACATGTTTCATAGAACCCATGGGTGACTCCTCTGAAATTTGACAACATTCCCACCATTATCTTGCTTTCTGCACCCCACCAAGAAATATACAACCCTATGTCAATGATCAGGAATTCTGAATCTATTAACACTTATATGAAAACATGTTCTTTATAACGCAAAGAGACACCCAGTCTCAAAGACCGCCATTTGTTATTGGACGTTGAATATGAGATATAAAGGTAAGACCTCTTTCAATCAAGAAATATATGAATATTTCTTTAGAGAATACTAAAATATATTATGAGTGATAAGAACATGAAATACTTCAAAAACACTGAAATTCTTGAAAAACATTAAAAATCTGGAAAATCATTGAAACTGTTGTAAAACATTGAAAATGGTAGAAAAAGGAGAATGTGAGTTAGAGATACAAGAGGGTTTCTTTTAATTTCTATTTTTTGCACCGCAAAGGCATAGTTTCCTACTGCATTCGAATTCCTACTAAAAACTGCTTTTTTGAAGTTTATGCACATATAAGCCATTTTTTGTATGTTTGTTCCCCCCTTTTTTCTTTTCTTTTCGAAGGGTCATGAGGCGCAAGTCTTGGTCATTCGGTCACTTGGAACCTCTTGCTGCTCTTCTTCTTCTTCTTGGTCCTGTGGTTGTCAATTCTGTCGCTGCCCCTGCAGTGGCTCTTCCTATTGCTGAGCATGCTCATTTGCTAAAACATTCTGTATACTTGATTTCAAGTCCAGTGGATGGTTTAAAGCATCTGCAAGTCTCTTTTGAAAATGAGTAATGGACTGGTCCCAACAGCTTGACATTCTCAAATTTGTCATAATCAGGGTGTCATTCAAACATGTATATAATATACCCATAAATGAGTTCACGCTTCCAATATTTAACATATTGTTAAATATAGCAAGGGGCCCATTGCCTGGTTTTCCTATCGGATGTGAAAACCGCTTATTTCATGTCTAAGGGATTTGCTCCACATTTTGTTTTATTGTAGAAGGGTAAAATCTCTGTCTTTCTTTTTTTGCCTTCATTGGCTTGGATGCATAGTTAATGTCAATATGACAGCTCTACTTTTTTTTTAAGCACAAAGCTAAGAAGCGTATTTGATCCTTTCAATCTCTACAGGGTTGATCCAACTTTATAAGCCTTTGTGGACTAGCAAGGAATACTTTTGTCCTTTGTTACTGTCCCAAAGTAAGTGAACTTTCTCTTCATCAGTTCATCAATAATTTCTGCAGAACTAAACCAATTGTCTGAACTGACATTCTTGTTAGATCCTTTAATACTCGTAGGTTTGCGTACATGAAGCCTAGGAGGGATATTACATTTTTGCTCTTCTTGAGTTGGATTGTCCAAATGAATTGGGCAAGCCATTAGAATATTTAAAAAGTAAAAATATCAACATTTGGGAAAGTCACCAAAGAGAGTAACGAAAACACCTGTCTTACGGACCACTTACACAGTAAGAGAAACAAACCGTCTTGCATACTGCTACAAAAATTTGGGAAAAGAAACTGCCAGGATTTCCAAAAACGCCCCTTCAATGCCGTCTGCTTCAGCAGAACTAAACAAAACTTCAACTAGTGATAGAAGAGGGGAAGGGAGAAAGCTACTATGACTGTCAATACTCGCTCACTCGTATCTGCTATTGTGTAAACCAATTTCTTTTGGGGCCTGTCAGACCGGTGTTAAAGAAAATCTGCCCATTCTGGCTTGAAGGGAATAATCCTTTGTGATGGGATTAATTAGGAGCACTTGTTTTCAATAAATTAAGTTCAATTACAAACAATTTTGGTGTAAACTTGATGCCTCATGTAACAACTTCTAAGATCATTCATTCCGAAAGGGTAACGTATGTTATATCCCCAGAGGTGGCCATGTTCCTCCTCTGCTAGATGTGAGATACAGCACTGACCTACAAATGAGCTTGCCGGTTTATTCCCCCTCCAGGAATCTCCCCCAGCCTTCACTGCTGACCCCCCAGCTGGAGCAAGCTTTAAACCTCCAATTGGTCTTCAAACCTGCTATCTAGCAAGAATGAAAAGTTCACCACTGTAAGGACTAGCTCCAGGAGCTCCCAGTCAGCATTGCTGCAGAGGCAATGTAAACAATGTTCGATTTGGGGAGGGGAGGTGACCCTGTAGAACATTCAATCAGCCACTTAGAATCTGCACAACAGTATTGTAAAATTTAAAAATGCTCATATGAAGCATTATGAAATTTTATTTTACTCTTTTCCTAATTTTCATTCATTTTTGAAAAACTAATACATACATATGTACATATTGTGCATTTTTCTATTACAATAAATTCCTTTCCCTTGTAATGAGTACAAACATGGAGTAGAATGGCAGAAGTCATGAAAGTCCCAGGGAACTTTCTCCAAACCTCCACTACATGAACTACACATGAAGCGACAAATTTGAATTATGGTATCCAATCATGGAAAGCTAGCATAGTAGTCCCTACCATACAGATCACCCTCGATAACTTAAAGAGATAATTACAGAGACAACATTTTGTTAAGTATCACTTGATTCAGTGATGAATTTCTAACAATCTACATACAAATGTACTTTATAGAACATAAATATGGAATGAACATGGTTACCTTTAAAAGTTTCAAAATTTGATTCTAATAATTATTCAAACCTTGTGTTTTCTAAATATTCTGAGGACTTTAATACTTACTCTAGTAATTTCTTGCGTCAGAGCTTCAATCAGCTGTTCTTCTTCACATGAATCATCTAGAGTAGGGCGATGCAAATGTCGAGCATGCAAACTCTCAAGTTCTCGGAGCTTGGCTCGTAGACGAGTCATTGAATACTGAGCTTCTTCCAAATTATCTACCCATGCTGGTGGCATCCGAGACTCACCTCCACTACGTCTTAATTCCATCCCAAGTTCTACATCTCCACCCACAAGTGACATTCTGTCAGACATATGCTGCAAACAAACATACTATATAACATGTGGAATAAGGGTTTTTACATGGTTTGTGGAATCCTTTGCACACTGTTCTCATCAATTTTACTAGAAAATGGTTCAATATCATAATATTGATTTGGATAAATTAAAAATATACAATTGTTCTCATGAAATGCAATTACTATGTATAATTAGGTACTGCACTAAAAATATATTTTAATGCTAATTCTATAATTCTGTATTAAATACCTTACCTGTTCAGAATAAATATGACGATTTTGCATTGCATTATTACGCATTAAGATAAATACTTCAGTCAGACTTCTAGTTGCCATCTTCGCTATTTAAAATTCACAATTCTTGCTACAAAATGGTAAATACTCATAGGAAAAATCCTAAAAAAAATAACTGTTCTACATTGCATTTACCAGAAGTGAAAATAAGATTCGCCAAACTTTTAAACACTAGACAATACCCGAAGAGTGAAGAACGTCAAGCGTGACACATTTTAACAACTTCTTCACAATTTCAAATCGTTACTAGTTTAACATAGATATGACATTGCATTTTATAAGTCAAATGTTTATGAAATGTAGACGAACTCGAGTTGTATTGGAAGTTTGTTTAATGTTGCTAAATCATCAAACACACGCATTGTAAATGTAATAATAGTTAAAGTCATCAGCAGTCCTGACTAACCTCTAAATTAAAAAGAAGCAGTCCTGATACATTTTGAAAGTAAATAGATTTGCACTCTGGCTCTAGTGCATTCGAATATCACGCGAATATGTCAGTGAACATTTGACGCTTTAATTAACAGATTTCTAAGAAATAAACTCTTAAATGGTGAAAAACAATAGTAGGTAATCAGCCACAAACATTTACTCAACTGAATCGTCAATAAACACTTCTTTTGAACTTTTTCTTTTCACATTCGTTTTGCTACAGTTATATGAGACGAGTCTTCGCCTCGCTTCGCATCAATTCCATGTACTAGCTTAGGCTATACTCCAATTTTAACTGTAGTGGCACTTCAAGATCAGAAGCTGGAAGATGGGGAGTTGAACATCCAATCGAAAGTACCAAAATTAAACGTCATAATGAAGCTTCCCATTGGATGTCTCTCTCTATTTAGTTCGTGACTTATAAGTGCCATTAAACGTAAATCAGTGTGTACGGCACTGGCTGAGTCGAACCAGAGAGTATAGTAATGGAGGCGGCACTCAACGTTAATCCCAACGCTCTTATTCAAACTTCTAATTTTCATGGAGAGGGAAGCAGCCATCTTAGACCCAGTGTGTGAGCCAATAGCGTCGAAGGGCGTTCTACCAATGGAGGTGGGACGTAATGACGACCGGAAATTTAAAATGAAATTGTTTTCAAAATGGCGTCAATACATTATTTTTATGTAAAATAAATACGCTAGGCAATTTAGAAGACTGAAATATTAGGATTTGGAATCCTAAGTCACTGAATGGAGCTGTTGTCCAGGGGGTCCAGGAAAAATTTATTTCATAAACAATATTTATTTCTAAATTATGTAAATAGTCATACACAATATAAACAATAATACGCATAATACAATTTTTTACAAAATAAATGTAAGCAAGTAATCAGACATACATATTATTTTACTTTGCCATTGATTAAATATTGCAACCATGAATTTAGACTATTGTTCAAATATGTGTAATTACTTCTTTAGTATTGCATCATCATTAAAATGACATTCCAGCTTGACACCTGTCAAATCTCAGCCTATTATCAACATTGCTACTAAGGTACAATACAAACGAATATTATTGATAAGTTTTATAAATAAACAAGAAACTTGCATCTGCACAAACAAAATCTATCTTTTTTTGCTTGCTTTCTTCAAAAAAGCAATATTACACATTAAACTGCATTACAAGAAACATGTTTTACGCCCTACTTATTGCAAGTGATGAACTTTGTAAAAAAAATTACATGATTCTACTTCAACTTCATTTATCTCAAAGCAGAGTTTTTGGACTTGCTAGACACCGTTCCGCACAAAGCACGTGAATAATTACCGGGTGCGGCCTGTAGATTTCGCGCACAGCGCCTTTGCGCCCTTCAACGCTATTGGCCCACCACGGGTCTAAGATGGCGGAATTCAAATTCAATTAAAATAAGAACAAGCCCCGGCGTATCTAGTGACGTACGACTGAGTCGAACGGAAGTCTATCAGTAAATTAATTTAGTGTCACCAATATTGCGAGTACATAAAAATCTTCAAATACTGAAATAAAATCAAAAGCAACTACAGGACTTCATGTATGTACATACAATCTTATATTTTGTACACACACTCCTATTAGTATGTATTAGTATCCATTCATCTTATTAGGTCGACTAAATTTCTATAGTGGCAGCTTGGATAAAATGCTTGCAGGTGAGCATGAATAGGGTAAAGTGCAACAACTTCCTCAAAACCGCCGCTATTTTCTTTCTAGACACCGTTCCGCACAAAGCACGTGAATAATTACCGGGTGCGGCCTGTAGATTTCGCGCACAGCGCCTTTGCGCCCTTCAACGCTATTGGCCCACCACGGGTCTAAGATGGCGGAATTCAAATTCAATTAAAATAAGAACAAGCCCCGGCGTATCTAGTGACGTACGACTGAGTCGAACGGAAGTCTATCAGTAAATTAATTTAGTGTCACCAATATTGCGAGTACATAAAAATCTTCAAATACTGAAATAAAATCAAAAAGCAACTACAGGACTTCATGTATGTACATACAATCTTATATTTTGTACACACACTCCTATTAGTATGTATTAGTATCCATTCATCTTATTAGGTCGACTAAATTTCTATAGTAGCAGCTTGGATAAAATGCTTGCAGGTGAGCATGAATAGGGTAAAGTGCAACAACTTCCTCAAAACCGCCGCTATTTTCTTTTCTTTTTTTAAAGTATTCCCCCTCAACATTAACAATACAAACTTTACTATAACCGCTACTTATACTCTCAAATCGTTGTCTAGTTCATTTAATATTTGATATCGTTACTAGAAATTACAGTTCTTTTGATACAGGTTTATGAGGAAAGTGCACGTTTCTCTTGAGATTAATAAAAAGGAGTGATGATTATGTCGTCCTCTGTCATACAAATGGTACATGAACTAATTTTACATTTACCTTTAAAAATTTGTGAGTAAATTGTGTAAATGTCTTCTGTAGAAGATGAAATGTGATGAAAATTGTGAAGAAAATTGCTCAAGGTTCCATGAAATGTTTCCTTGAAACATAAATTTAATCTTGAACTTTCTTGCATAAAGTGTACTCTTCCCAACAATCATTGGAAGAGAATTCCTACTATTTAACTGTTGGATGAACAATCTGTACGCTAGAATGGACAACAGCCCATACAGAAATTAATTGGTACGAAAGGAAAAGTTTTAACACTCATAAATCAGAACAAGATGTTATAAGATTGGGTACTTTAATTCATTGGGAATGGAAAATATATTAATCCAATATTAAGAGATTCACAAACTTTCCTGGACATCCCAAGGAAGAGTTCAATAATAGATTGTATTACAGCCAAGGAGATGGGAAAATGATTCCAGTAATATGTTAAAGTGATAAGAGGAATGGCTATAGTTTCTGATCATTTCTTATAAAAAGGGAAAGTGGTTCTACCCACTACATAAGGATAAAAATAAAACTGAAAACGGAACAGTTTGGAAAATTTTTTGACTTAAAGGTTAGAGTATTGGAAAACTTTTCCAAGCATGCATAAATCTCTTTATTTATTTATTTATTTATTTATTTATTTATTTTACGTCAAAAATAGTTAAAAACTGCGTATGACGTGCTATGGGGAAAAGTGAATTGTGTGCACCTGTTCAAAATTCTGTGATCCCTACACTAAGTCATATAATACATAAATTTTGAATTTAGAAAGGGAGAAAAAAAACTCCCATGTAGTAAAATCTATTTTCAAGGATAAATAAACAATACATTTTGGCTCTTATTACTTCCTGCCGCGACAACATGGAAACGATAATTTGAATAATTGTATTTCCCACTGAATTCTAGAAGACGTGCACAGAAAATGAAGTTACATTTATGTCCAGAAGCAAAACAAGGGGCCATCTCAGCATTTGCTCAATGGATCAGGGAAACTGGACGAAAAACCTGATCGAGATGGGGGTCATTGACCCGGAAGCTGTAGTACAATAGTTGTTACAGGTTGTTTATACTCATTTATACAGTCCAAATGGAAAATAATGCATTAAGTATCATTGTTAAAATTAATGTTACTTTTCTTGTGATGCTCAGTATAGTCTCTAATTTATAGAAACAGTTAAACTTTTCTATTGAATTTAATCGTTTGTCATCTGGCAAAGTGTTGTAAAATAATGTACATGTATTGTATGTGAATTTTTTGTAATGAGCTGTTGATACTGTCACCTGATGAATATGATTTCTACGTCGAGTGTTATAGTAATAGACTCCTGCATTTTCTGAAAATATATTCCCGCCCTTGAGCAAGTCATTTTTTACAAAAACCACTGATTCGTAAATAAAAAGACATGGTAATGGTAGAATTCCTAGATTAATGAAGAGAGGCTTACATGAATCACGTGGGTGGGATTTGGTTATTAATTGTACAATTCTTTTTTGTAATCTAAAAGTCTGGGGGCTATGAGATGTATTTTTCCAGAATATTATGCTGTATCTCAGGCGGGAATGAACATTCGCGAAATATACACAACAAGCAGTATAAAGGCTAACTGAATTTGCAAGAATTCTGAACGCGTAGCATAATGAACTTAATTTTGTGTTCAATTCATTTAAATGGACGTTCCATTTAAGGTTTGACTGAATTGAGAGACCTAACAATTTTGTTGCCTTAACATCAGTCAATGATACACTGTTCATTTTCAATGGAGCACTGAATTGTTTATTTGAAATGGAAAACTGCATTAAAACCGTTTTCTTTTCGTTCACTATTAATTTGTTATTTCGGAACCAATTTGAAACATCTGATATTGTACTATTTACTGTTTCTTTATTGCAAAGGATGTTCGTATCATCCGCAAAGAGAACCGTTCTTCCGTTTCGAATCGTCGAGGGCACATCGTTTACGTAGTAGGAACAGAATAGGGCCTAAAATCGATCCTTGAGGAACTCCACATGCAACGGGCAAAGAGTCGGAAAGGTGCGTACGTAATGTTCCATCTTTCCTGTAAGGTATTTCAACTCTCTGAGATCGTTGTTTAAGGTACGAACATAACCAATCTAGAGCAATACCGCGGATTCCATATGAAGGTAATTTGGAAAGTAAAATGTCATGATCAATGATGTCAAAAGCTTTTGAGAGATCTAAAAATAATCCAATAGGTGCCTCGTTTTGATCCAATGATGAGGCGACATCTTTAAGAAAAGAAAATATAGCTGTTTCTGTTGATTTTGATTTTCTAAATCCATGTTGGCAATCTGAAAGCGCGTCGTGTTTACTGAGAAAGGTTTCCATTCGTACGTAAAAAAGTCTCTCTAATAGTTTTGAAAAAACTGATAGAAGAGAAATGGGCCGATAATTTTGAATTTCATTTTGTTGCCTTTTTTGAAAAGCGGCTTAATTTTAGCTGTTTTGAAAATATCTGGAAACGTTCCAGTGCATAATGATGCATTAAATATGTGAGTTAACGGGTGTATAATGGCATACGCACAAGTCTTTAACAAAGCATCCGGGAATTCATCAAAACCGGACGAATATTTATTTTTTAGTTTACCGATTTTTTTGAGAATTTCATAGGAAAAAGTTTCGGAAACGAACATTGTGTCTAAAATTTTGGGTGAACTGTCTGTTTTTGAATTTTGTGCCTGAAGACCCTTAGTGAGATCGGCAGCAATTCTCGAAAAGTATTGGTTGTTGGATGTTCTGTTGCCGGATCGTTCACATTTATATCGTTATATTTTAAAACAACATTCTCTACGGGTTTTCTAGTTGATTTGGTGGTATTTTTTATTATATTCCACATTGCTTTTGTTTTATTATTTGAGTTCAAAATATCCTGATCGTTTTTCATGATTTTAGCCTGCCTTATGACTTTTCGTAACAATGTTTTGTATTTTTTAAAGTAGATAAGGAAATCTTGAGATACGTCATGACGTTTAGAAATGAAAGAAAGAATTCGCTTGTTTTTACAAGATGTCCTAATCCCTTGTGTTATCCAAGAATTGCTTTTCCGTGAAATATTTAATTTTCGTTTTTGAAGTGGAAAGCAAGTGTTAAAATGAAATGAAAGAGTTGAATATATATATATATATATATATATATATATATATATATATATATATATATATATATATATATATATATAATTTTATAAATATTATAAAAAATTATTGTGTCACGTCAGTCATTTCTTATAATGGTAAGTTTTTATGAGGAAAGGTCCTAGAAGTATGAATATGAATTAGAATGTTGTAAGTCATTTAACTAATTGAAAAGGTGGCCTGTGAATCTCTGGGAAAAGAATAATAAAACTAGAAAAGGACTATGCATTTGGAATAAAAAACTTAAGTATTCTGTTGAAGACAAGAAGAAAATATATATATGGGCCTACAGTGGCTCACAACGAAAATACATGAGGCATTCGAAGAATGTAGAACTCAGAAAAATGAAACTAAAGCACTTCTAATTTCTTTGGCCTGGACTAGGATTTGTTGTGCCCCACTCTCTTCCCAGCCGCCATCAAAAGCCACTGAAAATACATTGTTTTTTACATTTTCTCAATTTGTTGGTCCTCTAATTGAAGAACTGATATGTGACTTTCAGAATATTATAGAAGAGTAAAACTTCATTCTATATGGAAATTTTCATTGAAAAACTCGATGCCGTTTTTTGAGAAACTTAATAAGAAATTATTTAAAGCAATTGTGCTCACAAATGCAATAATGTACACAAATCAATGATAATGTAATATTACATCACATTACATAGTGATGGTGAGAAAGACATTTGTGTAATTTTTGTAAAAACAAAAGAATACACTGAAGTGATATTTATATCATGTTAAACATTCCATTTAGTCCAATCCATCTGTTTAATGAATTAAAAAAAAGGGGAAAAAGGAAGGAAGGAGGAGGGAAAGAAAGAAAGAGAGAGAGAAAAAAAAGCAGCACATCATTTGAAGCACAAGTACTCACAAATGCAATAACATATACAAATCGCCAGTATTGTAAATATTAATGACATGAGAGAATCAAAAAAATTAATTTGTTTAATTTTTGGAGGGAAAAAAAAACACCCAAAGAATATGACAAAATTGTGTTTGTCATCTTATACACTTAGGACTATCTCTATCAAAAGTTTAAAGAAAAAAATTGCTGCGGTTTTGAGAAATTCTTGTTTTTTGATATTTTTAATACTGTTCATAATGACCTTTAATTGACGGATAATGACATTATTGAAAGAACTGATTATGAAGAGTAAATTTCATTTGAAGAAAAAATCTATCATCTTCAATATTGTATTAGTTGTAGGAAGAGGTTGAAATTCAAACTTGTGCAATTTTCAAAAAACCAGGGATTTAAATGAAAATAAAAAAGTGCATCATTCTCTTAAGATTCTTTTATACTATCTGACAAAAAAGTTAAATAAAACAATTTGGAGTCATTTCTGAGAAAATTTTGAAAATGTTGAAGCTTCACATAAAGTTTTCGTCTTCTATCTTGCAAGGATTAGGCCTGAGGCCTCTTCTGCTCTCACCATCTCTTCCTCACTCTTCCCAACGTTTCTTTTGCCATATGGATATATATTCCATTGCTTGGTTTGGAATCCTTTCCGATGGCATACAGAGGACATGCTGACTCCTTTTTTCTTTATGGTGGATTGCCTTTTCAGTTATTCCACTCCATTTAGTAAAGTGGGGACTGACATGACCTTGTAAAATTTTAATTGCGTTTCTTTTCATGTTCTTGTTTTTAGAGTTCTTCTAATTGTCCCACATATTTGTTGATGTTTATTAATCTTTTGTTTTAATATCTTGGTCTTCTTCATAAGATATGTCACAGCCCAAATACTGGAAATGAGATGCCTGTTCTGTTGTCATTTATGACTATTTTTGTTCTAATTGGATAAATACCTGAAAAGGTCATTGTTTTGGCTTGGATCATTGAGCCTATGAAGTGCCATTTGCAATTTATTCTCATTGTCTTGTATGATTACTTGATCATCAGTGAAAACCAAGCTGTTAATATATGTGGCTTCGTTTTTAATTCCTGGTGGTAGAATTTTTATTCTTAAAAAAGTTCGGTCTCTTCTCCATTCTGAAATCATTTCATCTATAGGATGTTGAATAAAGTTGGTGACATCTACATCCTGGTTTCACTCCTTGATTTGTCTGCATTTTAGAAGTCAATACTTTATTGGCATCAATTCTAATTCTGGTATTACTATACAGACTTTTTGAGACCTGGATCAAATGTTTAGGGAGTCCTCTATTTTCAAATAAGTACGATAGCTTATCTCTTTGAATCCTATCAACTGCTTTCTCAATGTTCACAAAGGCTAGGTATGTTTCTAAATTAAATTCTCTCCTCTTTTGTATTATCTGTTTTAAATCAAAAAACACTGTCTTCCCTTGCGGAAGCCTACTTGTTCTTCTGTTAAAATTGTATCAGAGATATTTCAAAGCCTCGTTGCTGTTTTGTTACTGTAAAGCTTGTGGACTGAATTCAGAATACTAATACCTCTGTAGTTGGATGCATTTCCTTTTTCTCCTTTCTTAAATATTGAAACGATCTTAGCTATATTCCATTTATCTGGAATTTTATAATTTTCCCAGCTCTTGTTGAAAAGATGAAGCATTCTGAATTCTAAAAGGATTCCTCCATATTTTATCATTTCAGAATTTATTTCATTCAAACCTGGAGATATTTGTTTGTTGTTTTTTTTTGCATTTTTTTAATAGCTCTCTTTAATTCATTCGATTCAAGGTAATCTACCATTAATAATTGTGCCTTATCAGCAATTTCTGGATTGTACCACAGTTCTTTATAGTGTTTTATGCAGTACGATGTTGGTGTTACATTAAGATTTACAGTATCTCTCTCCTCTCTCTGTTTAGATGTTTCATTAATTTGAATGCTAATTCTTGCCTCCCATGGACATTGTGTTCCACTCTGCTTATAAACATATCCTACGATATTTTATGTGCTGTTTTTACTTTGCTTTTGTTTCATTCCTGGCTTCATGTAAAGTACCACCAAGAATCAAAATATCGTTTCAAACTCACAGAGCCACAAGTTCCTTTATATTGATCAGGGATTATCAATTTTTGATAAAATCGTATGAACGGTTTAGGCACTAGTGTTGACCACAGGCAGATAGACATGCTTTTGCACCTTTAGATTTTTTGGTATCAAGGACCCACAAACCATGGATTCTAACTACACAGTGTGGTAGTGGAAGTCATTTACAACAAATAGGAACAAGATTTAGCTCTTTTTCATTACCAGGGACCGACAATAAGTTTCTCTATTGAAAAATCCTCAATTTCCAGCGTGATTACAATACTTTCTCATCTTACAAAGTAATGTGATAAAGAAGAAAAAAATTATCCGAGCAGGCCTTTCAAACTTGCAAATCCCTACCCCACTATGGATGTTGGCCACAAAGATTATCAATGAATGTGATAATCTGGGATTGATGTTGACAAAGTTGGAACCAACAAATTGTTAAAACTCAACCTGCCCTAACCAAGTCATTAATTTTGTCAATCTCATTATATTTCTTCTTGATTTTGTGTTTATTTTTTAAAGCTTAATAAATAATTTGGTTTTCTTGTTTTTCTTTACTGTACGGTTTTTTAATAGATGTATAAGCAAATAAAATAAGAACAGATAACATTCAACAATATTTTGATATTTCATATAAAATTAAGTTATGGACTAGGAGACATTGGAACCTGATTTAAATCCTTCCAAGACCGAGGTAAAGATAAAATGACCCTGATGAAAAAATCTAGACTCTTCCATTCAGAGAGGCTTCTGTTGGAGACTCACTACAAAACTATGTACTCAATCAAGAGTCATATTGTACATTTCAAGAAACCAGACGGTGTTGAGTGGTGATGAGTTCTTCCACTCATAAATCAGATACCATTTGCAAGAATTAATGAACATGCTCATCAAAATTTGCAGGAAGGAAATAGGGCACTGCAAGAAAAAGAAAGATTATATCTAAGAACTGTAATTAGAGCCTAAAAGTTTGGCTTCTTACTATTATTATAATTTTAAGACTAAATAATACGAGTTCTTCTTGAATTGGGGAGAGGGGCTTCCAATGCCCATTCTTGGTATTTTGCCTTACTTTGACCTTTCCCTCCTTTTTTGTCATTGTTTTTTCTGGCACTAATCTTGATCAAGCTGGAAACTTTACTATAAGCCTGCCCAACATGTGGGTGGTTGTGCTCTGCCTTCCTCTGCAGGCATAGGCATGGTAAATGTCAGGAAGAATGTACTACATTTGAGTGTAAGGGTCAAGAAGTTTTAAAATTTTTAACAAGGAAGTGTTAGTCATACCAGTCAATCGTTTAAAAAAAAAAAAAAAAACATTTTTTTTTATTGATGCAGACAGACTTTCTTCTGCCACAAGGAAGATGTATGTACATATTTGATACTCCGCTGTACTTCAAGTAAAACAGAGTATCCCTCGAGGTCACAAGCTGAAGAAAGAAGGAGCTCCAGTATTATAAAATTGAAGTCATAATGGAGTTTGTAGTGTTCCCTCTTCTGCCAGCTCATGACCTTGAGGGGACACTTTTTTTTAATTGGAGTGCTGGTGATTAGACAAGTTTGACGAATGAAAACAATGCCTTTAACACAAAGTGTAAAAACAATTTTTAGTATTGGAACTGAAAAATTTCCTTTTAAATAATGGAATGTACAAAATATAACTGGTGGTTCTGTGCCATCAAGATTACAAAGATGATAAAAGTTTTTTATTTTTTCCCATTTTTTTTTAAATTTTAGTTAGGATAAATTTTAATTTTTTTTTTTTTTTTTTCTAAAAGTATATTTTTTTCCTGCTTGCCTATTTTAACCAAAATAAATGTCTGACTTCTGAGCTTTTGTTATAATAAGTAAAAAATAAGAGGTCAAAAGACATGAGAAAGAGATTGTTTTTCTTAAGCCCAGGCAGAAATCTTTAAATAAATCATGTCTTCTGCAATGCCATCTTGACTTCAGGCATGAGTACCACAAAAAAACAACGGTGAAAAAAGTGATCAAATGTTTTCTAAAATTACCAAGTTGAATAAAGTATGAAATGAGACATTTCTTCCAAGGAACCTCCAGAAACATCAATATCTGTAACAACTTCGACCCAATTTTATGGCCACAGGTGAAGAGCTAATTACCTCACCTTTTTGGTCAACCGACTTCTAAACTGTAGGAAAATTAAGGAGGTACATGAAAGTCAGAAGCCAGTTTGGAACAGTAATCACAATATACCTTCAGACCATTCAGTTTATATCACCTCTTAATAAATGGTTTAATGAAATAAAAAAGAAGTGAGAGAAGGGAAACACAAAGGAAAATGAAAACTTGTACACAAAAAATTGTTGCAATCCAACTTTATACCCTTAGGCTATAACATCAGCCAACTTACCTCTTGGTCATCAATTTCCTAACAGTGTGCATACTAAATAGGCACATACGGCCCATTAAGCTTGATTCAGACATGGTCACAAATAGGTGGCAGAAATAGTTCATTTCTCAGCATTTAACTTATGTTATGAAATAAATAAAAACCATTTTCTTTGGTATGAACAAAATATTAAATTGTATGATCAGATATTTTATATTCTTCAGCCATTTTCTTTAAAAGAATACACCTCATATTCATGGAAAGGCATTTGTGAAGAACAATACAGGTTAGCTACAGACTGCCTATTGACACATATTTCATCCTTCCATTTTATTGAAAGGTCTTATTTACAATTACCAAGCAATTAAACCCAGTGTGCAAAATGACACTCCTGGGACATATACAAGGCTCATGTCATAGAATTTCACACATCACCATTCTTTGCTATCTTGGGGACATAAAGGGTATTAATGCAAGATAATTTTAAACCAAAGAAGTGTTTTCATTCAAGCTAAAAATTAAATGTTATGTGATTATTTTTTAAGTAGGTCTTTGAAGAGGTGTCTTTAGCTTTAAGCAAATATTTCTTTACTTCAGAAAATGATAATATGCAGTCCAATTATTGATATCTACTAGATTATTTCCATCAATCACAACAACTGTTTAGGATTAAGGCATATCTTTACCTGTTCATAACAACAGAAGCCACTCAGTAAAAGAGTACTAACTTTGCTAAATTTATTCCTTCTTTACAAGCAACAAAATATAATTGGAAAATTTCATATTGCACAACGTACGGTGCAGCATGAAGCAACAATAAAGATGTATAAAATCAAAACAATAAGAATTCAGAGTTATATAGTTGTAACGAAACTCAATAATAGTTTGTATTGTAATTAATTGAAAGGCTACACAACTCAGCAAAATAAAAATGATTCATAATTCAAATTTTCATACACTGAATTTGTACAGTCATACACAATGTGAATAACACATTACACTATTTCACAACTTTTGCACATTAGAAATTCCAATGAATCAAAGTTGTGCAGCATACTACAAAAGTATAATTCTTCTAAAAATGTGGCTTCTGTATTAAACTGCATGTATGCGTGCACCACGACTATGTTTGAGTTACACCAAGGGATGATGTCATGCCTTAAGCAGCTTTGCATTTTTTTATTACATACAAAAAATACTTTTTCTTTATAACTACAATACGTGGGTCCTTGGATTTTACTAGACTATATCATATATATTTATTTAATTTTTCCAATATCACAATTGGATGATAAAAAAGTATGTTGTTCTTAAGCACTAATAAGTCTATAATACATTTAAAAATAATATCAAGCACTTGTATATCTGCCTTTATTTTCCAGTCTAGTCCATATATAGCAGTCGCACATGATTATCCTTCCCTATCGAACAAATTTGCTCCGTTAATAGTTTGTTCCTATACAAAATTACATTTTGTTTGTTAGTTTGAGCCACATTCATGACATGATGAAACATCAACAATAATAATGAAATATAGAGTGGAATACATACTAGAGCACACAAAAAAGTGAAAAGGCAAAATCACAAATACTATATGAACTAAGCACAGGAAGTAGGAATCCTCAAATGTTCTTTTAAGTATACTTTTATTGCATGTCTCCTCTTCCTCCATGTAGCATTTTGATTGTTATTAGAAGAAAAATTTCCAGAATTTGATTCCTGACAATTTGAAACCTGAATAATTTCCAGAATTTCATTCAATGTAATGCATTCAGAGCATCTATGATGTGGAGGATTAAATCCTACAAAAAAAGAAGTAAGTTCTTCACTTTTGACAAAAGGAAATTATATACCACTTCAAGATTTTCTTGGTCTTGAAACTTCTTGGGGAAGAAAATAATTAATTAATGGCAAAATACCAGGAAAATAACTGGAGAACAAGATTAATAATTCTATTAGCACAAATAAGTCTAATAGCCATAAAAAATATAGGTTCTTTCTTACACCAAAATATTTCTGTGTACTCTTGGGAAGGAGGAGGAACAAAAATAAACCCAACAACAACCTTAAAGAAATAAGTTTGGTTATTATCAGACATTCCTTTCTATTTTGTAAACCAGCTTCTAGTACCACAAAAAACAACCACCTCTAACAGGAAATGTGCAACATTTCTTTCAACAAACATCTCGGATGAAATATACTTATAAATTTCACGATATTTATTACCAACAAAAATTTTGTATTCCAGGTACACATCATTTCTAGTGTAATGAAGCTTCATTTCCATTTCCTTTATTCATACATTTCTTGTAATTCAAAACGCAAACAACTCTATGATTGTAACACAATTTTAGTCCAATAACTTCCATGTAAAGGCTTCAATAATATATATCCACGAACAATAGCTGCTGTAATCTTGTTCCCACATCAACAGAAGCAAAGGTTCATGTTACAGGTAACACTGACATAATTATTTTTATTAAAATTATTCAGGAAAGAAGAGTCCAATACAGTGTTCATAAACTATCTTTCCTCGCCCAATTCTAAAGAAATAAGAAACAAAAAACATTTTTAAAAGCGGTGCTTGAACAGCCACATGAGAAATGTATTTATTAGATGCTGTATTTTGACAAAAGACTGTAAGATGTACACAGAATATTTATATATTTTATATATATATATATGTATAATATATCTAATTGCTTTTGAGCTTACAAAAGTAACAAAAGCACAGCAATAGATAACAGTATCCTCTTTTATTTTATGAATTATTGCAGAAACAGTTTGAAGAAATATAAAAATAAATAGCATACCAGCAAACAACAAGCTGTAGCACCTGTCAGATGCATTAAGTCATATACAATTTGAAACTGCGAAGAATTTTTCCCTTCCTATCTTCCAAATAGCAAAAGAACCAGTCATATTGAATTTAATTTTTCCAGGTTCTGTCAATGTGAACGTTCCTACTGGTCTCCTTTCATGAATTTCTGTCCATGTCCTATAACTACATCTATTCCTATCCACACTTCCAAACCCCAAACCATCTGATAAATACAATATGAAAATATCGGTGACCAAAAATCGTGCACCATTGGAAAGTTTTGTGCTTTTACAAAAAAAAAAGAGAGGAAAGAAAGAAAGAAAGAAAGAAAGAAAACGAACTGCTTGTAATAGTACTAAAGTTGTTTTAGTGAACAAATTAAAAATTCAGGCTCGCCTCAAAGATATGTTACTAAGGTCTATTACAACAGTCGACACTATTGCTTCATGAAAATGAGAAAGGAGAATGAGAGAATACAGAATGGAAATGATATTCTTCTTAATACTGAAGTTGCATGAAATTTAGAGACTGCCTGAAAATATTACATTTCTGTAAATTTTATGTTTAGTTCAAAGTTATTACATAAAATATACATGAAACTTCTAAATTAAACAAAAAAGTTCATTTTCGGAACTAACAGGTAATGGGCTATATCTTTTTACTGTTTTACAGCAAACTTGGCATGTTTGCTGGAATAACCTTCACAATAAAAAACGTTGTTGCACCTGTTGTGTTAACATAAAATGCATACTTAAAGGAAAATTAAAGACTTAATAAACTATACTGGACAGAAGAGCAAATTTTATATTTTAATGCTTACAAATAACACACTTGTGAATCTGTTCCCACTTAACAAACCTATTTGATAGTGTATATATAAGATAAAATACAAAAGAATTAACAAAAATAATGTGCAGG
Organism: Teleogryllus oceanicus; assembly: GCA_964035755.1. Classification (NCBI taxonomy): domain Eukaryota; kingdom Metazoa; phylum Arthropoda; class Insecta; order Orthoptera; family Gryllidae; genus Teleogryllus; species Teleogryllus oceanicus. Next base: position 104,269,720 of record CAXIVR010000009.1, read on the forward strand.
TAAAAAGTTATCAATACGAGCATTACATACTACACAGACAACTTTGTTATCTTGGTTCAGAAGCATCTTCTTGGTAAAAATTACATATTTTTGGGAACAAGTAGACAGCTCTCCATCGTGCACATGAAATCTCTCCAGAAACAGTTTAAAAAGATTTGGTCTTAAAGAGAACTAACCTTTTAATATTCTGTTAATTCCAGAAAACATGAAAACCCATCAAGAAATAGCACACTTGCACATTCTTCCCTCACAAAACTGTATTATCTACCTTATTTTCATGATAATCATACAAATCAGTTCAGGAACATTCACTTTAAAACACAAAAACAGTGCACGGCTTTTGGACATTATATACAATATATAAATATGGCCTTATGCTAAATGCAATTCAAATGCAAAGTTTAAAAAAGGTATTTGGCTTCACCTAAGTCATATGGACTTAAAAGAAGTCAAGATCAAATTTGTTACAAGGTCACAAAAAGACAAGCAGTCACTTCTCAATCTTGTGACAAAACTCAATAGCTGGCAAGGGCCAAAATTTTACAAAGTCAAGATGATGCATTTCATATGAACCACCCCCATCCTTCCTTGTGCTGATGAAAAGCATATAGAATATTCTAAAACCTATTGGAATGAGAAGAAATAAGCTTAGTTGAAGAAAAAACTTGGGCCCATTAAAGTTTGGATCCATAGTTAATTTAAACAACAAGGATGGGTGAAATAACTAAAGCATTCGGTGGATACAAAAATTAAAGCCCCTGCAATGAGCTCGTCACAGAACACCAGCAGCAGGCTTAAATTTGTATATTTGCTTAAGAATGAAGCTACTGTCAAGGTGCTCTACATCACACAACAAAGACCTCTCACTCATGACTTAGCTAACGGCTTCATTAATAGAAGTACAGAAAAAAGATTTCTGGTTATTCAACTGAATGGAGGAGTTGTGTTCATTTTCGGCTTTAGCAGGGTTTGAACATTTTCATTAACATTACAGTTGATACACTATAACGTTGGAAAATAAAAAAGCAATTTCACAAAATTCTTCATTCAGCACCTGCTAATCCAAAATTCTTGAAATCTCTGAAACAAATTACAGTTTGTAAGCAAAATACATAAAGATCCAAAATAATATGGAAGTAAACACATCAATGTATTTTATTTATTAATTGGAAGATAAATGATATGGTGGAAAAGATTAAGAATGTCAAAATGGATAGATACCAAACAAAAAACAAAGAGGTTTGAAGCTTGAAAGCTTCTCCATACTCATAACGATACTATTTCAAATATTATTCTTTAGATAAAAGCTTAATTTGTTGGTCATACCGGGTTTGTTTACTAAACAGAAGGGAAACTAGTTGGAGGTAAAAATGTTCTCTACAAAACCTTCACAAATGAAGATAAAAATGTTTACTGTATGCAAAGATTCAATCAATTTAAATGACCAAAAACCAAAATCACATTATACACCTACCCAAAATCTTTATAATAAAAATGTCCAATTTTTTTTTGTAAAGTGTGATACATTTCTTGATGTTTGTTTTTGGTATTACAAGTTAGCAAGTAATACTGCACAATTATTTAATTTTACTTCATTGTTTTTTCAAATATTGTAACTTCTAGCAGCTGTCGCTAATTGTTTCTGGTGATGCTGGTATTTTTATTTTGTGGGGATTTGCTAAATATTTGAAAAAGTAGGCATGTTGCAATGTGTAAAATAATACCTATTATTTTACAGAGGAAGTTATGTAATCCTGCAAAAAACCGTAGTAGGGATTTTTGATGGATATGATAATTTGGAGTCCCTGGCACTAAAAATTTTTTTAATTTTGTAGTAGTACAGATTATATAAGTAATATAGAGGAAGTTGTGTAATCCTGCAAAGAATCTATGCCAAGAGGTTAACGGAAATTCACATTTCGGATACCAAATTATTTGTTTCTTTGTTTTTCAAAATGCCTATCTGTCCATGAATAACTAGTGCCCAAGTCATACACAGGATTTTCTCCGAAATGGATACCTACTGACTGATAGGGCTAAACACTAGGTCCTGTGATTATTTATTTTTTAACTTTCTCCTCCAAGCACACTGAAGCTACAGATTTCTTTCTGAATGAAATTAAGGGGTCTTGGGACAGAAAAACACAAGTTACACGTGATGCAGCAAGCCTTCCACTATTCGTAAATGTTAATTCAGTCGACTCTGATTATAGTGAACTTCGGGGAACTATCACGTTTGGTTCACTATATTCGATGATGCCAAAATTAAATAGAATTTCTCCACAATGAATTGATTTTATTAATATAAAGAGACAGCAAAATTCATTATCAAAATGAACTGAAAATTCAAGATCTTTATTTGTCCTTAAAAAAGCAATTATTTACAATTGTTTGCTTTGTACATTCTTAATTAGTAATTTCTCTAGATTCTTCTCCAGAGTTTGTGCTCTCTCCATATTTGACTCTGCCTTGTCTTCTAAGTATCGTAATGCATTCTTGACACCTTTCAATGCCTCTTCAACTGTTGGAACACCGTCCCACTTCCAGAGACCCTTTTACTGGCCTAATAACGTATGAGATTCAAATTAATTTCCAGGACTTATTCCCTACGTTCACATATGAGGTTCAGGTTCCTATAACCGAATCTTCTTATGCTTATTTGTATGGAAGTGAAGGGGGGTTCACTATAATGGGAGTCTACTGTATCTCAATTTTGGTCAATGTGCATCTCATTTTGTTGGTAATTTCCCTAGGCCTTTGGTAAATATGAACAAGACATGTATAGTAACAAGATTAGCCACACTCTTTCCAAAATTGAGGTATTAACATTTACAAACAGCAGGAGGCTTGCTGAGGCTAATGTGACCTATCTTGTTATTGACCCAAGGCTTTCAAATATGTCCTTCAAAATTAGATCTTTAAATGAGGTCAAGTACAATTTTTTTTAAAATATAAGAATTTTTTGTGTGAATTTGAGTCAAACTGTGACAATTTTCCAAAAATACATACGCAAGGTATTGGATTCTTAATTTTTTCTTTCATAGCAACAAAGACTCTTTAGTTAATTGTGTACACAAGTATTAAAAATGCTCTCTTTGCACTAGAACTGCAAGAATTTTATTCAAGCATAAATAATAATTTTTCAATAAGAAAGTGAAATAATAAGGTCTGAATGGCACTGATATTCTACTTGTCATTAGACAAATACCAAGTATGTTCACTAGAATTTTCTTCAAAAACTCTTGTATCTTACCTCACTGTGGGGCTGTGCTTTGCTGCTGAATTTCTATTTTTTCCACAGTCATGTCAGGATTCATAGCAGTAGCCTCTTGGATGGCTTCAGCAAGAGCACGATCATGATCAATGGGATCCCCGTCTGATTGGATGGTTATTTTCTGTTCTACCCGGGTCTCTACTACACCGTCTCGTTCTGTTTTGTACTGTAACAATAACAAGTTCTTAAATCTTCCATAAAACAACTAAATTTTATTAAAAAATTCAATAAGAAATATTGTAAATTAGCTGTACTACAATTTCGTAGGTAAAACTAAATGATAATGGCTCAAACTGAATACCAAACTACATGCAAATGAGAGAGAGAGAGCACAAGAGAGGGGGAGAAAGAAAGAGAGAGAGAGAAAAGGAGAGAGGGAGGGAAAGGAAGAGAGAGAAAAAGAGAGAGGGAGGGAAAGGAAGAGAGGTAAGATTAGTGTTTTGGCAGCAAAAGTGGGGAAAGTGAAGGTAGTATGAAAATAGTTTTTTAAAACAAATTAGTAAAGTGAGTCATCAAGAAATGTGTCAGTAATGTGGAAGCAGGAATTCTCCCAGCTTGATCCCTCATTCACTGTGATTGAAGTCACTGAACTTGCATAACTCTACACATTTTTTATTCGAGATAATGGTGGATATGCGATAATGATACAAAGACAACATTTTCCTAATAAATTATAAAGTTCTTAACATCTCATATTCTGAATTTGGGAAGCACTGTTTCAAATTTAAAATTATTTTTTCACATGTATATTTCCTAACTTAACTCTCAAATTAAAATTTTAAACAAATAAGATATTACACTTTTTACTCTCAAATTGTATTTCTAAAGATAATCAATTCCCCACTTACAAACACTTATTTAGTTTTTCACAATTTCTGGAAGTGGTGGAATTTTCTTGCAAATGGTGAAGGCAGATTTACAAGAAAATGCTTTAAATGCATAGAAATAATTTTCTGAATTTATAACATTTCTATATAAGAATCACTTACAGTAATGGTCTCCACTGTTCGACGTTTGCTGCTGATGGTCTGTGAGCTAACCACCTCTCCTGTTGCAGCGTACAGGCCATCATCTGACTCTAGTGCCACTTTGCAGCTTTCAGTGGCAACAACAGGCAGTGCAGTGGTCGCACGAGGAGGATCTACAGCTGCTGTAGGGTCACCATACACCAATGTTTCTGTTTGAACAATGGGTTGGGCACCACCTGCACCTCCCTGTTACACAAAACAGAATAAAATAATTTGAAGCCAATTTTTCTTTCCTTGATCTCTTAAAATTAATATATTTTGTCATTTTCAATCAAGATTTTTTCTTCAAATCCTCATACAAAGATTAAATTAGGTAATAACATATGTAAATAAGGCCTGCTTGAAATATGTAATTGAAATTAAATCAATATAGACCTCTTCCAACAATTCCACATAGAACAGAATGAAAAACATAAGGCTTTCATTAATGAAAGATAAGAAGAAAAGAAAGCAATAAGAAGTTATTTGCCCTTAAATTTGGGTGTATAAATCAAGCACGTAATTCAAACCGTTTGTCTACATCTCCCACAAAAAAGTAACATTTTTGCTGCTGAAGGTGTAAAATTTGCATCTCCGTGATGCACAATATTGGAATACAATTCAACAACTTAATATCTGTAATTTGTAGTTTAATGGTTCTGATGCACACCAACTTTAACACTAAGTTTTCACACTGCCTCGTGTTCTTCTACAAGCAGAAAAACAAACAAGTATGTCTTTCCAGTTGCCCAATCATTTGGGATTTTTATGAATAAAGTTTAGTTGTTTTTTTATCATGCACATTTGTTCATTGAATAACCAACACCATTTTATACACCTTAGCCTTGCTCATTGCATCCTCCATTCTCAATCTCAATTTAACTGCATATTTTAGCCGAGTGAATGAGTACCATTTAAAACAAAACACGGATCAATTGGCAGAATACTGTTGCAAAATCGTTTGCATCTGATATAATAAAAAAACATACAGGCAACTAACAATACACTAAGAGTCATCTTAATCAAAATGTTCCTGTTGGTTTACACCAAGGAGTTTCTGTTAATCCTGTAAATCTGTTTTAAGAATTTAAGTAAGAAAAAAGGGTAATGTTATGTTATAACAATCTAAATAAAGTATTATAATTATAAAATATATTAAACCTTTATAATATATATGTAAAGTAATTATTAAAGTACAATTTAATTTTAAAAAATTTCAATTAAAAAAATTTATTAAAATAGGCTCTTCAAAATTTCAAACAAAATTATTTTTTGTCGAATAATTCAATACAAGGTGCAATCATGTATATGACACCTAAGAGGGTAAAGGAAAATCTCAATGAGAAGAAATAATTTTTAGACAATGTACCAAGTTTAATTTTTATAAGATACTTAGAAATCTGTGTAATTTACTACAGTTTTGAATATTTAATTACTCTGAACAAAATACTATGATCATCACAGTAGCTCACCCTTTAATTGCTGTAACGTGGTAATTGTTTTATTAAGCAACTTGCTAGGCATTTGTGAGTTACATATGAAGGGCACTCCAAAAGTTTCTGGAATGAAGGGGAAGGAATCGTTTTTCAATTGTGCAGTCACAATGTCTTTTCTATGAAGTCTTATCATGGCCTCCTAGTAATCTGGTTCAGATTGGTTGAAGGGTTTCTTATTTATGGCACCTTTAATGCAGACAGTTGTTTGTTTGTCACAGGACATGATCGATTAGTTTAGAGAGCACTTTCACACAATAATTTTCTATTATTTTAAAGTTAATCTCAGCATTTAAGACTATCTCGAACAGTTGATGAGTGCATTTGGTGATTCTTCTCCATCAAAATCAACTGTTTATGAATGGTATTCAGAATTTCATCAAGGTAGAAATTCATTGGAGGATGAGCCTTACGCAGGATGGCCACAAGCAGTGAGAATGGAAGAAAATATCTCATCAGTGCTGGTGACGTAGAAGGATGACCCATGCTGCACTTACGAGTAGATAGAGCAGACCTTGGGAATTGGTTTCTCTGCAGAGTCATGAGTTTTGCATGAAAACCCTAGATTCAGGAAGATTTGCAGTTGGTGGATCCGACATAGTTTGTCTCCAGGACAAAAAGCAGGTCGTGTGAACTAATGTAAAAAACATGTGCAAAAGTTTGAAGAAGGCAAAGTTTTGACATTGAAACTGGAGATGAATCATGGATATACCAATTTGATTTTGAATCGAAAAAGCAATCGGCAATCTGTATCTTCCCTAAGGAGAGTGTACCGACAAAGACCAAGAGATCACGAAGCCTTGGAAAGAAAATGGTTTGTTCGTCTTCTCAGCCAATGGTCCTATCGCAACCTTTGCATTTGAGAACCAAAGGACACCGACAGCACACTGGTACACAACTGTTTGTCTTCCAAAAATCTTCTAGATCATTCACATCAACAGTGATCTCTTATGAGACAATTATCATTTATGTAGTTTCTCCAATTGTTAATTACAAGCTTTATTATAGTAACATGTGACTAGATAGCAAAAAATAAGAACAAACTTTAATTGATTTTTCACTTATAAAAAATGACTATTTTGAGAACTGCTTAATCAAATTTTCATGAAGAACCATTAAAAAATAAGTAGGTCTTAAAATATTTGAGTAATTATTGAAGAGTTTTGCCAGTGATAGTTTATATATTAGCAGTATATTTATAATAATAATAATTTACATTAACATTACTGTTTCATATGTTAGGAGTCAGCCAGCTGAGGATTTCCATACTTTAGATTCTAAAACAACATGTGCATTTCCTTGTTTGGCTTATATGGAATCTAAACTAAAAGCATCATTCCCATCTAAATAGGATTTCTTCCATCTACCTATATTGTGAAAATCATTACGAAATAATTTATGTTTTCAACTGGCCTCTGTTCTAGTATGCCATATGAATTCATTCATTAACTTAAATGTTGAATTACAAGTTCTACTAGAATAGCTTTAAAATCAAATTTACTTTGTTAAAAGACAGCATAAAGTATTAAGAACGTATGAAACAAGTGCAACAAAATACATTTTAAAATGTACATATGTTATCAGCATGTGTATATATGATGTTTATTTTATAAACTATCACACTATTACAGCAAATAAAAATTAATACGAATATTGACAAACTAATTTTTATTTTGGGGTATATATGGTGCAAGAGAAATTTGATATCATACCTGTTTCCACTCTTGCTTTTATGGTGACACAATGAGCATGTTATACTACTAAATTCTTCACAATGAAGTATGTTAATAACAAAAACCAAAATCATGCAAGTGTATGTTTATCTAAGGTAGAACACAGCTCAGGAATAGAATCGTTACCTGGAAACCATATGCTGCACCATTGGAATAGAACAAGCCTGAAGCAGTCTGGTCTGGATCCAGATCAATGGGCGTGCCCGAGTCATCCGAACTTGAACTATCCGTACTAGAGCGCCTAGAAAAGAGCTGCCCCACAAGCCATGCACCTGATTAAACACTGCACATTCGTGCAAGCGTTGCCGGCAGATGACAGTTAGCACTTATGGACATATTAGGGACAAAAAGAAGACTGATAATGTGTTGCAACTATAAATTTCAGAGTATCTGAACTAGTATTTCCTAGAATACTTTCATATTTAACCAATTTCTCAAATAATCAAAATGATTTGAACATGTAACACTGGATTAATGCTGTGAATTGCAAATACTAATATGTTTTAAACATACGATCCTATTCCAGAAAAATTATTTTGGTACATAATGCAAACAAGTTTTGACAGCTTGAAACCATTACAATTTGTCAGGACATTCTCAGTCAATGTAGACTGCATAATTCAGCTTGCAACCTGCCATGTCATGTAATAAATTTAAATTCGTCTCACTAAATCAAGGATCTAACTGAATTATACTTGAAATTTTCCTGAAAAGATTAATCAGCATTTAATGTTGTTGTTAATTTTAACTAGCATTCAATACACAAGTTTTTAAATGGAAGAAAAAGGTTTTTTGATAAAACTTTACATGAGACCTTCAATGAAAACTTCACAATAGAATAAAAATGTAATCAAAGTTGCAATTGAACTATAACAAAATGGGTAAATACAACAACATTTTTTCAAATGAATTGGGTACTATTGTTAAATAAGTTTTTGTCTGATTTCCTGGGATTGACTTCCAAAAATACTGAAGCAACAACACATTAGCAGCTATAAAGAAATCTTTAATTTCAAACTAAAGAGTTATGAAAAATAATATTTTCTTTTACAATATTTTCTAAATAAATATTTTTATTGACTGTCCATATTAGTACTAACAGATTTGCAGAGCATGAAAATCCCAGAAGGCCTTCAAAATTAATATAAGATGGTTATTCACACCAGAACATGGGATATCCAACAGTGAAAAGATCATGCAGTTTGAAAAGTTATGTGAAAAGATTTTCAACCACACCACATGAAATTAAATTCTGGTTACAAAGACTAAATAATGAAAGAATATTCTTCACTCACTGAAGAAGCACCAGAATTTAATATTCAGTACACAATAATTTCACGTGAAGATAAACCGTAAGAAATGAATGCTGAATTTCAATTCTTTCCATTCAATATTTCATTACGGTATAAATAAAACTGATTAGCATTCAAGTTTTCAGTTTTGTTAAAAAGGAGACAATTTTTGTACAGCAAAAAAATGCTAACAGTGAAATAAATTAATTTTTTACCCCTTTCATATATTTCACTATGAACTACAAAATTAAAATTCACGGGACGATAGTATTATGAAAGTCTTCACTTGCAGTCATAGTGTTTTTTGGTCAATGATTATGACAAATTAGCTTTTCACATAGTTTTGAAGTTACATCAACACTAAATATTAAGAGCTACCAGGATTGAAAATAAGAAAACATGCTTTAAGCTTTCTACAGAAACTGAGCTTTATTTTATTTTTTGTTTACTTTTCCAGACAATATAATGAAAGGTGCAAATGTACATCACTAACTTTGCAAATTAAGTTATCTCGCATGAAATGGAGGAAATTTGGTGTTCTTTGATAACATACAGAGAAAGACAATCATTCATTTACATGTTAAAAAAAGGCACCAAAATAATGTTTTAATCATAAATTAGTGGATTTCAAATTTGCAAATGATGTGAACTTTCTGTGCTTCCTAAGAACATAGAACAAACAGAGGTGACATTACAACTAAAGAGGAAGTGTTTTGCTGTAAGAAAAGCACACTCAATAACAGGAGCCCCAAAAACATTGCTTTTAGACTTTCTGAGAAGTAGATTATTAATGCAAATGTCAAGTTAACAAACAAAATTTAACTTATAAACATTAGTAACAATTAAGTTATTAACACATTCATTAATTTTTGTGAGTACAATGCAATTCCTTTATTTAATTTACAAGAAACTAATCTTCAGAATGAAATATCTGTTCATAAACAACAATCCCACTCCCACCAAGCAAAGACTGGTCAAGATTTTACACCCAATGTTTCATCACATCTCTTGTGAAGGCCAAGTGTTTTTGCTTTTAATTTTTAAAAGAATTAACTCCATCAAGGAGGGCAATGAAGAAAATTATCATATGGGGCAATTTGTTGATTAGCAAAACAGTAAACCGCCTGGGAACCCCGGATAATACACATTGGAGCTACATGAACCAAACCATCATAATGTATTCATTTGATGTAATATTTTCATTCAAAAAATCATCTGATATACAATTAAAATAAATAAAAACATCTGACCATGCTCATTTAGAAATGTTATTGGTAATATCTAAAAGAAATAGTTCTGGTGTTACTATCAATGTTATAAATTGAAACTCCACTACACTGGAGCTATTAATGAAAAATAAAAAATCAAGACAAATGCAATAAATGAAATAAAATTAAAAAGGGAAACTTTTAAAAATTTCAACACATACTTATACGTTTTGTTTTGGATGTATACGTCTATTAAGGATATAAAAATAATAAATTTGTGCAAAGGAAACACATTTAGATTGGCTAGAAATAAGCTTCCTCAAATGTGGATGTTGGGCTTTAATGGGTTAAGATGGATAATTTTTTAAAAATGGTTCTCTTTTATGAAACAGTGCTTAATTACTCCAATGTTTTTTATGTAAGGATTGGCCAAAAACAAAAGAATAGAAACTTGATAATTTTTAATTTAAATTGTTCAACAGCTATTGTTTGTTGTGAAGTACACCATTACTTTTTTTTATAATTAAAATACTAAACTTTGATTGACTGTTAATACTTTTCTTAAAAAGAGCTACCAACCACACTGAGAAAGCCAAGGGCAAACTGATGATAATTTAAGAATGAAACTAAAAGCAAAATTACTATAACTTCAGTGTAATAATGCCCACACAACCGGTTACACACCATTTAGAATTATAAAGAACATTACCTGAACATTTCTTGAACTTCAAAAGCAATACTGACAGATCTTCAATACCATCATTCTATTGACACAATATTAATGTACCTACCTGATCACTAGCAGTAACAGTGGAGGTTGAGCGCACCTCATGAGTTACAACTCTTTGTTCTTGGCGTGTGGCACTTGTTGCCATTGTATGTGCCACCGTCTTCTCTTCAACCTGAGGCATAAATCTGAACTAAGCGCAGTAAGCACCAAGCTGTGATGCATAAACTAATGAGCAGCAACAAATTTCTGCCTAATTTTAATGCAAAAGTCATTTCAAATTAAAATAAAACAATTAATGGAAAAGAATAAAATTTAACAACAAAAGTGAAATTCCATGCTGCAAATTATCACAATTGTGCAGATTAAAATTAACCATTAAACTAAATTGTTCAAATAATATTTTGCATAAAAATATACAAAACTGAAAATGAAAGTCTATAAATGTTGCATATAAACCAACCTGACTGGTTTTCGCATTTTTCTCTCTATCTTCATGAGTTGTAGCAGTACGGGTGGTCACTGCTGTGGCAGTAATACGTGGCGATAAACCATCTTCTAACCCTTCAGCCTGAAAGCACATTTTATTTTCATCATATAGCATTTTGAGTACTTACCTTTCATAGGAACAACTGCATTTCCACACAGGAAACATACATATACATTTTCCTGATATTAATATATCCAACAAATGACCCAAACAATAATTTGGAACTACTAACTAATCTTCTATCATGTTTCTGAAACTTGAGCAAGGCACAGCACAACTGATGGATATATTTCACTTTCAAGCAACAAAAGCTTTTCTGATAAACCTAATGACCATTATTAAAAATGTAAATCCTAGTTTTATGTTTTGCAAATCATAACAAAAAGAAAAATAAAAATGAGTAGGAACAATTCACCTTTGCTTTTATTATCTCAAAATTACTGAAAGGAAGTCTGTCTTTATATAAAAAGAAATCATACATTAATTAAATAAAAAAATCAATACAGAACACTAAAGAGGGCTGAAAAATTCCAACCTCTCAAACTACAATCTACTTTTTTAAAAAAAACATATGACTATTAAAGGTTAATATTAACATATTCATAAAGACACACAACAATACCACCATGCTACACATCATGCCAGATTTCAACAGCAGTACTGAGACGGTGAAATGATACAGAACTACATCTACCATTTTATTACAGAAGTATGTATCAATAAACCATATTTACACATGCACTACAAATGCATATGATATATTACTTAGAAAGAATTTTTAAAAAAGGAACAGGCAGTCATCATGCAGCAATTACTCTTTAAACTACTGAAGGATAAGGTTAATGAATTTATTGACGAAGGTAAGGCTAGAAAAAGCACTGACGTGTCCTTTAAGTCAACTGGTTTTTGTTTTATTATATAATAAACAGCAAGGAAAATCATTCATATTTGGCACATGGTGAATGAATATTTTTAATTTTCTCTGAATGTCAGCAATCAAATACTTAATTTAAACAAATGTACATAGTTTAAAATTTGTGACTGAATTTTAATTTGAAAAACCTGTTTAAACATCCCTTTACAGGACTCAAAAATGATTTATATTCTATATCCTCTTATGGTACTTGTTAAGACACTCAAGAGAAATGTCAACACACTAACTTCTGTGAAACATCATATCTTACACAACCAATAATTATAAAAATAAAAAATGACAAATCGTAATACGATTATTCTCTTCCCCAACTTCCCTGCAAGATAATCCTGTTTTCTCATTTAATATGTTATGGAGCACACCACCCATCTATGAAAGCAGATTTCTTTTGTTTCTATATATAACATTTAAAATATTTGAAATAAAGCAAAGCACAATTTTTAATACGACTACTAACTTGCTCCAATGTTTTCTTAACATGTGTTCCTTCCCATCCTATAATCTATTACGTGCATTTGTTAGAATTTGTGCACCAAGAAACAGAAAGGAGGTTGTTTACTCCAAGTATCTGAGTGCTATTCTACCAAGAGTCATGAATACCCAAATAAAAGATGTAGATTTATTGGAAATATTTGAGGCACATTACTGAAACATTCTATGCAACTAAATTATTATGGTATAACTTAAGCTACATCTTTTATTGAGATATATTTATGACAATTGTGCCTAAAAAAAATCACCACAGACAATAGAAAGGAAAAACATGGTTAGTGGCATATGGTTAGTCCCAAAGCATCACACCAGCCAAAACAGCATGGCCCATTTGGCATGCTGGTTCACCTTGTTGGTGTGGGTGGACACAGTGACAGCACCAGATCCTCCTGGCGTCAGGTCCTCCACCTTCTCTTCCACATTCTGCACCAGTCCCTCTCGGTCCTTCACCACGGTCTGCTTAGTGGTAGTCTTGACAATCTTCGGAGCTGCTGTATCAGCTCGCAGCTTAGCTCCTGGCCCTCGCAAAGCTTCCTCTTTACCTTCTGCATAATCAGACAGGTCATCGCTACTTGAGCTGTGATCACTGTCTGAGCCTTCAGCAGCCCTTTTGGATAACCCTGTTCTAACTTTCTCAGATCTAGTATGACCTTTACTAGCAGGGGTATCCCCCTCACCAATAGTAGCAGTGAACAAAGGCGTACCTTCTTCATTGAATACAGTTGTGATGGGTTTACCATCATCACCCATGCAGGTCTCAAAAATTAAAGGTACTCCTCTTGAATCTACTATTCTGCCAACAGTTATGGGTCTACCATCACTGGAAGTTTTAATTTTTGTAGCTATTGGTTTATTGTTGTGATCTGTCATGGTAGTTATGGGTTGGCCATCTTTCCCAAGTACAGTTTCAACAACAACAGGTTTTCCATCAGGACCTCTCACAGTTGTTGTCCATGTTTGAGCAGCAAGAACTTTGCCTGGTCCAACTGGTTCAATTACAAATGGTTTGCCATCTTCGCTGAGCACAGTGGTTACAGGCTTTCCATCATCACCCATCACAGTTTCAATAATAACAGGTGTACCATTTGAATCAATTACTCGTCCTAGAGTAACTGGCTTATTATCCTTGCCAATTTTCACTTCTGTTGGAATAGTTTTTCCATCATGATCACGCATTACTGTTGTTACTTTTCCATCCTTACCTTGAGTTGTCTCAACCGATACAGGTTTTCCATCAATACCTTTAATTGTTGTAGTCCAAGTTTGGGTGGAAAGAATTTTTCCAGACCCAACAGACCCTGTGGCAACAGTTGTTCCATCTTCTTGAATAACAGTTGTGACTGGTTTTCCATCATTTCCATTACAGTCTCAAAGATCAAAGATCTACCTGTTGAGTCTTTTATCTTTCCTACTGTCACATGTTTGCCGTTTACATCTATTTTTGTTTCTGTAGGAACAAGTTTTCCATCAGGACCTTTCATGATTGTTATAGGATTTCCGTCATTTCCTAGAGTTGTCTCAACAGTAATAGGTTTGCCATCCAAACCAGTAATGTTTGTAACCCATGTTTGAGAAGAAAGAGGTTTAGAATTACCAAAATTCTGATCACCTGATCTACTATCACCAGCAAACACCCCAGTGACAACAGGAGTACCATCCTGTCTAAGAACGCTTGTAATAGGTTTCCCGTCATTTCCAATAGAAGTTTCAATGATCAATGGAGTTTTGTTTGAATCAACAATTTTTCCTACAGTAATGGGTTTGCCATCAGGACCAATCTTCACTTCTGTAGGAATCGACTTGCCATCATGAGTTTTCATTATTGTTACTGGTTTCCCTTCTTTCCCAACAGTGGTTTCAACTATAATGGGTTTGCCATCTAAGCCAGTAATTGTAGCTACCCAAGTCTGTGAAGACAAAGGTTTCGATATGGTACTAAGAATGCCTCCTGTTCCTGGTCCACCAGTTCCACCAACCATTCCAGTGATAACAGGTGTTCCATCCTGACGAAGAACTGTTGTTATGGGTTTTCCATCATTTCCAAGAGATGTTTCAATGATAAGAGGAGTGCCATTGGAATCAACAACCTTACCAACTGTAATGGGCTGTCCATCTGGTCCAATTTTTACTTCAGTAGGAATAGATTTTCCATCATAATTCTTCATTAATGTTGTTGGCTTTCCATCAACACCTACTACAGTCTCTACAGTTACAGGTTTGCCATCTAATCCAGTTATAGTGGCAATCCAAGTCTGAGTTGACACAGGCTTTGCTATTGCTCCAAAAACTTTTCCCACACTAGATTTACTGTCACTACCAACCATACCAGAGAAAACTGGGGTACCATCTTGCCTGAGAACATTAGTTAAGGGTTTTCCATCATTTCCAATGCTGGTTTCAATTACTAGAGGTGTGCCTGCTGTATCAACTAATTTACCTACCATTACTGGTTTACCACTTGGCCCAATTTTCAATTCAGTAGGAACCAATTTACCATCTGGTCCTTTAATTGTTGTACTTGGTTTTCCATCATTACCAACAGTTGTTTCAACACCAATAGGTTTACCATCTAATCCAGTAATAGTAGCCACCCAAGTCTGGGTTGGGAGAGGCTTCAAAATGCCACCAGGAACCACACCAGTATCACTTCTACCAACACCAGGGACAGTTTTTCCATCAGCCTGAAGAACACTTGTAATTGGCTTTCCCTCATTTCCAACAGTAGTTTCAATTAACAAAGTTGTTCCAGTAGTATCAACATATTTCCCAAGAGTTGCAGGTTTTCCGTTAGGCAAGGTCTTCAACTGAGTGGTATTTAATTTACCATCTGGACCCTTAATAATTGTAATTGGTTTACCATCATTTCCAATTGTTGTCTCTACGTTTATTGGTTTACCATCTAAACCAGTAACAGTAGCAGTCCAAGTTTGGGGTGAAGATGATTTTACACCCACAACACGAGATAAAACTGGATGGCCACTACCAGACGATTCCGAAAAGAGAGGTTTTTCACCTTGAGAGAAAACTGTAGTAACAGGTTTTCCATCACTTGCCACAGCAGATTCAACAATAAGAGGCCTGCCAGTCAAATCAATGATTTTTCCAATTGTAATTGGCTTGCCATTATCTCCAGTACGCACTTCAGTTGCTAATGGTTTTCCATCAGGACCTTTCATAGTAGTAACTGGTTTACCATCTTTTCCAATAAGAGTTTCCACCATGATTGGTGTACCATCAAGACCAGTAGCAGTAGCACTCCACTTCTGAGGGGAAGATCCTGCAATTGGTGAAGCAACAAAACTCCTTCCAATTACTGGAATTCCATCACTTCCAACAGATCCAGTGACGATTGGTTTTCCATCTTCTGTGA
The DNA here is from genome assembly GCA_964035755.1 of Teleogryllus oceanicus. Lineage (NCBI taxonomy): Eukaryota > Metazoa > Arthropoda > Insecta > Orthoptera > Gryllidae > Teleogryllus > Teleogryllus oceanicus. Next base: position 104,285,740 of record CAXIVR010000009.1, read on the forward strand.
AGACTGTCGTGACAGGTTTTCCATCATTTCCTACTGTAGTTTCAATTATAAGTGGAGTGGAATTGGCATCAACCGTTTTCCCTACGGTTACCCGTTTACCACTAGGTCCTACTTTGACCTCAGTTTGTATAGGATTTCCATCCTGACCTACCATTGTAGTTACAGGTTTACCATCTTTTCCGATGCTAGTGTCAACAGTGATTGTTCTATTGTTAGAGCCAAAGATAGTTGCCACCCAAGAATCTGGTTTCCCTCCCTCATTTTTGCGAGGATACACCACAATAGAGTATGGTGTAATAGTGGGACCACCATGTTTACCCAATTGACTACCTAAACCACTCTCATGTGCAATAAAAGCAGCACTTGGATCTATACCAGTTCGTGCATGTTCTTTCCTTGCAGCTGATTCAACATAATCAAGCCCAGGAGTTCGTAGACCAGCCTTGCGTTTTTCAGCAGTCTCTGCTAAGGCTTGTTCTTCACCTGGAGCATAATTAAATGCAACACCAGTAGCTCGGCGCCCTCCAGTGGGAGACTGATGTAATTGAGTTATATCTCCAGAATCATTGGGTGACCGAACTCCCTCATATGAAAAGCCTTGCTCTGCAGGAGAGAATTTTCGTCCAGTGGGCGTTGAATCTTCCACATAATCATATTCTTTGGTATACTGTGGAGGTGAATCAGGATGTGGTGAGTACTGTCAGCTCCAGATCTCTGAGGACTCACAGGTGCTGATGACAATTCAGACTCTGTATCTAATGACCTGTCTTTGTCAACGCTTTCATCACCTTTTCCCTTTCCTTTTTTAGCCTTCTTTTCTTTCTTCTCCTTCTTCTCCTTCTCTTTTTTCTCTTTCTTCTCTTTTTCCTTGTCTTTCTTATCTTCCTCTTTTCTTTCAGTTTCTTCTTTTCTTTCTTCTTCTCCTCATCTTTTTCTTTGTCTTTGGGAGAACCTTTCCCGAACAGGAATCCAGGACTCTACAGAGGTGAACAAATTATTGTTGACAAACACGACAAGATGACACGATTACACACACTACAAGAACAAAATATAAATTAAAGAATTTTAAGGATTACATTCAAATGAATTCTTGCATTTGCCTATTACACAACTGCAATTATACGAGACTACATGTTAATCAATTATTTGTGAAATTGTGATTCTGAAGCTGAAAAAAATTCAAAAATTAGTAATTATTTTAATGAAATGTCAGTAACCATAACACGAAGGCTCTCATACAAAAAAGTAGAATTTTAAACAAAGCAAAAGAAATGTCACGTATGCCTTCTCTTTCATAAAAAGTTTATTTTCTCTCCATTTTTATTTTAATGTAAAGATCTGGCAACGCTTAATAAAATATATTAATACTATCAACTGCACTTACAAATTCAAAATTGTATGTTAGAAACTGAGAAACTCTTAGAAAATTTTTTGGTGCCACAAATTTTAATTTAGGAATATCTTCAGCACAATAACAAGTGTATGATAAAAAGACTGCTGATTACTACAAACACCACACGTATCATTTTCAAGAAGGATAAAAGAATACTAACTATGGAATTTCCAAGAACTGAAGATGATTGACAATATTCATAAAAGCAACAAAAAATATTTAAATATTCACTAACATGGGTTTCTACATAAACACAATTATTGTTCATGGAATTTGAAGTCTAGTTTCAATGTCAAGACAATTTTTTGCTCCAAACCTCAATTATCAGTCTATCAGAATCAATTGCAGTTTCAATCACTAAAGTAGGTATGATGAAAATAGACTCCTTTAATCCTAAATGCTCAATATTGCATTCTACGAAAGTATAAAGAGAAAATAAAAGTAACCCTCTCAAGCCAAGCCTTCATCTTTCGAAAGACTGAAACTTTCAACATTTTATTGTGAGAAAACATTATTTCAAGGACTCCAAGTAGCATTATCAAATAAATGCACTTATCCTGTAATAGGTTGTTTTCTAAAACATCTCACTTTTTCTCCATTTCTCATAATGTAAGTGTGGCGAGGGAAATTAGAAAAGAGAGACCAAAAGCTGAATTCACTTTCATCTTCCCTATTCAGAAACTGCAAGGTCAAAATTACTACAAGTTATTGATTTAAATATCAGCTCAATAATTTTAATTTCTAAAAGTACATATAATAAAAATTAACTTTCCTGAATGAAGCTGATTAAAATGATTATTAATAATTAAATGAAAGGTCATTATGGGTGTTTATGTATTTTTACCTGATTCAAATTATAATCAATATAATACAAAAATAAATGATATCTTGAAGATATCTGGAAACTTACATTTTTTGTCTTACATTCAATTAACTGAGGCAGTGTAAGGAAAAAGGGCACACTGTTAAAATTGTTCTTTTGAGAAAATTACTTTTAAAGATCTGTATCCCCTTTTTCCAACTTAAATGATAATAAGGCAAGTCGACAGATCAATCCCATCCAATCATTTCATTTCAAAAGGTGGGTCTAGGAAAGAAAATAATTGTTTACCCTTGTTTGAAAATTAGAAAGTAATAAATTTTAAGGAAAGAAGCAAAAATTTATGAGTGTAACTTAACAAAATTCAATTTACCCTTGCAAAGTCGTGCACACTCACAACTGGCACACAAACCAAGCACTACAATTAATGATGATACTGATTTGTAAATCTCAAAAAATAAGCTAGTTATCACTACTCAAAATTCACAATACTTTTTACGAAAGTGATGACACATGCGTTTTTATCATCTTTGAAATTATTCTGGAATTATTTTGATTTAAACACACAATACAAGAATTAACAACAGTTGCAAAATCAATTTATTATTTGAAATGATGCATGGTTAAAACATACACATTCAATATTTCAAAGAACTATTTAAAAAACAGACTTGCATTGATTGAAGGTCTACACACAACAAAATAACAGTAAATTACTTTTCTTACCTTTAATTTCTTTTCCTTTTCTTTCTCTTTGTCCTGTTTCTCACTGGTTTCATGTTCACCTTTCTCCTTATCTTTGTCCTTCTTCATTTTATCCTTCTTGCCTGGAGACTTTTCTGGTGAAGAAGTGATGATAATATCATCTTTAATAACATCTGCATCATTACTACCACGATTTTCTTTCTCGTCAGAAATGTACTTCCCACCTTCTGCTTCACTTTCCTTCTCCTTTTCCTTCTTTTTCTTCCCAAAGTTAAGGGCACCAGGAGGCAGAACAGCCACACCACCCACTGGTTTCTGGAAAAGTTTATTGCATTAATAAATTACCAAAGGTGAAAATATTTTAACTTGAGAGGGCTAAGAGACCGCAACAATTACAAAGTTGATGTTTTCAAGTACTATAAACAGTCATAACAGTAAAGTATACAAGTTGTGGAACTAATTGTAAAAGAACTAGAAATTAAAAACCAATAAAATAAATGAAATATGCCATCTATTATTATACTACAGCAGAATACCGAAAAAAATCATGTCAATTAATTGACCAATTGAAGGTCTTTTCATTTACCTATCCTTAAAGAAGCCAAAAATAGGTTTTATATCTATACAGTTTTACAACAATTATTTAGCATTAATTTTTCAACAATTTATGTTCTTTAATTTTGTAATACTAACAACTACATTTCTGAAAACATGCATAAATTATCAAGACTAAAGTGAATTTAGAGAGCTAGCAGTGCAAAGAAAGCTTAAAAACAAATCAAGACTGCTGCACTGACAACTCAATGTAATAAAAAGAACAAATTTTATGAAGTTGCAAAAGATGCACAGAAACTGGGGAGAAAAAAATATACACAACACATAAAACGCATTTAAAGGGATTAAAATACACAAATGCCATTATGACAAACTTTATAAATAAAGGAATAAACATAAAAATATGATGCTTATATAAAAAAGCTATAATCACAGAATATGTACACTTACAATTGGAAATGAGGCATATTCTCCTGGATAATTTATAACAGTAAATCTCTTAAGATTTCTTTCTTATTTCCTGAAGATGTAGTCAGATCAGTACAATTATAAAGTAAACACTAAATTAAAAATAATTTAGTGTTTCAGATATTAGTTTAACTTTAAACACACACAAAATGTAAATTAATATTCACACAACCAGACTACATCTCCAGTATCAATGGTACCCGACAAACCATCAACACACATCCTATAACATTTTTCATCACTACTGTTCTAGTATTGTTTTTGAATATGGAACATGAGAAATAAATATATTTCCTCTATTTTTGTGTGACACAAAAATCAATGTTTCAATGAAAATGAAGCAGTCTGAAGATGATGAAACTTGGTGTTATTTCTATGAATTGAAAATTTAACAATTCAATACAAATAATTAAAACATAAATCATAATTTTTCTACATTTTATCATTCATACAGCTGGTTCATCAGAAAAATTAGAAAAAAATACATGTATTTTGCTTTGTCCTTAAATTCTAATTGGGAGTGCCAACCAAGAAATAGTATATCATGGAAACACAGGCATAGGAGGAGAAAACAATGACATGCCATATACACACAAACACACACAAGAAAAAGAGCCAGAGGACCACAAGAAGCAATAGCCGCGTGCATGAAGAACAACACGCAGCTCTACCTTAGGTTTGCTGTCGGATGAGCTGTCGGGGTCATTGGCCACCCCATCCTCCTTTACCCCTGCCTCGTACTCCCCTTCCATGGAACTTGTGGAGCTGTTGGAAGTGGTCCCCGTGCTGGCTTTGCGCTCCAGCTGTTGCAGGCCAAGGTTAGTGAAATGTTAGTTCACACATACACACACACACACACACACACTTACCACCATATACACAGATAAAAGATGCAGATGTTTATGATGATAATTTTGAAGCAAAAATTGATGACCTTGTTGGATGATATAGAACACTAATGTTCTAAAACCAATTATTTATTGTTTTCTACATGACTAGTATGTTATTGAATTCGTTTAGCCATTATGATTACGCGGTATGCAGGAGTAGGCCAGAAGAAAATTAGTCTAATACTTCCTTGATAATTAATTCTAATATTACCTTGTTGATGAAAAATAAGTGCAGAAAACAACTATTAAAAATCCTCTAGTACCGTTCTCCAAAAAAGAAAAATGTTGATTTATCTTTTAGAGCAGTACTAAACATTCATAATATCAACAAATTCTGCTTCACCACACCCCTTACAACCCTCCTACACGAGTACAGAAAAAAAGTGTCCTGCTCTTTTACACAAATGATAATATTAATATTTACTGCCATTATTTGCCAAAAATACTAAGCCCCAAAAGAGTCCTCAATGTTATTATAATTTACAGGTTTATGACCTTACTTAGGAAAATTTAATTAACTTTTTCAGTACTTCACATAAAGGTTTCACTCATGATTTTTTTCCATTTTTTAGAACATCAAATTACATATCAATTACTTTTCTATACGTAGCTTTTTGTGTAATTAAAAACTTTTTATTCTCCTATTTTCTGGTAATTTCTTTTCAATTTTTTCTACAAAATAATCAATATCTTAAGTATATTTTTCAAAATGCACAAATACATCTCACTGAAGGCACTAATTTTATTTATAAATGAGAGGTAAACTTTTTTAAAAGAAACGTCAAAAGTGCACTAATGAAGTAAGCATGCAATTAGTTTTCAATGTCAGAAGATTTGAACACTACAACTCAAGATACTAACTTATATTTACTATAAACTATAAAAATGTTATTAGTGGTTAACACACATTCATGCAAACAGCCATTTTTAAAGCAAATTAATAACTAACAAACTGTATCACAGATTATTCAACTAACACTACCCAAATTTCACAAAACGAGAGTCACCACAAAGTAAAACAAGAATTTTCCATTGTCATTATTTAACCACACCAGAACTGATGCACACACATTTAATCATGCTAAACGACTAACCACTATATTCCTAAATTAAACCTAATTGTTATGAAATAGAACACTATACTACATAAAGATACACTATTGCTGTGTTATGACACAATATTACTACTTCTCTCTTTCTTTCCCTCCCCCAATATTTCTTGGTAAGAAATATCTGGATTATAACACAATTTATCAGGAGTTCTAAAATGCCATTTTGATCTAAAATGATAGATATTGCAACTTTTGTATAGCAATTTTTATATTTTATTGAACTCCTACAAAATGAACAAAAATTAAAATTGATGGTCTTGTTTTTGTTTTTTTAATAAACCGAATTGGCAGCATTTCACCAATCTTACAGACTGCTGTTCAACAATTTTAACTGTTTTATTACAGGCTATGGAATAATTTTTAAATTCACAAAATACAACTATTCACATTATCTTTGGAATGAAAAATCCAAAAACACCTTGCTAAAATGCTATTACCATACAGTTCAATCTTAAGAGCTCAAACAATATATTTTCATGACAAATACATAGCATGTCTTGACTTAGGCTAAACCTAGAAGTACATATATTGCACTGAATGATGCTAAAATAAGAAACAAATCATAAATGAAATTTGGAAATTGACACAATTAGTTCTTCAACTCAAAACTATCAAGAAATATGAACTACAAAGTGGAACACTATGCAAGATGAAACAAAAAGGGCAATTTATATACCATATTAATTATAGGTTCCTAAATAGTTGTCCAGGATTGTTCACCCTTGAAAGGTGAACAATTAGTTTGAAAGTGTTTGTGCTTGAAAAGGAGTTAGTAACTGCTACTAATTTAATTGGAGGTATGTGAATGTAAATTATAATTTGCAATAATCTTTTTCTCTTCATCAATTACACAGCATTGACAGAATTAGAGAGTTCTTAGTTTAGTACTGAAAATTAAAGATGTATGTGTGTGTGTGTGTATTAACGTTTGCATGGATCATCAGGCATGCGAAGATGAAGAATTTGTATGTTTTACTTTGCAAGTTATCCCTGTATTTTCAACCACTTAGAAGTTTTTACATTAATCTTGTCATAATTTTTATCCAAAAAGACCCATGAATTAAAACTAGAGGTGCTACAACAGCACATAGTTCCTCACATTGTTCCTAAAATTGCAATTTTCCAAAATTCAGAAATGAAAAGGACACCACCACTCTTATGGGTTTCTTGCTTTAACCCTGGAAAAAAATTGAAGTGCTTTTTGAGAAAAGGTTTTTTTTAATAAACTGCATTAATTTCAAGCACAAATTACCTGAAAACCACTAATTTTTTCTAAACATTGTACATGCCCTTTTTTAAAAAGCTGATGTTTTAGAATGGATTTTTTGCAAGGCAAAAATCTATCTTCAATTTTATAGTTTGAAATGTTATCGTTTTTGCAATTTTCGAAAATATAGATAGTTTGGTAGAAATGAGACTAGTAGCACATTTTACCAACCTTTGACATGTACGAGGAGAATATTTAAATAAAATATTTGGTGCAGTTTTTAAGAAAATAACTTTGAAAATTGCCTATATTTCACTTATAGTTATGTGAGAATGACTTGTATTACTGGAAAATTGTACATAACCTTATTTCAAAACAACAAATTTCATTAAGGAGAACAGCCTATCTTCAATATAGTAGTTGAGTATATGAGAGAGAATGGAACCATGCATGATATGAGACTAACCATTCATAATATGGTGAAACAAGATTGGGATGATTATGAACTTCTAAATTTACTAGAAAAACATCTTGAATCTAAACTTAACCTATTTTTACATTAAGGAGGTGTTAACCCCGACAGGGTGCGTGAACTAATTGCGCAATGTTCTCGCCTGACATGAATGCAAAGGACTCACATTTGTAATAACGTTTCATGGGCCACAATAAATGACACCGTGGGCCACCAGTTGGACATCCCTGTGTGAGAGGAAGTAATTGACTGGATATGTGAATAAGATTTATCTACTTTTTATTACTGCGGCTCAGCTATAAGAGTGTTTCCGTCAAAAATTTTGTTTTCCAGTGTATGATTACAATATTTTCACTTACGAAGTAAGAGCAAGTGAGGACCAGTAAAAAAATTCTCTTTTCTGTCAATATCAATATCACAGTAGAGGTTACTTGAAAATTGTAGGCTCTGAGAGGGCCAACAAGCAAAATAATTTGGGAGTGCTTCTTATTATTAAACCTCTAAATATGTCTGATGCTAAATTCATACCAAATATAATCAACATGGACACTTGACAAGAAGATTCATAACTAGGAACTTGTCTAATTCCCAGATTTTGTAAATTCTTTATGTTTTTTTTTAATGTTCACCTATTCAATTCGAAAATGTATTGTTAGTTTTGAGAGAAATTTCAAGGGCTCTACATTAGTGCTGAAATGTATTCCTTGTTTACTCTGCTTTACCAATAAATATTATGGTATTTGAACTCTATGTTTCACAAGAGGAATAATACCTACAAATTCAAATTTAAGAATAATGAAATAATGATGTGTATAATACACTAAACATCAAGTAAATACAGCAAATTGGCAATTTGCAAAACACAACATTCCCTAAAATTACATGTACTCTATCTACCAAGTAATTAAAAGCAAGTAAAACACAATAAATTATAATTACATTTAAGGAACAGGTAGTGTTTTCTTTGCAAAGTATCTTTCACATGTAACTACAACAAAAATCTAAATATTGATATGGCTAAAGGTAAGGGAAAATTACATCGGTCGACAAGGTATTCTTCACAAGAAATCGTATTAGAGAATCTAGTGCATCATTTCTTATAGAATTCAGATATGTACTCAGAATTTTTCCATTTGGCACAGTTTTTTTGTGTGACAGATACTTTTTAAAATCTGTTTTTAACATTCTCCTTGACCTGCTTAGGAACCTTAATATGTAGCGATTTTATTCAAGCTGTATTAATTATAGTAATATCATGCTGAAACACCAACAGGCAATACTGTGAGTTATTCTTTATTGTGATGTGTCAATATTGAGGTGTCTAGAGGTTGTTACGAATATCACTAGTGATATATTTCCTTCCTTTGTTTTGAGAAGTGGACTGAGTAAGATGTGTTTTAGTGTTTTGTATTTTCATCATGCCAAGAAAGTGCAGATAATTTCTGCTATATTTGTGAAGAGCTGATTTGAAACACTCAAAGGTGAAATTTAATGCCACTTGCAAAAAAAGTGTTATCAACATTAGGCTGTCAAGATGGCTAGCATTTTGGGTGTCAAAAAGCTTGGCCCCAAATATATGTTTTGTGTGTTAAGACTGTTGTCTTGATAGAAAAACAATACACATCATATGCCATTTGCAAATCCTATGATTTGGAGGAAACCGAAGGATCATATAAGCGATTGTTATTTCTGTTTGACAAATATTAAAGGAATCTCTCCATCCGCAACCTGAAAAATATATCACATGTCCATTTAGTGAATCCTTGAAAATATATTTACCTCCATTGCATATTAAATTAGGAGGAATGAAAACTTTCGTAAAAGTCATGGATATACTTTCAGATGGATTCTTGTACTTGAAATTGAAATTTCCCAAAATAAGTCATGCTAAATTGAAAGGAGGGACTTTTTAGGACCACAAATGTGGGACAGATGAGGCTTTTCTTTAACGGGTGATGAACATTTTGAAAACTGTTAAATTCACTAGAAAAAGGAGCCTGACCGTCTTTCAAAAATTTATATTGCAATTTCCTATGAAATCATAAAGCAGAAAACTGTCTGACCTAGAGGCTGATCTTCTGCATTCTTATAAAGCTATGGGATGTATCATGGTTTTGAAAATTCACTTCTTAGACTTCCACCCAGAAAATCTTGGGGCCGTCAGTGGTGAGAGCTTTTATCAGTAAATTTCTACAATGGAAAACAAGTACTAAGGCAAGTATAGTTCTAATATGTTGGCTGACTACTGTTGAACCAAGAAGAGAGATGTTCCAGACCCAGAATATGCCCAAAAATCATCATTACTACTTTCTAGTTACAGAATGAGCAGTCAGAATGTAAGTCAGGACTAGTAGTATACCACTGAGAGTGGGATAGCTAGTTACTGAATTTATTAAAAATTATAAAAAGTTCAAATGAATATCACACAAAACTCCTGCCTGATGGGGAAAAACTGAAATGATATTTGAATTCAGTATGAAAAATACTTCTAGAATCTGTTACTTTCATTCTTGTGAAAGAAAAAAAAATTTTTTTTGTTGACCAGTGTTACCTTAAATTAATAAAACATATCTTAAAAACAATATTGAAGATCATATTGTTGGGGTGATTCAAATTCTTTTCCTCCCTATACCACAGTGTGTGTATTTATATGTATATTATGCACACTTTTGACACATACAAATAGAGAGAAAGAGAGAGAGAGAGAAACAGAGAAAGAAAGAGAAAGGGAGAGACAGAGGGAGAGGGGGAGGGAGAGAGAGAGAGGGACACACACACACACACACATTATATTTATTATTATTATTATTATTATTATTATTATTATTATTATTATTATTATTATTATTATTATTATTATTATCATTATTATCATTATTATAATATTTATTATGCATTTTTCTCACTTATACATTATTTCCCTTCAGATCTCTGAAAATGTATAAGTTTTACTGTATATAGATGGATGTTATTTACACAAATTCAGGCATTATCAGTAGTACTGCTACTTGTAAACTAAATAAATTTAAAAAATCGAAGTGCTGGGACATCAGCCAGATCGATGGCTTAGGCACTAATGTTGTTCACAGACGAATGTCGAAAACTATTTATTCTGTACTATGAAAATACTGTGCAAGAAAGTAAAAAGAAAAAAAAAAGGTAGAAGAAGAAGAAGAAGATTGAAGAAGGAGAAGAACAAATTTGGAGACACAGAATAACTTGCATTTCTTTCATAAGGGCCTAGTTGAGGAAACTAATTGTTTTTGGAAAGGAACAATATATGACAGTACTATCACATAGCTTACCTTTTCTTTCAGTTTCTCTTCTTTTTTCTTTAAATCTTTCACAGCTTTAGGTTTATTCTCATCTACGTGTTCAATGTCAGGAATGTGGTCTGGTGGGTGCGACATGGTATGTCGTTTATTGAAGTCGTCATCCACTGGACGTGGGTGTGCAAGAGCTAAAGAAATATCAAAGTACCATAATAATTTAAACAGATGACATTTTAATACATTGCTCATAAGATAAAAATGATCACTTGGTAATAGATCTGCAAAATTATGCTAATTTAACAGAGTAATAATATTTACAACCAAATTTAAACACTCTGGTTTATTTGTTATATCATGAAGGTGAGCAATATTCAGTCCCCATTAGAATTAGAGCAAGCCTGCTCAACATTTTGGACTTTGGCCTTAGGAGCCATGAGCGAGAAATTTGAGTGCAAATCTGGGAGTGTGTGATAAAACTCATTCTAAGAGTAGAGACCACCAATGCGAATTCATAATTTGAACCATAGCACGTAAATTAAAAGAGCAATTGCGAAAATGTGATGAACTGTCACATAGTTCATTATATCATTTCATTTATTAGTTCTTATCATTAGTTCATAGTATCATTACCTTTTATTTTGGAAACCTTGTTGTCGTTTTTTGACAATGTACAGTATGAACTTAAAATCAATTAGACAAACACATTTTATTTGGATACCTTAAGTATTAATAATTGCTTGTAGGGTAGAAAATATAATTTGCTTTGCCATGATATAATTGCAAATTTGGTGTGCTGCTAAATACAAAATTGAAATACTGAATTTTTTTTATGTTTATTTTTTTCATTAATGTTGTTTATGAAATATATAACGTTGTTTATATTAATTGTTTCAAATCAATGAACACAATTTATTCACAATCATTTATGACATTGGATATAAAAGGTAAAGCCCTTTGCATTCTATTTAACAAGACTCATGATAATTTCATGATTATCCATAAAATACTATGGATTAATTTTTTTTTCAAATTAAAATTCAAGACAAGAACTGGAATTCATTCTACAAATTTTAACGATTAAAATTTAATGTTGCTCTAATTCAGGTCTACCCAATGCCTTCTGCACTTAAGAGCCAGCTGTCTGCATGCAAGAGTGGTGGAAGTGCAAGTAGTGGGGTTGACACAATTTTGATTTGCTACCACACTGACAAACGGGAAGGTCAGGTGCACCAAATTCAGGTCTGTATGAGAATCTTCTGGAGTCTTTTTATGTCTGTTTTCACCACGAATGGTTCTGGATCCAGTTATTGTTGATGATAAAAGATATTGTTAATATAACAATTATTTTTTATTGTTACGTTGTATGATGTTTCTATATCCTCATTTGGAATCTTCTTGAGATAATTTGTATGACTTTAGTTGTTCAAAAAATAAAATAAATGATTGAAATGTCACCTAAATTGACAGCCTATAATTCAATTTTTCTCATGAAATATCTTGAAATTTCTTGGTAACTTCAGCTTGAACCACTTTTATCTCTGCAATTCTGATTGTTATAATATGGGAGATTTTGGTTTGCCATTTATTCACCCCTATGACATTGAACAGGTTATTATCTAAATCTATATTATAGTTTTTGTTTTATGGGGGTGTCACCTGGAGATCACACTAGACGTTGTGGGTCTAGGGATCACAAAAGTGATTTACAAGCATCTGCAGCCTGTATATCAAATGATTTTAATATAGGAGTTCTTTTAACACATGAAAATAAGAAACAACGTATGAAATTCAAGTTAAAAGCATAAGAAGAAATAAAAGAGGTCATCTTCGTCAACATATCAGCTTTATTAAGATAGCCGGCTTTCGACGGCTTTGCCGTCATCGTCAGTCTCGCTGCTGTCGGCAAAAGTCGAGCGACTTTTTTTTCTTTTTATAAGAACGTCAACAACACCAAATCAGAATTCCCCTAAAAGCATAAGGTAAATATTTTTATATTCATTTGTATTTTATTTATAAAATTTGTACCAACACTGAAAATAAAGTGCCACTTTGCACTTCTGGCATGTGATTCTTGTGTGTTGGTAACAGAGACTGCATCTTCTCTGAGAACAATCTATTCTAATGTGGTTTACATCAGAATCTCTTCTTACTGCCAGTTGCATTTGACCTTTGAGGGGGGGGCTCAAAAAGAGTCTTCTGAGGTGCCTTTCCATACATACCAGAGTGAACTTGCACAATCACCTAGCAAAAGTCATAGCACATGAATTCTGTGGCACTTTGACTGCTTCACTACAGGCCAAGCAATATGCTTGCTTTGGGGGTCACAGAATGTTACATTTCCTGCCTGAAGAGTCAGATTTCATTGCTGTTTTCTATGCTATTTCTTCACATACTAAATCAGGGGGACCAGCAATCTGGCTTTTTGGAATTCAAGGTTTTTTCCCGGTTTCCCAGGTCTGAGAATATAAATTTCTGCGTCCTCTTACAACTTCAATTGCAAAGATACAATCACTCTAAAATGAAATACGTTCATCAATAATTCCATCCCTAACATCATTTCCTGTGCTTCGTGAACATAATTTGAGTGATTTTTGGAAGCTTCTTTGGAAAATTCTTATCAAGAAAGTAGATTGGAAGATAATAAAATTAACTTCGAACTAACAAATTACTTCTTTACTTCAAGAAATTCTGATAGCTGATTATGGTAGGTTTCACTTGTAAAATTTTGAAAGGACTACTCTTCCTGGGTATCGAAATAAACGCTGGTATGCACCGCAGGCGCTTCATATGAATTGGTTGGATTTGGATTATATTACCATTATTTCTAATACTTAACATGAAAGAAAAATTGGGGACCATAAATTTATACCAACATTTGAACTTTAATTTCATATTACTACCTGTGCTGCTTTCAGGAACACGGTAGGGAACTTCAATACAGCTACAAGAAATAAGGTCTACTCGTATTTCCTGTCGCGCAACTTCATCAAGATCTAAGCATGTTCATTTTCTTTGTGCTCCCTGTGAATTCGAACTCTTAATTTCTGTGTACGCTATAAGAAAAGATAGCTTAGACTGCGCACTTCTACAAAAGAAGATAAAATTCCCGTTGAATATGATGGATGTAATACCATGGTCATTTCGATCGAACAAATAGCAAAATGGTACTGCCGAAGTCATCAAAGAATAGACACAACACTAACTGAAACTCAAACAATCTTACATGTGTTGTAGTAGTGTTAATAAATAATTAAAAAAACTAATCGAAACTCGGCTAATGAGTTCCCGGTGAGACGTTTGTTCCGCAAACATCTCATGCAAGCATGTGCAACCCACAGGCAATCATAGGGTGCTATGGGGTACTGTACCCATTTAGCACCAATGTAAGCGGCAGTGTTTGAAGTTGTATTATGCGTGAGTCAAGAACTTAGCAATCCTCAAAAAAACTTGTGACACTTCTCATACATACTTCGATTTTAACACTCGCCATTATCATGCACTGAGTTGAATTCTGCATTTTACTGAATACGATGCCATATTTGAATTTGTGCTAAATGTTGGAAAAAAATCTGAAAATAACGAAAAATCCCGGTTTTTTCCTGGTTCTTCCAGGCTTTTTCAAATTCCCGGATTTTTTCCCGGTTTTCAAGGATTCCAGGTTTACTGGCAACCCTGTAAATCTAGTTGATAAGAAATGTTTCCTACGCTGGAATCATCTTTCATCATTCCGCGAACTTCAACAACTGAGTTCAGAAGTCAGATGAGAGAGCTTTCAGTTTCGTAACTGCTTTCTTCATTGGTGAATGGACGAGGGAGATAACGAAAGAAAATTATCAACTTTATCATGCTATCTTTTGTTTCTAGTATCTGGTGCACTTCTAGGCTATAATGATAAAAATAAAATGCATAAGAACGTGTACCACCCTAGATTATGCCATAGCATTGATTCTATATCAAACACAAGCTGGATTTCACCTAGAAGGGGCAACCCGGATTTTCTGCCAGTAAATTCCGCCATCAACAATTAATTATCAAAACTTATTATTTAATAACTAAATATATAAACATATTATTATATTAATTAACAACAAAAAACACACACACACACACACGACAGGTCATCTTGAAACCAATACTTCCCTAGTAGCAATGGTGCGAAATTTCCACTTCAGAACATTCAATAAAGGACGAAACACAAGTTTGGTGACACTAACACACTTAAATTTGTAGAAATTTATAGAATTTTATAGAAAATACTTAAAGATGTGTCACCTGTAGGTGACACTGGGAACTCCTGAGATAAGTGCAAAGCAAGGGTACTTCTGGCAATAGTTGGACGTTTAAATGGCTATGGTCATTGTTGCCCATGTCAGATAACTTAAAATGTAATATGGATTATAAAAAGACAGATGCAATGTCATGCTGGTTAAAAGCACAAGCCCTAAATGATGTCTAAGCTATTTTAAACAAAAAGCACAAGAATCTTTAAGCATAGACTTGTCAATGTTTGCTCATCTTCCTTGGAGAGCTGTGAAGACTGTGAGGTACATTGATTGCCATTTAACTCCAGACAATGGGCATTGGTCTCACATATTCCACACAGGCTTTTCAAGCTGTCTCCATGTCCAGGTCAGCAAATACCTTCCATATCAGATAAATTGACTTGTTTGCTTTTTTGTCATAGCTCGGGCTGGGCTTTCCCACTTCAGATCATGGATGATAATCACTCCAAGGACCATATACAATTCTGTTGATACAATATCATGACTTCTGACATTACAGGACAGGGTTATTTTTTCCTCAATGTAGTACTTTACACTTCAAAACATTTAGTGGTAAAAGCCAAGTGTCAGACCATGTTTGTACCTGTTGCAGATCCTTTTGAAGCTGGTTGTGGAATATCAGGGGGTTTACAAATACTTTTGTAAATTGCATAGCAGTTCTAATCCGATTTCAGCTGCTTTCTAAAGTCAGTGGTGTACAGAAAAAATAATATGGGGCCCATGTCTTTCCCATGAAGCACTCCCTTCGTAACTCATGTCGGCGAAAGTGAAATGTCGCTCACACATACCTGAAAAGTTCTGTATTCTCTAATCCAAGTAAAAAGGTGACCACTCAAATCGATATGCTCGTTTCCAAAGCAGTCGCTCACGTGAAATCATAACAAAAACTATTGTGACATCAAAGTATGCTACGTCTGTTGGTTCCCTGTTATCCAAAGCTTTCATCCAGACATTTAGAGAGTACAAAAGGTTTTATAAAGTGTACAACCTTGGACGAATCCACGCTGTCCCTCAGGAATGAGATTATTTCTCTCGGCAAATTCCTGTATCTTCAAGCTATAACTCTTTTCATAATCTTTCCTACTACACTTATAAGGCTGATTGGTCACTAAATTTTTGGATTTCTATCTCCCTCCTTAAAAGTTGGGGGATCAAGACTATGTTTCCAAGAAGTAACTTGGATGTTCACATAGACTGTCTGAAAATCATTTTCAGAATTGGGGCCATATGTTAAGCATTCCTCAGTAGAATGTTTGGGATTTCATCTGGGCCGGCTGCTCAATATATGTTCAAGTTAATAAAAAGCTGTCTAATTTCAAATTAGTTAAATTAAATGTCTGTTAGAATGGGGTTTACATCTGATGTCTCAATGATGTTTAATGCAGATTTAATTGTATGGACCTTTTCCTCTACCACTTTGTCATTTTGTTTGTTCAGAATGTATGGTTGATCAACTTTTGAAAAGAGCTGGTGTCAGATGAGCAAGCACAATCTCTTCTCTCCTTGTTCTATAATATTTTCCTACAGTTTTTCTTCTTTTTCTCTGGAGTTTAGTCCAAACATCTGAGGCTACCCAATAAATCTTGGAATCATAGTTACTTCCAGTCCTCTTGTATCTGACCCATAGACACAGATTTTTCATCACTATCCTTCTCTGGATAAAACTACATAGTTTATCCAAGGCTTACCAATTATTACCTTGGTTTTCGTATTCAGCAATATTGCTTGTAGTATTGATGTCAGCTTATCTGCGAGATCTTGTAGCAGTCATCAATATACCTGTCCCTGTTGTTTTCCACAACTCTTTCATACAACAATCAGCATTCCAATTCAGCATTTATTAATTTTTAAAATTTTTAATTTATTTATTTTATATAGTACAAAGTCCGCAGGTAAACTCAATGATGGATTTATTTGTAAAACAATTTGTTACAAAAGCTTTACAGAGTAATGGAGTAAAAATTCACTGAATGCTCTAAAATATTGAGACAATGAAGATACAGTCTGCAAAAAGTCAATATCTGTGCTAGCATTTTCTGAGATTTCATTCACAAGTGCTACCATTTTATAGAAAGTTGATTTCCTCATCTAAGTATCCGTAGTATTTGAGTTATACAATAGCTGATAAACTCTAGTACCATAACAAGGAACCAGCAATGAAATCTGCGAGTGAATGTAGGGACAAACTAAGATACATCTCAAAACTTTTAAAAATAAAACCACTGTTGCTAATTGACATCTCTTGGCTAGTTTTTGTATAATTAAATTTAGTATTAAGATACTCATTACAGTTTGCTCTATATGAGTAAGATCTAATGTCTTTAAATTTTATAAAGTTCCAAAATTTGCACTGACATTTCTCAAGAGCAACTACAAGATATTTACAATCAGGTGACTATATTGGAGAGGCAAACTAACTTTGGGCAGACCAATGTAAAGAAAAATATTCTAAGTACTCTGGTAGTTTTTAGTTTCCACCCTAGACTAATAACATAACACTCAGTTCTATATACTGTTAACTAAATTTTCAATGCGAGCTTTTAATGATAGTTGCCTATCAAATGTAATGCCCGAATCTTTTACAACTGTTGCCTTTTCAAGGATTACATTGCTAATAATGTAATCTATATTGTAGTGGAAAGTTACAACAAAGTGAACAGCATAAAAACCTTGTCCACGAAAAAACACCAAGATATGCAGCACATTATTCACTTCATTTAAATGCAATTCCCATTGACCTGGATTGCTGGGCGTTGCCGTGTGTCGCGGAGCAGGGTGGAGCAGGACAACCAAGCAGGAGGTGTGGATTGTAGACAGGATACAAATAATGCTGAGCTAGGGGATGTCAGCGAGAGGACGATTATGACACAAGAACACTACATTGTAGCATCGCTAATGGAATGAGTAGACTGTGGAGAGTTCTGCTACTTAAACATAATCAGTGTAATACGAAAGAAGCTTGTAACCACATTTTGATGGATTTAGGATGTATTTATGATTTCATAATTGGCTTTGTAGTTGGGCCTTGGTTTAACTGACAATTAGTGATTCACTCCGATTCACTTGAATAAAATATAATAATGCCATGAAATAAATACAACAAAAGGACATCTCCTGATACCTGTTTATTCTTTTATTGGGAGAGTAGTAATCGATCTATTGAAAGCAGTTGACATTTCATTCAAATACAAAAAATTAGGGAGTGCATGTAAATGCAATGCCCAGTAATTGTCCTTTCAACAAAATATTTTAGTGATTAGAACTGTATGTGATGCATTATGTTCTCAAATTAATTTGGACAGCAGGATTTCTTTGATATAGTTAGCTACAAAAGACAAGTACAGATCTTGGTAAATATAAAACAGTTAGAAACCAAGGTACACAATATAAAAATTGAATTAATAAAATTATTTGCACTTCACCAACCTCCAAAATACATCTTAAACTCACCATCCATACTCCTTGAGGTAAGGCCACGGCCACTCAAGCTACGTTCAAATCGTGGAGCAGGTCGTTCTACAAATGCCTTTTTCGTCTCGTAGTGGGTGCGTCCAGAGTATCGGAACTTAGAGCCAAGCCGTGGGAACAGCCCAGTCTTGTGAGTAGGTTCCGGAGTCATTAATCTGTAGAAAATTACATAGTAAATTAATAAAAATTATAAGTGAATTTTACCTCTATTACAAAATTCATAGCTCAAACTCAATTAAAGCCAACTGGCAGGATCCTATCAGCACACTGAATCTGATATCCATCCATCTAACCAACCACTTATGTCTGTCTATCTATTCTTCCAACTGTCTTGTCTATCTATCCATCTACCCACCCATTCATCCAACTGTGTATCATCACATACATCCCCCCTTCTTCTTTCCTTTCTCTCAGTTTATCCGCCTCCTTTCCATTCACCCATCACTCTGGTCTCCATTGTCCTTGTCTGTCTCCTCTCCTTGTAGTTGTCTGTCTGTCTCTCTCTCTCGTCAGCCTGTCCATCAATGCGATATCATAATAGTCTTAGTTGAGCTGTGTTCCTTCTGTGCCTCAAAATAATTAAATTTGGTGCAGTTATGATGGATAGACTTTTCTCAGTAAAACGTTCATAAATATTTTTCTCATGTGATCAATTCACTTTTGTTACTCTTTACTTTCACGTATACATAGTGTTAAGATGTTCATTACTACAAAGATATAGAAAGTGGGCTGTGGTTCAGTATTAAGATAGGTCAAAACCAGCATCCAGCTATTAAAAAATGTTAATATCTTGATTTTGGTCAAAGCAAGGCTTATCTTGTTTCTATATAGATCTTTTTTATACACTAAAAAGCTAGGGTAAGTAACAAGACAACTTGCAATTGAAACAAAATTGAGATATTAACTTTAATGGAGAGCTTGTAGTGACTGGTGTGTTTTATCTTCTTCCTATCCCAAGCCCTTCTTATGTATTTTTAAAGGATGCATCTGGGACCCTCCACTGTCTGATACTATGTGTTTGTCGTGCTGAAATCTTAAACATACACGCTCAAATTCAAATTAAAGCTTGGGCAAGAACAGCTTAACTAGTTCTAGTTCAAAGGTACAAACTTTTACTGTTCAGCTTGAATTACGCTAATGCGTAATGCGCTAATGCGTAATTCCAGGGCACCACTAGTTTTTATACTCTCATATAGATAGTTGAGAGAAAGATATGAAATGTTGCAAAAACTTACACTTTTTCAAAAATATCTGTCTATATAGTTGTTCCCTGATATGTGGGCAACACAAGCACCTAAACCATCCAAATGATTTTTTCCAAAAAGGATATTCCGATCGATAAAGTCCCAGCCAAGGCCATGGAAATTTGAAACTGTTCATTTATTTCACGACTTTCTTTCGAGAGGGGCGGGGGGACTTTTTGTTATGCTCCTAAAATTTTTCTCCAAACGGCTCCATTTTTTCTTTAAAAAGTTTGCTCCAAAAGAGCAAGGTGTGCTTATAAAATTGGCACATTCTGTTATTCATTACAAGCACTGAAATTCTAAAATTGTGAAAGGTTAAAAGTTTTTGGAGGTGGAGTCCTGTTGAATTGAAAACACCAATATTACTGAAGAGACACTTTTTGTAAATGCTTTTCTTCCAAATTAGATCTTTAAATAATGCCACGAACACATTTCTTAAAATATGAGTAGTTTTCATGCAATTTGGAGTAAAATATTGGCAACTTTTAAAACTACAGAAACAAGATTTTCTCAAAAAGGACTTCCAATTTTGGCCTGAATAGAGCTTAATGCTTAATAATATGGCATTAGCAAATTTTTCAAAAAGGTCTAGTATTTCAAAAATTGTGCATGTTGTTTTTTTCTCCAAAATTGACATACTCTATCAACATTACAGCAAGAGATTGAACTCTTAATGCAGTCTTTTCCTAAATATTAGATCTTTAAATCATCTCATTTTTAAAAAAAATATTAAAAACATTTTTAGGTAATTTAGAGTTGTATTATGACAATTTTGCATAGTAGGAGTTGCAAACCACATAACATTAAGAATTCATTGTCACATCCAAGAATAAGAACCACGTTAGCATAGAATAAAAGTATCACTTCATACACCTATAGGCTGATTTAAATCCCAACCCAGGCAAATACATTTTTCCTTTAAAAATTTTGTAACAGAGAAAGAAATAGAAAGAGAAAATACTTCAGATTATGATTCAAAATTAAACTGACAATACCTGAAAAATGTGTGGTGTTCAACAGACACTTTCCACAATTTTTTTGCTGCCCGATGATTGGCTAATTTGAAGCCAATGGTAGATTCATACTGTTCGAATTCACCCGGTCGAATTTTGATGTAGAAGTGGTGTCTTTTATATGAAATTTTAAGAATCTTAGGCCAAGCAAACCTATTGATACGTAATCTGGAAAAGAAAAATACAAAATTGCATTTATATAACTTATAAATATAAATAAACAAAAATTTTTTTTTTACATTATTTATGAAATATTCAATAGACCATTTCTTTAATAACTGTCTTTAATCAACGTGGAATCTATTATATTTATTAAGAAAAATACAAATAAAATTTCACATTTTCTAACAAGATATTCTCTCATTTTAAACCTTAGATTGATACAGAGAAACAAAACTTACACAGTAACAACAGTACAATATGATATAATAGTAAATTCCAGCAAAAATGTATAAATAACATGAAATATATAAAGTGTAACTTGTACTTTCACAATAAAATTAACAACCTGTAGCAAGTAAAGAAAAAACAAGAGTTTTTATCCCTTTCCATCTGTATATCACAATCTGTACAGTACTGTAAGAACACCTTATCAGAAAGGAGAGTTGTAATAATATTTTGAATATGCCAATCTCAATAAAAACAATAGCATTTCAAATTTGGGCACTTTTGAAAATAGCAACACATGATGGCAAACATTTAACCAAGTGTAAAAATCAAGAAACAAAATTTAGTTTCAAAATTATTTTTTTTCGAAAATATAATTTCTGAGAATTTGATCTCTCCTCCTCCCAAGAGACCTACAGAATTAAAACTGAAAATTAGTTTTTGCATTTATTCTAACCCTCTGGTGAGCATCTCCACCTTGAAAACGACTTGGATAGAGTTTATTAGTGGTCAAGAGCCTGAATGCCACCTTTAAATGAATTGAAATGCTTGCTTGTGCATATTGGAAGATCCAACCCCCTATCAAAATTACCAAATTGGCGAAAGAAATATAGCTGAAACTGAAGTTATAAAAGATCTAATGATCTCTAATTTGAAGGTCATGCGAGTTACACTGCAAAAAAGATATATAAAGCTTTTCTCACTGTACAAAGCCTTCAACACAATACAAAGCAAGCTGAACTCGTGGCTCATTGCAAAGTCGCAAGCCTTTCACCACTGAGATCCGGGTTCGATTCCCGTTGAATCTCATGTGAAATTTGTTCCAACAAAACGAGTTTGGCTGCTTCACAAGGGCTAGTCCAACTGTGAAGTGTCCTAAACCCCACCCCTAGGAGGAGGTCCTAAATCCCACCCCCGGTAGGAGGCGCGTACGCGGAGATGCTACCTGGTGGTCCTCTTGACAACCGACTGCGACGAGACGCGACAGACATTAACGGAGGATTACTCCAAAAAACACGCGCCGTAATGGGAGGATTACTCCAAGAAGCGCAAAGCGCTCAATGCCCCCCAAGGGGCTTGGAGACAGTGCCCCCCAAGGGGCTTGGGAAAGAAAGAAAGAAAGAAAGAAAGAAAGAAAGAAAGAAAGAAAGAAAGAAAAAAAAAGAGAAAAGAAAAGAAAAGAAAAAAAAATTGGAAAATGCACAAATGTGAGACATAATGTACTCACAAATCTCAAAAATATGGCTTAGAAAAAATGTCTGATGAGACTGTGTTTTCTGACATTTGCTGTTAGAAGACAACATGGCAACATGATAGAAACCTAGATCTCCTTTGATTATAACTCTGACCTTGACAACATTTTGTGTCAGTTTGAAAATTTGCAAATACGAGGGCATAGTATGAAACTTTTGAAATCTAGGCACAAGTATATTCAACAAAAAAACTTCTTGAACAACCAAATTGTCAATATCTGGAATATTCATCCCAAGAATGTAGTAACAGCACCTAGTCATCATACTTTCAAAAGGGCTTACAATCGTCTCTTCAGCAAGGAATGCTTATGATTTTTAATCACCTTTGGACTAATTTCCATTAATAATTGTGATAAAATGATTCTGTGATATGTTAAAATAATTAATTATATTAGCACAGATTCCGACTACATCAGATATTTACTGTTGTCCGAATATTACTTAATAATACTTAAATAATAAATAAAGATAATTTTGTCAGCACAGAAAGAGTAAAATCTAATTTTGTTACATTATTGTTAGCTTATTATTATTATTATTATTATTATTATTATTATTATTATTATTATTAGTTGTTGTTATTATTATTTTAAACAAGAATAAATGGAAATGCATATTAAGTTTACCTGTCACGATAAACTAAGAGGCCCGAGGCACACACTCCTAACATAATATCAACATTTTCAGAGTCCTTTGCTGGATGCAAATCTACACCATACATTGCAAGTTTCTTAGCATTTTCTAGGTAATGTAATTCTGCCTCTGCTGGTGTCTGCCCCCTGAAAATTATCAAATAATTTAAAATTCAAATAATTATGTACTGTGAGAATGTAATATTAAAAAATTTGTGTACTTTTATGTTCATCATGTACAAAAAACATACTTATGGGTACGATGCAGATCCATGACTTTTTCTTCTAACTCTGGGGTCTGATTAGGAGCAAAACGAAAGTCTTTTAGGTAGGTGCGACCATGCTCTTCTGCATCAAAATCACCGACTTCTGACTGTACCAAGTATGAACCCAACAGAGCATGTGTCACAAATGAACAAGGGAGCCTGCAAAAAATAAAAAAACACAGCTAGCATGTTGATTCATTTAAAATTTTCAGTTATCTACATTAAATGTAATTTTTCAAGGTAAAATTGTGCTTACTACACATTTACACAAGTGAAATTTTAAATATTGAGAACCAATTCTCCTTGTTCATATTAACCGAAGCCATGTTTAAAATAATTCCTCAATATATTTTTACTTAAAAATAAAATTACACTTACTTGCCCTCCAAAATATCATTTCTTATCTGCAAACAAAGTTGGTACCTGAAACACAAAAAATTACATATGAGAAAAAACCTGTAGTAGTGCTGCACTGTACAATACGAATCTGCCAGGAACATTCTTAAATAAAGATTGAACTTGCCCCAAGGAGTAAATGCCAACAATGATTTAGCTCGTGAAGAATTTAAAACTCTACACGTCATTTTAGCTGCCAAGCAAAACAACCCAAATCTCACTATCAAGTTTATTAAAGACAATCCACAAACTCAGAGGAATGACAACAGGCCACTCAAATAACTCAACCAAAAATAATGTATACTAATATTTCATTTCTTAGATCAAAATTCAATTTACTGATGTTGAAAACACAAGTCATCAATCCCATCATAATAACTGTCACAGAATCCCAGCTAAAATCTGATTGGTTGATGGTTATTACAAGACTGCTGGTTTATCAACCTTGTAATAATTGTAACAATACAGATGGAATTCAAAGGGCATGCACACTATGATATGAATATGCGAAGCTCCAGACTGAACTACAGGAAGATAGATAAGAAGTAATGAAAATGCAGCTGACTAATCTGTATGTGATGAATTCCTGGCAAATAATGATAATGAGATAAATAAAGAAGAATTTCATTTCAACCTGTTCTGATGTTCACTTCTTATATGGCCTATCTATGTCTCTCCATCCTCTTGGAATATAGTGAAGAGGTAATGTTAGCAATTTCTCATTTGGCTCCTTTCCAAATATTCACACCTTTTCTTCTTATCAATACATATTTTTGCTAATAATAAGCATTACACCTCCCATCCTTTCTTATAGGATGAAAGAATGAAATGTCAAAAACACATCAGCATTCCCACAATTCTTTTCTTATATCTACATTCCTCTTTCTATCTAGGGGAGTTTATTCTAGAGTACTTCTTAAACATTTCATTTCTGCCATCTGAATTCTTCTTTTTTAGCTTTTACCAAAATTGCTTTTGGTGACATTTTCCAAAAAATGGCTCCAAATTTTTGTATTACATTTTGTTGTTGAATAGTGGAACGGACGTTTAAGAGAATGATGCAGGTATCATTTTCGTTGATATCTTCGACTTTGCGAAAATTGCAAACAACAACAACAACAAATCAAAACTACAAAATTGAAGATTTTTGTTCCAGACAGAGTCTGTTGTACGAAATTAGCTCTTAAAAAATGTCATGTACGATTTTCTGGGAAAAGGAGTAGTTTTTGCGTAATTTGTGCTTGAAATTTACGGATGGCCTCGATCTCTTCCAAGCTGAATCGTTTGTCACCGAAAGGACATTCTTTAACATTATCTCATTTTTTCGGTTGCCTAATGCTAAAACTGAAACAACTATGCGATTATGACATAAATGCCAATTGTCTGTATGTCCCTACGGCCGAAGTGGCTAGAGGCCACTTCGGTCATCTTGTGGCTCAGAGCGAAGTCGCTCGCCTTTCACCAAGGAGGTCCATTACCGACGAATCTCATGTGAAATTTGTTTCAACAAAACGAGTTTCGCTGCTTCACAAAGGCTAGTCCAACCCCTGTGAAGTATCCTAAACTCTACCCCTTTCCTAATTTCTTCCTTTCTGGCCGCTGGGTAGTGACGCAGGAGCGCATAGTAGGAGGAGCGTACGCGGAGATTCTACCTGGCGGTCCTCTTGACAACCGACAGTCGAGACGAGACTTACATACGAGATATATTAATGAAGGATTACTCCGCGCTCAACGCTCGACAGGATGCGAAGAGATGCGTTGCGTCGATAAGGAATAAGGACGCAACAAATGAAAAAAAGCCGGGTACGAACTCAGCGTTTCGGAGGGAAGAGTCGCTGGTTCTAGTCTCTCTCAGGGATAATTGTCACACTTCTTTGTTTCCACAGAAAACGATTGAGAATTACAGAAACTTTATTGAAAACCATTTGCAGAAATTCTAATCATAAATACCATTAATTAAGGTAAATAAACTGGAAGTGTTTGTATGCGATTGTCGTATTTAGAAATTTTAAACAAGTTTTCAACTTCCTTGTTCGATTTGTAAAAGGTATGTCACATCAAATCAATTGCAGTCTTTCTGAAAACCTGTATGAACCGATTTAAGAAAACTAATCATTATATTAACATAATTAAACTTCAATTTAACCATTACCCATGGGACCAACTTAAGATATCCGTAACAGTTCCAAAATTATTATTATTATTATTATTATTATTATTATTATTATTATTATTATTTACTTTCTCATCATGCGAATTCTTCGTAAGTGAAAGTTATGTAATCGTGCGCCAGAAAACGGCGAATCTTCGCCACAATTCTTATAGCTTGGCTCTGGCAAAGAAAAAGTGGATAAATCCTGTTGCTTAATTTAGAAAAGACTAGAGATGCTATTGAATGGCACAGTCTTTCTCGCACTTGTTAGTTTTCTAAACTCCTTTGTCTCGACTAGCTTTTAGGTTATGCCTTATTCCTTTCCCAACTGCCATCTTTTGCCGCCCAAAAGATATTTTTTCACACTTTCTTAACTTTTTGGCTGTCAAATGCTAGAAATGAAACCACCATACACTTATTAATATTATAGAATTTCATACCCCATGTTTTCCCAAAATGGTCGAGGTGGTTAATTGGTTTGTGCGGGGTCACCTCTTTGGAGGGAAAGTTCGCTGGTTTGAGCCTTTGTTTGGGGATTTTTATTTGTCCTACTTTCTGTTGCTCAGAAAATAATTGAGAATTGCAGAAACGTTATTGGAAACCATTTGAAGCAATTCAAATCACAAAATCAATTATTCAAGTTAAACTACTTGTGCTAAACAGCACAATACTTTCTCACAATATTGCTAACTTTTCCGTCGTTATGTTGCTTCAAGAACAAGCAAAAGTGTTTTCAACCACTAAAAAAATTTTCCGCGCCGAGTTATGCCTTCTTAACTGCTATCTTTTTCTGTCTGGCATTTTTTTCTTCACATTTTGTCAATTTTTTGGCTGCCTAATGCTAGAACTAAAACACCAAGCTCTATTGACTATTATTGAAGTGCCATCCTCGTGATCGGGGTGGTGAAATGGCGGGTACTGTTTCAGCGGTTCGGAAGAAGGGACCGCTGGTTCAAGCCTCGCTGAGGGATAATTATTTGTTACAATTCTGTGTTGCGAAGAAAAATTTTGAGAATTTCAGAAACTTTATTGAATGTCATTTGAAGCAATTCTACTCACATATACAATCAATTAAGGTACTAAATAAACTGGATGTGTGCGTATGGGATTTTCCAATTTTGAAGTTTTAAACAAGTTTTCAACTCTCTTGTTCGATTTGTAAAACGTACGTCACATCAAGTCAACGTATGTCACGTCAAGTCAACTGTGGCAATTACTTCTTAACTACGATAAGATCACTGTTCTTCATCTGGCTTCCAGAATGCCAAAATATTCATTGGGAATGTTATTTTGAAACAAGTTACAAGCCAAAATTATCTCCAGGTGTTCATTACACAAAATCTGACATGAGAAGGAAGCATACATAATTAGATACAGCATTCTGTATCTAAAATGAAATTCCTTCCTTAACCTTCAACTGGCATGGTGAGTTTTTGTTACATAACCAGCGTCATGGTGCCATTTTGACCCCACACATTTTTTTCATCTCATTATGAAAATTTGTAAGAAAGTTTTAACTATTTATGATTAATTACTTTTTTATAGTATTTTCAAAACCATTTCAGACAAAATAATTATTTTTTTTACTTCAATAATAATTAGCTCTATGTCAGATTACTGTCAAATAATTATAAATAAAACCTTATTTTTACCAATAATTTTTTTCGTATTATCATTTTCTGATAAACATATTTAATGTAAAATATAAACACTGCAAATATAGATCCATAGATACTCCTTACAACTGTTTGGCTGATATTTATGGCACATTGACCAGCAACATGTATCTAACTTTTTTTCTTTTTTGGTAATTTTTTCTCACATTTTGCGCACCGCTAGATTTGCCTGGCTACTTGTGCATTACATTCAGGACCGGGTATAGTTTTCTTCTACATTATTAAAGTGGTTTCACGTAGCTCTCTGATTAGGTACATGTTTAGGAGTGATGTTTATGCGAGGTTCGGCAAGTTGACATACCAGCATCTTTAAGAGTCCTTGCTATGACAGTCATACCCATTTTTTATGTCTCCAGTGTCACTATAATCACTCTCCACCTCTTCTAACCATCTAGAGATAGCAATATCATGGTCTGAGACAGTACAAGACACAATTTTTTATGAAAACGTCATTACAAAGATAGTTACGTAACTGGCATGGTGGTGCGGCTGTCACCCCAACAAATATTTTTATTCGTGCCACTGCAAAACAACTGCATGGAATTCAACAGTATTTCCCAAATCAAAAGATAAGCACATTATTTGAAGGTAAACAGAATACCAACGTTCTCATTTGAAACATAGGTAGGATATTCAACATCGAAATTCGAGTGGGGTCAAAATGACACCACGACGCCAGTTGAGGGTCTCCACTACTAGGAAAATATGAACAGTATACAATAAACCAATTATTGAATATGCCAGCATTACATGGGCTATTTCAAAACAGATATGGAGCGTATAGAAAAAATTCAAAGAAAGGTCAAACAGATACCCACTGCACTCCATCATCTAACACATTCTGGGAGTTGTAAAAAATGTCCCTCCGCACACTACAACAAAGAAGACTATGGAATGATATTGTCGAAACCTTTAGGGTCCTGAATGGCATATTAAATCTCACAAACTTGAATGTGATCTTCATCAGGGCCACCGACAGTAGACTTTGAGGACATCATCTGAAGCTTTGAAAGGAGTATACGAGGATTGGAGCTCATCGACAGTATTGTTAACAGTTCAAAATGTCTCTCCCATGAATGTGTGTTTGGACAGGATTGTTTACTCCTTCAAGAAGAGCCTGGACTCCATTATCCCCCATTGAAGTGGAAACCATTACTCACTTGGATAAAGTCGATTACTAATTGTGATAGGGTTGATAGTAAATTCATGTGTAGATGTGTAAGATGCAATTTACCTGCATATGATTTTAATTGATTTGTGATATTTTGATTGATATGTTAACTTGAAATATGAAAATCAGCTTTGCCTGCTGCCGTTAATAAATAAATAAATAAATAAATGCTAAGGACTGTTGGCATACAACACTTGCATAAATTACTAACGATACTGTCAGAAAAGTATGGTGAAAATTAATTTTTATGTTTTAATTCTTACACAAGTCAATAATTCTAAAGTAAAGTCCATGGATATCATTCTCAAGGTATGAAAACAAATGATTTAATAAAAAACAATTTACCAACCAAGAGAGGTATTTTTGGAACAAGTGTAGGTCTACACTTTAACTAAAAGTACTAAACCGTATTGTTCCAAAAATATCAGTTGTAGACAAACAAATTTCCATACAAGTAAATTTAACTTCCCAGTCAAGGCATGCTACAGAAATTAGGAAAATGTTTATTTAAACAAACCTAGTGATGTCCTCATGAAGCTGAGCTGGATCAGGAGGATAAAATTTGACTTCAAAGTTGAATTTCCATGGTTCATTTTTGAGAAACTTGCTGATCCGTCGATCCATCTCCAACCAATTCCTAGGGTCATGTCTATCAGCATAAGTGAGACCAAAGTAGTCCTTTTCTATGAGATTCAAATGGTCACACACTCGAGCCAAAAGTTCTGAACCTTTTGCTTTTCGCTGAAAATAAAAAGGAAAAAGAACCTTATTGCATAGTTGACAAGAGAAAGTAATTAATTTTGTAAGACTAACAGATATGAGTAATATTTTCAGAGCATTGCTGAAGAGACTAAGTACTTTGTTTTGTTACAGAGTGCTTTTGTAGTGAGAGAGGGTTGTTCTAGAATCATTCACAATTATTTTAATAGTATTCTGTTTTCTGTGCTTAATATTTTTGCCAATATTTCACATATAGTTTCTTATGCATTTAATTCATGTCTTGGATATAATGGGATTATCTTCACAAACAATAAAAATAGAAAACCAAAAAGGAATGGACAGCAAAAAGGACACAGCTGGTTTTCTTGGAGATTTTGGCATCTTAATAATATCTTGTTGAAACCTTCTGAAAACAGATTATGAATTTTAACGATGCAAAGACTTGGTTCATCATAGAGAATGGTTGCTTACAGAGAGTACAAGAAGAAGAAAAAGAAGAGGGGAGTAAGAGGCATTGTTCTTCAATACTGAAGTTGTCAGAAGATGCCAAAAAAATTGAACTTTTCCAAGTTTCGAAAATTCAGACATTTCGATGAAACGGACAACTGCACCGTTTTTAAGCGTCCTTTGTGCTATCCGAGAGTAAAGGATAATAAAAATAATGGAGATATTTTTGAGGAAAAGTAGAAAATGAACTTGAGCTTTCATGATTTGATTGATTGAGCTACCGGGCGCGTCAACTACTAAGGTCATTATTCCCTTAAGTGTAGTGCTTTTGCTCAGGAGGTGGCGGTGGTCTTCCCCCGCTGGATGGCCAGATCTACCGTAGGCTAACGGGGGTTTTCCCAATCAGGTATCTCCCACCAGCGGGGCAACGCTCCAGACGGGACAAGTTCTATGTCCCTGACCGGCCTCCCAGCATGTGTAATAGTGTAGTGCATGTGCGTGTGCGTGTGCGCGTGCGCGTGCGCGTGTGCGTGTGTGTGTCGCGACTGGGTTCGACCTAGCTAAAAAGCTAATGTCGAAAATCCTGCCGCCATCGGGACTCGAACCTAGGACCCCCTATTCAGAGGCGCTCCAGTGACATCAGTTGATGTACTGAGCCACAGCTCTCGGTTTGAGGTTTCATTTAAAGTACCAAAATAAATAAATAAATAAAACATCGGTTTCAAATTCAAGGGGCCGCCACATCAGCTAGCTCGTCTGTGAAACATGTTTTGGTGAAAAATCCTGTTTACGATTAGGCCGTTAGCGTTCTCAAGACAGACGCACAGTCGTTTTGACGTAAACCAATTTTTCGGTATCAACGAAAAAATGGGAACCCACAAAACGTGGATTCTGACTACACAACGTGATATAGGAAGTAATATACCGCATTTAGGAACAAAGATTATCCTCTTTTTTTGGTATCAAATCTACAAGACTATTTTTTCTGCCAAAAAATCGCCGTTTTATCCTGCAATTGCGCATAACTTTCTTTATACTACGCATGCGCGAAAGTAAAAACAATTTTCGTGGGACCCTGATGTCGAAAATTTCGACTTCTTGCACCTACACACAATATATTATTTTGTGTGCGATTCAGAGTCTGAATTCATGTTTTGCCGGTTCTTGATACCGAAAAAATTGGTTAACAACAAAATGCCTGCTTATGCATCGCCCGTGGATAACGTACAATCTCTCATAATTTTGAGGGAAAGAGACAAAAAATATGTAAACAAGATTTTTTTAAATAGTTGCCATTATGTCTTTAAAATGTGTCCTTTAATATTACATAGTTATACTATACTTAATTATATTACATAGGTCCGATGTTCATTAAAATGTCTGGAGTTTCGAAAATAGTAAAAGTTCAAAATTTGTGCGATATTCTCCGATAACTACATTTTTCTTTCTTAATGCGATCTATTCCTCAATACGATCAATTACCTGTGTACTTCAATATTAAAATTATTTAGGTACAAAAAAAAAAAAAAAAAAAAAAAATGTCTGAAAGCCAATTTTATTTGAACTTTTGAATTTTCCAAAAATTAATATATTTAAATTTTCTGGTTAGCTTTTCAAGTGAAAGCTGAAATATTAATAGGATAGAAGTCACAATATTATAATGTTCAGTAACCATGACCAATAATATTAATATTAGCAACTACGGTGCTGTTGTATTACCATCGGTTGAAATTATAAGGTAGGTTGGTATGTTAATATAATATTTTTCAAACATAATATTTTAAACAAATCATGAAAACATAATTATTAATTGATATTTTACTAATTTATGTTCTTAATAACGAATTAACAGTTTTATTTTTTTTTTTTTGTGTGTGTATTTCAGTCCTGAAGATAGCGCTCCGAAATGTGTAAACGCAGGAATATATTTTTATACATAGCCTTCTTGGTCACATCTTATTATCCGAAACCTGAGAATTACAAAAAATGGTAGTGAGTTACTAGTATATAATGTATGCGGTCGTACCTCGATGTTGACGTCGAGCAGCGTGCCGTCGAGCAGGGCCACGCGCGCCAGCACCGTCTTCCCCTTGGGCGGCGCGGCGGGGGCGGCGGGGCTGGCGTGCCGCGGGGACGCCTGCCCGTTCTCGCCGTCGGTGGGCGTGGTCGCCGCCTTCGTTTCCTCGGGCATCTGTGGGCAACAGGAGGGCAAGGCTCATTTAGTGTGCACAGCAAAATATTTAATATAGAGGAAAAGAAAGAAAAGCTATTAACGTCTTTCTTGCTATGAATTAGAACGGCATTCAGGTTTAACGTGGCAACTACCATCAGTGTTTGTGCCAGCGCTTCAGTCTACCTCAACGCCCCTGATTTTTCGGAAAACGTTCAAAACAATTATATAAAAAAATATTTCAAGACTGGGAAAAAATCCGCAGTTTTCCGGCTAAAATCTGCGTTTCATCAATTTCCATTTCGTTAATGGCGATTTCCAAGCAGAATCTCCGAAAATTTGTCTGAGCACATAACCGGGACAAATAAACGATGTCACAACAGCTACATTTGAAAGAATTTTCGAGAACCATTAGCACGAGTACCTATTCCAACAATGCTGGAAGAGAATTAGCGGGAAGATACAACAGCAAAGCAAGAGGAACGCGAGAAGGAAGCGGAGATGAATATTCACAAGCACCGGAAACAAGGCCCGTCCATTTTCAAAGAGCCTAACCTCTGGTAAGAGAGCAGTAGCAGAAAGAGGCTGCATGATAAATGAATATCATACGAATCATAGGAATGTTGCATTACAATCTATTCACTCGGTGCATTTTTCATATAAGACGTCTGTCTCTATGGGTAGGAATATGGGATATAATACACGGAAAATACCCACACGTAGAGCAAGAATACATAAGATACAGATACATCCAGATAGGTAAGACATGACACAAATTATGAATTTACAGATTTTTTCACCATATATACTGCAATTAAGGTCAAATTTTTGTAAGTTGGTCTTCGAAGATGTTAGAAAGAATGTTTCAGTCGTTTGGTGAAAAGAGATGGCTGAAAACTGAAAAATAATTCTTGTAATGGTGGCGACGAGCGTGAAGGCAAAGGCTTACGGCACGAGCGTACTGGAGGTCGCGGGTTCGCCTCTACCAGACCAGGCGCCGCAAATTTGCTTGATGTGTTTAGCGTAAATGAGTTTGTATCGCCTGCCGTAAATTTAATATGTATGCAGACTGCTGCGATTAGTGACTTTCCTGCTCATGTCCAGGCGAATGCTGGCGCAGTAATGATCTCACGCGATCGTTCCTTCCCCTTCCTGCCCCCACTCCCCTTCGGGTCAATCCATTTTAAGTGGTCCAGCACAGGTCGCTCGACCATCTAAAAAAAAATTCATATTTTGTACATAAATTTCCTTATGCTTTGACTGTTCAAAAACATCTTTGATTTATTTTTATTTTATCTGGTTTACAAATGGTGGCCATTTTTGTTATATGCCGTGCGCCATTTACTATTTTCTAAATTATTCAGCTCTCGGTTGTTCTAGCATTCTGAAATAAAAGGCATTTGATTCAGTAAACTCTGGCCTACAAATCGAAATATTACCAACCTTCTATGTTTTCATTTGAGAAATATTGGCAACCAAATCTATGGAACGCGAATGAACCAAGTTCGATTTTCAGAGAGTAATTTCTCAAAGAAGGAATAGAATCCCAACCTTAATTTTTTCTGTGCTTTTACACATAACAGTGTAGTTATTATCGGCAAAATATCATTGGTGAGTAACGTACCCCTTGAAAATTACACCCTTTTAGAAATTGGAATTTTGGATTTTTCCAAATATTGAACTGTAATATCTCCGTTGGGGGACCAGATAAAAATCTGAAAATTGCCCACATGTTAGATCTCTATGACACCAAACTTTAGTAAATTTCAACTTTTAGATTTAACTCAAAGTTGTTGTTGTTTTTAACTGCAAACATCTAAATAGTTATTACTCAGATTTACTTATTTATTAAACATAAAATTTGCCTAAATATTTTAATATTACTTTACTTTAAAACAAACTTACATCTTGACATCTTCGTTTGTAATTCAAAATATGGTCATTTTGACGTTAAAAGCTGAACCGAATAATATAAAAATAGTTTATAAAAGATAACAAATAAATGAATTCAGCGTGTTGTTGTTGACTCCATTGCAGAATTATGCTATTAGTTTCTGCTTACCACCAGTTCATAGGATCAATGAGGTTTTGTAATATCTAGCTTCTAAAATAATTGCATAGAATCATGAAAAATGTCTTCATGCTTAGAATAGTGTGCATAGTGATATCAATTATTATATATTAGTGTATAGAGCTTATTGAGCGAGTTCAGCACAATTGCACAATGAAGGTAACCGTCTCACAATGCAACCGCAGTACAGCATGCAAGCTCTTGGTATTACATGAAAACTGCTGTTAATTAAATCAAGTGTAGATATTTCACGGAAAATCAGATGGTCAGATATTCGCAATTATATTGCGAGTTTATGACAAACATGATTATTTAAACATGGTTCGCGGGAAACGTCGACGAATGTAATGAAATCGGCTATAAGAGCTTTAAATGAATCCCAATACCGGTGAGATCCGGCGTCAACTTACCGTACGCGGGGGGTTTCCCCAAAAGGTATCTCCCACCACCGGGACGCCGTTCTAGCTAGTGGGAGACAAGCTCATGTAGGGAAAACGGCCGGGACTAGATCCCGACCGGTCTCCTGACAAGTGTGGTAGTGTAGTGGCGTGTGTGTTTTGTAAGTGGTGAGAATATGACAAGGAAGAGGAAGAAAAGATCGCGCGCGGTCCGTGGCCCGTTTGTTCGGGTACTGTTCCGGCATTCGCCTAGTGTTGATCGAAAAAAAAAACACGGACAACTACCTATCAGAGCAGTAAGCTGCTAGAATTCTCCTCCAGACACCAACTGGATTCGACATCACTATCTAGCTAGTATCGAAAATCTTGCCACCGTCGGGACTCCCGGTATCTTACATAAGACACGACATTCTCGCCTTCCTCTACCTGGCCCGATGCGAAAGCATTACCATCACAAGAGGCCCTACGTCCTTTCGGAACCTTTCTAAAGGAACGGCCGTTTCGCAGGGCTGCCGGAGGAGGAGTAGGAGGAAGGGCCGCAACGCGAAGAGGCCGCGGGCGTGCGTGTGGAGAGGCGAGGGGCGCTTTGCGCGTGACACGAGAGGATTCGAGGACAGGGGAGGGAAGAAGGCGGGTCATCCGCAGCAAAAAGACCCTGTCCCCATGCATCCGTCTCCTCTCATGGAAAAAACGCTGACGAAAAGAAGCCCCCAGCCCCACCCCGCATGGGTGCAGACGGACAATGCGGCCGAGAGCACAAAGAAGTACAGCCCCAGGAAGAACCGCGTTCAAGGGCACCGTTGGGAATGAGGTCGATTCGGGAACTCGGGGCGGACGAGAGACTACAACACAAACATTGCAAACACCAATCGAAAACGGAATGTAACCCTTTCACAAAAAGTTATATTGTTTTTAACTCTCACTTACCAGGACAGTATTACCAGTATACCAAGTCTTTCTGGGTAGCCGATTTCGCTAAGACAGATGTGCCGTAGTATTCGCGGTTTGAAAAGTAGCGGGTTCCATGTTTCACCTTTTTACCCTCTTACTTACGATTCTGGCAGACCTGGGTGGCGCAGGGACTCAGAGCATTTGCGTCCACGTATGCGTTTCCGGACTGAGGGTACGAATCCCGAGGGAGGCATGGATGATGCGTGTTGTACCTGAACCTGTTGTACTTGAACCTCAAATCTTATCCTTAAGGCCTTCCCCTTCGCATAGAAAGCAGGACATAGGGGCCTACGGGCCGCAGCGTCAGATTGTAATTGTAGCTTGAATTTATCTAATACTAAACTAATCATGTTGGACTGACCTTCCGCACAGGTGCAAAGGAAATTGGAAGATGCCCCGGAGGTGCAACAAGTCTCAGGCTCCTCCTGTATGCACACAAACGTGCATAGACAAACCAGAAATACGTGCATGTACCTACTAAATCAGGGGTACGAGTTTTAAAATTATGTATTCAATAGAAATGCATTTAACAATGACAGTAAGGGAGCATACGGCTGCCCGGAGAAGAAAAAACTGTATCCTCGTCATTTCATGAGGTGATGGTTCATTTTATGTTTACGTGCATTGTCGCAGAAAATTTCTGCCACAACGCACTTGGCCTGCATTCTCCATTGAAACTCTCTCTTCTCATCTATTGTTCAGAACTTGAAACCAAGTTCTTTATTTGTCGCTTCCCATTTCTTCAAAGCCTGAATAAGTATTGCAATCAGAAATTGTTTACAAATGCGTAAAATTCGGATGTCAAAAATTAGGACTTCATTCCATCTTATGTTCATTACGGCATTCAAATATTATTACCTTGGCAAGTACCATTGGTAACGAGAAGGACATTAATAAATTCTTTATTTCTTACTAAAACTGTTTAATAACCCTCCCAATTTTCCCGAGTCTTCCGCGTTCAACCATTGTACAATATTTAGTCAAAATTCTGGAATTCCAGGAATATTGAAACCCGAGCCAATAAACTCGTACTTGGCATATTTCTTGATGCAAGTTAGTCATGGCCAAGAATCAATGGAACAATCCCTATTTATGTAAGCGTATTTAAAATGAAACAAAACTTTAAAAAAGTAAAAAAAAATAACAATATATATTTGAAAATAAAATATACGTCAGGGAATTAAATAGAATTTTGATCTCTCGGGAGACTGTCCCTCGCCCATAACACGTAACCCACCTTTCTGGTGAACGAATGTCTAATTAAATTCCTTGTTACATAAATATCTATCAAAACAATTTTCTCATACGCTAAAGTGATAATAAAAAAACCCTGTCATACGAGGAATAAAATCAAATTGTGTGTAACACATATGACAATAATAATCAGATTAAAACGGAATAGTATACCTTGAAACCTTAAGTGCCTCCACGATAATTCTCACGTTTATCAATAAATGACAGGAAAACAATTCCAAACTTCCAAAATACACTAATTCTATTTAAAGGGTTTTCTGAATCGGACGCAGTTCTGAGAAAAAGCATTACGCGTTTTCAACGGAGGAAGACATCATGTGGACATGTGCCAGTGGCTAACGGGGCCCACTATTCCAGGTTGTGAATTATCGTTAACAAAACAATGGTTGACGACATACACGGACATTTTTGAGAGCGATTACAGCTTTTCTTGTGTAGGCCTTTTTATAACAATTTCCCCCCCTCATTTTCCGAATGACAAGTATTGATACAGTAGTGTACAAATTGAAATAAAACTCCAATAGTGATCGCATTACAATGGGAATGTAGAAGGGAAGTGATGAATACGAGAAGTAGCAATGTTTAATAAACGAGTTAGCAGGCTCATATTTCATACTTTCAATGTAATTTTTTGGAACTCCGTTGAAGTAAAACACGCCAAAACCGCCGAGGGCAAGAGAACAAAACCACTGCCAGTGACCTGAATCGCGCCGGGTCTACGCATCAGCGACTACCCGTCCGTTCCCCACTCGGCCTACATCTGAGGAGTCGCCCAAGTCTCCGCGCCGCGCGCGCAGCAACGCCCAGCCCCGCCCCGAAGCGCGCAAGACGAGAAGCAGCTCCGTGCACCTCCCCTCACGGAGCGAGCGTGGCGGGGAGAGGCTGGGCACACCGCTGCGCACGCGCACACGGATCGAACGCGGCAAAGGTAAAGGCGGCGCACGCGGCTCTTCCGTTCATCGACGGGCGGGTCAACGACCCACGCGTGGCAGCGGAGACGCCGTGAGGTCGGCACTGCTCTCTGTCCGGCGTCGGACGGCCGAGCCGGGCCCCGTAGGCTGACGAGTGCTCGCGCACCGGCGGCGCGTCGGCACGCGTGGCGCGGGGCGATGGCGGCGGGGAGTGGGAGAAGCTGATCAACCAGGGGCCTCCGCGTCCAGTCACCACACACGCAACGCTACGCGCAGCCCGAGGCGGCGCGGCGCGGCGCGGCAGCGAAGGTGACAGTCACGTTTCGAAGCCATGTACAAACACACTGTTGTACAGCCGCTCGTCATGCGAGTGAGCATTAAAAACGTTCCCTCTCTACGATCACAACAAAATGCACATCAGATTCTTTAAATGTGACCAATGACTTTTATTTTACACGTACCCCAATTTTATACTTTCTCTGCATTTTGCAACTTTGCACAAAGCTTTTACTGCTAAGAAAAACTTCGCTATGATAAAAAGAAAACAATTAAAATGTGTAGTTGGTGATGATACACACATTAGGGCGGGGACGGAGTCTCAAACAAAGGAGCGATGAAACGGTGATAGGGCAGCTAAAGAAGTCACGTTGGGGTGCTACACTGCACTTCACTAAGCAACGGCAGCGGGAAAAGCGAAGCGCGCGGCGGTGGCGGCAGCAGTGCAACGCCACCTACACACAATGAGGCTCCCGACGCGTCGATGATGTCACGGGCCGGTGGCGAATGCCAGAGGGCGCGCTGACGCCGCCCCGCGCCGAGGAGGGCACGGCCGGAAAGAGGCGGCTCGGACTGGGCGCTGGTTGAGGATGCGTCGTGCCGTCACGTGGATTCCGCCCGCGAGCCTGCCTTTCCGAGCGCGTGTCGCTCTCGACGAGACACACCCCTCCAACACTCTCGCACAGCACACGCACTCGCCGATAATTGGCGTGAGCACGGACAATTCTAAGAAAGCTTATTGTGGACCTTTAGACGGGCAGACCTAGTCCTGACAACGCCTCGTGAAGGGAAGTTTGCGCAACATATTTAAGCGACAATTTTATTACCGAATCGATTCCTCTTAAAGATACTATTAGTCTGGGGCTGTACGTTAGGAGACTCGAATATTGGGTTCGGTAGGCTTACATTTCGCACAGCAACTCTTTAAGAATCTGATACCATTTGCAAATCTGTAATATTGTGCAAGCAAATGTGTTTTTCAAAATGAATGGAAGGAGAAGAAAGGTATCAGAAACTGTCAAAAGAATTGTAACTATACCACACAGTAAGCGGAAAAACATGATCATTTGCAATAAAAATTACCCAAATGTCAATTCATTACCGCGGAATAAACCAGTTTGTAAAAACAGCCTGGAATTTTAAAATGTGCATATAACATTCAGACAGCCTCGGCAGGGGCGGCAGGCGGGGTGAACGTACGTTCAAGTAGGTGGAGCTTCGAATCCTGCGAAAGGTGTGTCCGTTTTCCCCACACGATTGTTGCGCGATTGACTTTCCCCTACCACTACTTATCCCATGTGACATTCTACACCCCTTGTGCTAATCCTTTTATCTTTGGAGGTCATTACCTTCCAAGGTCACAGCTAAAAGAAATAAAAAAGGGATATTATGAAGCTTGCACTAGTGCGTCTGACTGCAAAACAATTCGTTCCATTTTTATTAACCACTAGAAGATAATTACGCCCTCTGAAGACAGGTTTTTCTTTCCAAATGGTTGCAAGGCAATTGATAAGAAAATATGTTTTCCCCAAAACTATTAAACACATTGGATCAGATGATCCGTTTATATTTCTTCAACGACTGATATTTTATTCGAATATTGGAGGTGAATGTAGCACGGATCTGACCAGGACACCATTTCATTTTGAGCAACGCATGAAACCCTGGTCGCTCTTATTTCTCGCACTTATCTTTACGTTTACTAACGACAAATTTTTAATGTTTACATACTTTAACTTAACAAATTAGGACGCACATCAGAAAATGCCACGGAAAAATGTTTGCGAAATCTCAAAATTTTCCAGAGTATCATGTCTTAATTGTAAAAGAGGTCCTCCCGAGTGACCACAAAACGCATTCAACGGACCCTGTAATCTAGCGGCTTCGAGCGTATATCGTCGCTCAAATATCAACTGCACGCCCACTATCTTCGTCTTCGAAATTGATTAGATCTGATTTGATTCAGAGCATCTCCTTCAGATGAAGACTCAACAGGCCCTCGTTCTCCACAGCTTCATCACGCACGCAGATCGTAGCGAGGCCCGTCAGAGCTCCCTTTGTGCCTCTGGGACTCGCCGAGTCGTCACGTCCTCGCCTCCTGAGGCGAACGCGGGCGGCGTGAAAGTGGCGTCGCGACGCGACGCGACGCCCCTGTTTCGCTCAGCAAAGGCCGCGTCGCGGGTTGCGGGAGACTGCAGATAAAATATCTTTCCCGCAACGTCTCCCTGATCCCTCAGAATGGGATTTTGATATTTCTAGAAATGTAAGTATCGTGACCACAATGTTATAAATCTTCTGGGACTGGACCCGTTGGGGCTGAACACATTTATAATCTGTAGGGAGACTCGGCTACTACGTGGACGACGGTTCACACTGCGGATAGATCGGGTACAATCGTATACAAAAATGTCGGTGTATCATAATACACAAAAATTACACTGCGCCATTTCTTGTTAGAAAATTTCGAACCGTGATAAAAAGACCGGTTTCATAGCACAAACACTACATTTCAATAAAATAGTAAAATTAATAGAATGAACGCTTATCCGTCGTCACTTTTTCATTACGTTCATTACATTTATTTAATTATTAATAACTACAAAACAATTGCAATACAATACATTACAAGAATATCCTCGCACCATGAGATTATATAGATGTTGAAGTGAAGATAGCGCAAGTTTTTAGTTCGAAGATTGACTACTGTTAACTGCAAAGATTAGCGAGTGCATATAAATAGACACAATAGCCAGCAATCATGTCAGATGTGTCCTTTTACAAAAATATTCAATGATCATAATCATACGTGTCGCATTACGTTTATACGTTAAGGTGGATGGCAGGATATTCTATTGTTTACTGCTACGTACACGTACAGATCTAGGTAAACATACCTTTTCAGAATAATTTTTAACTCTGTGTACATAAAGAATAGTGATTGACATACGACATAAACCATTTTTGAATTTTCTATACAGTGCATTTATTACTTTTTACATATTATTACTTTTCGTTTGTAACATTTCTACAGTTCTTCCTTTTGTGTGATGTAATCGCAGGAGTTTAGCTAGTTTTCCAATAAATTTCACGTCAAGTCTCATGAATATTCACTGATTTGGTCCAAAATCTTATTTTATACAATATTTACAATGCACCGTTGACAGGACAACGCAACAGCCTCGTAATGCACGACCCTAATCAACAGCACTCTGAATTGAGTACCTTCGAATTGCCTGTTGCAAAACATGGATCTACATGTCAATTGATGCGCCCGCTATCAGTTGTTTACAAACATCCTTCTGTTCGCGTACTTCTGACAAGAAAAATAAACAAGCCATGTTTGAGAGTTTAGGCCCCTCTGCTCGTGACCTTGAGTCAGTAATGGCGGACGAATTCTGAGGCCATCACACGAAGGGAATACAATCTCAAATGGTCTGATCTAAGAAAATTATACCGTAAAGCCTATAATAGCAACACTTACATGCCAAGGTGGTCTTAACCCATTTTTTCCACAAACAGATGAAAATTACTCCGAATGATGAAAAATGAATGGGCAAATTTATTTCAGCATTTTTTGTAACAAAAAACGGTGCCACAGCCGGTTAAGGTTTGTAAATTTCCTTCAAAATGGCCTTAACAGAGAGCTTTTTAAAAACAATTATTCGAAAAAAAATTGTTCATCCCTTCTCAAATTAGTTAACAAATATATAGTCTGCCACAAGTGATGCTGACGGAACAAACACACCCTCAGTAAACATTTTTGGGGGTATTTTGCTCAAATTAATTTACAAGTTTCAAATTTACATGTTGATAACATTTATAAGAGTATTCCAATTACGAATATACATAGTTTTATTTCAAGTTATCAAATACAAATAGTCTTATTTCCAAAAACTATTAGAGGGGCAGCGCGCAACTGAAAAACTCCCTCCCCCGAAATTATTACTGGATCCGCTGCAGGAGTTAATATTTCGTGTGTTTTAGGTCCCTCTGATTCTGGAAACGTAGAAAGCTATTTTTTGCTTGACAGCTAGGCCTCGGGAAAGGCAGCACTACCAAGCTCTACAGCCTTTGTCGGGGCGCGCTCTAAGAGCTCCTGCGGGCAATGAGGCTTTATGAGCTTCCGCGGGTAAATAAAAAAGGGCAAATACTAGTTTCCAGACCTTTTTGCATTTTGTCGTCATATTTTACTCTCGTATACCTATATTTCTGGATATTTTTAATGAGGTGAAATGTTTATTTTGGTCATTTATTCACACGTAACACTATTTTAAACACCATTTTGACTGCATGTGACAATTAGGCACGAATAAACTGACAATATTACTGTACTCATTGATTGATCTACTATGGACTTTGCAAGATGATGTGTACGCGTTTCGCATTAAGAGAATTTTCTATTTTACGATTTTGTATTACTTTAGGTTGTCAAAGTGAACCATCGTTGGAATTTTCAGGACTGCAAAGTAAAAAATACCCATATTCACATTTGCACTTCATCGTAACTTCATGTTCTTACTTCTGTTTTTCACTCGAATACTCAGAACAAATTGAGAATCACTCGCGCGGAACGCAACGTCACGAACAATCAGCTGGCATAAGCGCTCAGCTGGTAAAACGTGACTGCGTGCGTATTCGTATTGCCCCTCGGTCCCGGCGATACGCACGTCGATAGCCTAAAGGTGGATGCAGTGGGGAGACGGGATGGAGGCTCCGAGCCGCTTGAACCATAATTCGGGTGGCCCCCAGTTGGGCTCTCGGCTTCGTCGTGGCAGTGGCCCAATACTATGGGCAAAGAGGAGGGAACTTGTTTCCGGCGCATGTAAGTAGCGCATTGTTTTGACTCCGGTACTAGCCTGGATAGCTAGGAGCTCTGAGCTGGCGGGGCGGCTCCTACCCAGGAACTGTATGGGGAGGTTGCCGTAAGGGCAAACTGGGTTCCGGCTGGATCCGGATGTCGAACTGTCGGCATACTTGTGCGTCAGCGGGGGATAAAGCCATACGTGCCCACCCCGGGGTTAATAGCCCCATGACAAGCAACGCGTGGTGTTGTAGACCACATCCACTTTGGTTGTACATTCCGAGTCGGTGGCTAAGGGCGGATTACGTCAGTGGAAAAGCTGTTATTACGTGTCGCTAGAAAACAAGTCTGCGTCATCGCTTGGCTTTCGAACGCCTAGCAGAAATGTATTTGTTAAGTCAGACTATAGGATTTCAGCACGCAAGTTCTCACAATTCGGTTTGGTTTCCGTACGCCGTGTGTACACGTTTCGCCTAGCAAAGCCAATGGTTTCTCAACTGTCTCTGCCAAGCTTTAGAGCTTTAGATTTACCACGAGACTTGAAGCCCACTTGTATATAAGTAAATCAGTTGAACTTTTCGGATAATCCTTAGAACGTGTACGTCCTTAAGATTACGCGTGAAATTTCGAGAATTCTCATGGCACGGCAACAATCCTTTCATTGAGCTACATTTGAGGGCATTTCACAGTTATTATCAATCTGCGCGTAATTTATGTGCAAAAAGATTGCAACCGGAAACCACGCATTATTCTCTCGTGCCACTAGGTCATCGTGGCAAGAAACATCGCGTGTTCTTAGCTTACGTCCTCTAGCACAAGCCTGAATTTAAACGGTCGTGATGCACTTCTTAAAATAATCCCGTGAGCTCATGCGACATGAACTTTCCGACAGTCTATCTCGCTGGTGATCACGAGCCCCAGGCCCCGGTGCCAGTTCTATGGCAACCCTATCTTTATAGTTCCAGAGAAAGATAGGTGCGGCGGAGGAAGGAGATATGCCGGAAGCGAGCGCGATTACATGTCTAGCATGTTTCTCACTCACGGTACACTTTTAGTTTTACAATAGGATATTGTATCTACTGAGATGCGGTGAAGAACTTTTTTAACATTTAAACAAACAACCTACGCTTAGGCGGGTATTCCAAATGTTAGTTGTTTCAAACATCTCGGTGATACTTGCAGTTGCAAAGTAGTCAATAATTGCAATTCATGCAA
Organism: Teleogryllus oceanicus; assembly: GCA_964035755.1. Classification (NCBI taxonomy): domain Eukaryota; kingdom Metazoa; phylum Arthropoda; class Insecta; order Orthoptera; family Gryllidae; genus Teleogryllus; species Teleogryllus oceanicus. Next base: position 104,329,789 of record CAXIVR010000009.1, read on the forward strand.
AACGTTTCTCGCATAGGGAATAAGATAATGGAGCTGAGGGTAATGTGTTACTGAAGATTAAGAGCAGGATATATGATTATGACAAAAACCATGTTTCAGTTCCATTAGTGACAGCGATGTCAACTCGAAGTCTTCAGATAACATACGGTACGCGTATTATACGACGGACAAAGTAGGATATTCCACTGCGTTTCCTTCACGTTATTATAACTAACGTAAAGATCAACAACATCAACAACACATTTAAGTACTTCTGCTTCTCTCAATTCACTTCGGTTTTCGCAAGTCTATCTACAGACATCCCAACTATAAGACATCAAAAAAGCCATAAACAGCACTAGAACACAGGAGCTCCGAATCAGTACGCGCACCATCAACCGCAATAGCGGGAAGTCAAAGAAGACGGAACGAAAATAGCCTGAGGTGCAGGCTTTTGCCGCAGCAAAGTTGGAAATTAGCAGGCATCGAAACGGGGGAAATTGAAAGCCGTCGCACAGGCAGAAAGAAGCGCCACGCGCGAGAGCGGGCAGCCGCGTTCCTCGCGGGAGCGCGCGCCGGGAAGCCGCTTCCACGCAATTCAATCCAATTCAAACAGAAGCGTATTCTCAACGGAAGACTCTCAGCTTGTTCCGTGTTTCACTATCTAAATTACTAATTCCCGATACACCCCAAAAATTGAATGAAAACTATTCAGCCTCCAGCAGTGTGACAGATGTCAATGGTTTTGTTAAATACTCAGAAATTCGTAGCAAACAAAAACTGAAACTGTTTCGAATTTTGACCGAAAAGTGCGAATATTTGATTGCGGTATTCCACTTATTGTCATATCGCGCGTACCGAGTGTCCATCACTGCTTACGACACAGCTGACGACATTCGACAGTGTAGCTCCAAGACTAAGACCATCCAGCCGCCCGCCATTTAAGATTTACTACTCACGTGTTGTGCTATGAAACGAATATCATTTTGATATTTTTGGTATTTAAATAATTATTGTTTTGTTCATTACTATACTATGCTATTACGACATTCGTAGCGACTGCTTTCATTAAAATCTTTAACTTACTAGAGTCGAAGAGTGTAATAAGAATGTTTGTTCTTGAACAGTATTCGTGCTACTTTTCGAAAGAGAGCGAGAGAGCGAGTGCGAGAGCGAGAGAGAGCGAGAGAGAGAAAGAGAGAAGAGAAAGAAAAGCGAGAAAAAAACAACAACACATTTTGTGTGGTTTTGTTCACGAATATTTTTCTGCTGCAGGCCTCTAAATGTTATTATCATTGTTATATTTTCTTTAAAATATTGCCACATTGTTATATATAAAATTAATTTGACGTTATTTTAATAATGAGACTTCACCCGTTTATCCCACTTCAATACCTAAGGGCTCTTAAATTGTTATTATTTGTTTGTTCAAACATGAGAGGTCGTACCGAGTTGCAGAGAGGGTTCTAGAAATTATGTGACGAGATATTTTAGTCTAGGTACTTGTGGAATTAGCAAGCCCTGATGAGGGATCAAACAGTTCTGAAGTATCAGCACGAAAGTTTGAAACAGCATGAAGCTTTTAATCGCCCATTGAACAATTTAAGGACTTAAATAATTATTGCCTTGGCTTTGTTAGGTTGGTAATGTAACTCTCTTTTCTATCAACACGATTTTTTCGCCCGTAAAAATCGAGTGATACAATACTTCGAAAATAATGTGGCCAAAACTACTTGAATTTAAAAACTTGAGAGATTTAATCATTAAACTAGGTTCCAACCCCGCCAAACCTGCTGATGGACTAAAATAAGAGTAATTGGGTGAAGGGCTGAAATCGCAGGTACACTTTTATTTAATTGTTGTAAGGTGTGTTTCTATTTCTTCACCGAATGTCAATCTTTTTCTTTTTTTAGCGAAGAGCGAAGTCGCCGCGCGGCGCCCGCGGATCAGGGCCTTGGGAGCGACGCCAACTTGTGAAGAGAATTGTTAGCGTCTAGACACTACCTCAATTAGGCAGCAAGTCCAGCGAAGGCGTGACGAGCGAACGTTTTGGAAACCGAAGAAACACACATTTGGACATTTTTATAATTACACGGTGGTCGTGAATTCAAGATACCCAATTTTCCAAATTATTACGCGCACTTTGCTCTATTCGAGAAACGTTTGTTAAAATATTGTTAACGTAGATTTTTAAAAGTAACGGATTGTGGGAAGAACAAGCGTAACACCCGGTCCTAGATAACACAGTGCCTCTGAACAGGAGCTCCTGGGTTCGAGTCCCAACGCTGACAAGATTTTTGACACTAGCTTTTCAGCTAGCTCGAATTCAGTCGCTGTCTGGAGGAGAATTCTAGTGGCCGACTGCTCTGATCGGTGGATATACGTGGTTTATCCGAACACTAGGCGAATGCCGGAGCAGTACTCTAATAAACGGGTCAGACGGCGCGCGATGCTTCCTTCCTCTTCCTATCCTGATCCCTAACATACACACACACACATGCACTACACTATCACACATCCCGGGAGGCCGGTGTAGCGCTTGTCCCGGCTGGGGCGGTGCCCCGCTGGTGGGAGATATATCGTTAGCCGACGGTAGTTCGACACCGGATCTAGCCATCCAGCGGAGGAAGATCACAGCCACGTGCGGAGGGAAAATATGTACTACACTAAAGGGAAAAACGCAGTTGACGCGCCCGGAATCACTAACAATCAATCATCCTAGATAACACGGGAGAAAGGAATGAGAATACGCAATACTGTGCTCTGATTGCGATTCGTTGCAGTATTTGTAAGCTGAAAAAAATTTAAAAAATTTCCGCAGTCATATGTGAAAAGTAGTACTTACTTTCATTGCTTATTGATTGAAAAGTGTTACTTTGCGGAACGCGTACCCAAAATAAAGACATTACCATTTAAAACTACTACGTACTGCAAAGCCAACAACTGGAGCAACACAAATCAACATGGCTACCGCAACACATTGAACACAATCCCACGAGTAAATACTTTTATGTTTCTATGAATTCGTACTAAAAAAACATACGCAACTCTGTCTATTGTACAACTCGGGTCTAGCGTATTCATTTCAAAATGCTGAACTCGGCTCCTATTGTCGCCTCGTCATGTCATTCTTCAAAGACTTGCTTTCTGAAAATTCCCAAAGACTTGCTTTCTGAAAATTCCCAAAGACTTGCTTTCTGAAAATTCCCAAAGACTTGCTTTCTGAAAATTCCCAAAGACTTGCTTTCTGAAAATTCCCAAAGACTTGCTTTCTGAAAATTCCCAAAGACTTGCTTTCTGAAAATTCCCAAAGACTTGCTTTCTGAAAATTCCCAAAGACTTGCTTTCTGAAAATTCCCAAAGACTTGCTTTCTGAAAATTCCCAAAGACTTGCTTTCTGAAAATTCCCAAAGACTTGCTTTCTGAAAATTCCCAAAGACTTGCTTTCTGAAAATTCCCAAAGACTTGCTTTCTGAAAATTCCCAAAGACTTGCTTTCTGAAAATTCCCAAAGACTTGCTTTCTGAAAATTCCGAAAATTCCCAAAGACTTGCTTTCTGAAAATTCCCAAAGACTTGCTTTCTGAAAATTCCCAAAGACTTGCTTTCTGAAAATTCCCAAAGACTTGCTTTCTGAAAATTCCCAAAGACTTGCTTTCTGAAAATTCCCAAAGACTTGCTTTCTGAAAATTCCCAAAGACTTACTTTCTGAAAATTCCCAAAGACTTACTTTCTGAAAATTCCCAAAGACTTGCTTTCTGAACTAGTTACATAAATAACTTGCATTTAACATATTGATCAGAGTTTCTAGACAGATGTTTGTAAACAATCACAAAGCAATATCCTAATTCCATAATAAATAGTAACAACGTTCCTGAAGAAGCCATTAAGCGTAAATACTGGTGTAGGTCAATTCAAAACTCCATTTTTAGGAAGTTTATCGAGTACTTGGAAGAGCATGCTCCTGAATCCCAAACCATGTTCAGCTAACAAGGATAAACACGAAACCGACATTTCACTTCATACATTTGCGGTCTTCGGTCCAAGCTGTACGTCATTCTTCGACTAATTCCAATCTACAGATTGCGAATCATTAATTCAAATCTACTGTGTCATAGACGGAAAATAATGTGGTACTTCACTGATCACCAAATATTTTTGTTTCACTGTTTCAATCGGAACGGAACTATAAATAAAAGCGCGCGCGTGCGTGCGTGCGTGCGTGAGAGAGAGAGAGAGAGAGAGAGAGAGAGAGAGAGTACAGGAAATGTGATCCTTTTTTACCTACTGCGTCGACTGCACTGTTCACCAGACACAAGCACCCACACAAACGCCAATTTTCCAAGACGATTTTCCGGTGGGATCATAACAATAAGCGTCCCATTTTCCTGCACGAGCGGTGAGAACCACGGCGAGGGGGCCCCAATCATGCCTCGCGAGGACGTCGTCGGGAGCCGGCGCCCCCCCCCCGGCCCCCCGCACGCGCGAGCTTTCCCCTTTGTGGCGGTCGCAAGCGCGATGGAAGGCGTTCCCACGTGGCCTGCGCCCCAATTACATAAAACCCCAAGGAATTGCCACCCCCGCGGGCCTCTCTTTGTACCAGGCACACGCGCGCGCTGCCGGTTCCACAGTGTGATCGTCCAAGGGTCTAAGCATCTACTTGGTAATTGCTGAGCTGAGAAAAATATAACAGGAAAGTCCAAAAATGAGGGTGAATATACGACCACTAAACGAAAATATCGATGCCGAATATTTTTATCCAGCATAAGCAGCTTTTGTTCTTCCACTTTCATCTTTATTAACGTTTGCAAGAACAACTTGTAAGCTTCGGTAGGGGAGTCTTGGGTGTTCTTAGTTTGGAGGGATTAAAAGTTATGGAATTCCATTCAATGAACAAATGCTCGAATTCAGAGCAAACTTCCTTATTTCAAGATAGTAGGGTTTACATTTTAAGTTTCAATAAGGTTATACATTGAAATAGCGCTGAAAATTATTCCATTTCCACGTCGGGTTGTTTACTGTTTAACAATAAAATATTTAATATATTATTTTAAACAATTTATGTCCGTTTTCAAATGTATTTTCTACTCGTTGAGAGTTCCGTTATGAACAAGATTTACCATACAACGCAATAATCAGTTCTGAACAACGGTTATAAAAATTGTAGCCTGTACAACTGCGGTACATGATCTCAAAGATCCGGTCCCCAGAAGATACAAAACTATAGTGCAGTAGGAAACGGCACCTTAAAGACACTCAAAATCATAATACTCACCAATTGCTGAAGAAAAGATAATTTTGTTATTACACACGAGTTATTACTGGCAGTTTACACTCGTTAACACCAGGATTAATTAAGTTTCATACGTAAGGTACTGACGAAATCCTTACGAAAGGAAACGTATTATTCCATGAAACGTTTTATACTATTTGAAGTCTCGGAGAAGTACATATCATGTTTGACCTGCAAATTCAAGACAGTGCCCAATGTGTTTCTTGCAATCTAACGATTCGGAAGGAATGAGTAATTTCGGAGTATTTCGTCGTACAAGCCTAAGCAAGTTTTATTTTTATTCGTCGTACAAGCTTTATTTTTACTTTACACTCGACGTGATCTTATTCATCAGGCGTCAGTATCAACAACTCATTACAAAAAATTCACATACAATACATGTACATTGTTTTACAACACTTTGCCAGATGGCATTAAGCGATTAAATTCCATAGAAAAGTTTAAATCCCAAGTAAAATCGTTTCTGCGGCATAACTGTTTCTATACAATTAGAGACTATACTGAGCATCACAAGGAAAGTAACATTAATTTTAGCAGTGATATTTAATGTATCATTTACCATTGGACTGTATAATTCTAAACAATATGTAACAAGTATTTTATCGCAGCTTCTGGGTCAATGACCCCATCTCGATCAGGTTTTTCGTCCAGTTTCCCTGATCCATAGTTATTCAAATTATCGTTTCCATGTTGTCGCGGCAGGACGTTTTATTTCTTGACGTAGGTCATCATGGATAAGAGCCCAAAATGTATTGCTTATTTATCCTTGAAAATAGATTTTATTACATGGGAGCGGTGTGGGTTCCTTTTTTTCCCCTTCAAAATTCAAGTAGTATATGACTTAGTGTAGGGATCACAGAATTTTGAAAATGTGCACAGAATTCACTTCGCCCTATACCACGTCATACACAGTTTTGACATTTTTTTGACGTAAAATAAATACGTAGGAGAACTACGCCATCTTTCATTTCAATTCGATTCTTCGATGCATCAAATGCGACAGTCTATTTCCATTCGAGTGTTGCGTGGTTTTGTTTCCACACACATTTAAACAGATGGATGTTCCACAATTTAAGAGGGAGAATATTCCACACGATGTTTAGAAATTGCAAGTGGTGCAAATTTCGACCTGTTACCCATAAAAATCAAGATACGGCATGAGAAAGAATACCAAGATTTACATTGGCGTCAATGTAAGAATATTGACTACAAACAGTTATGCTGGCGTATGCCAAAGAAAGATTTGAGACGTACTCTCCCACATCATTGTGGGCAAAATTCTCAATGCCGTAACTACGTTTACTAGTTAACAAAAATGTTGACATATCAAGGTTAGAATTCCACATTTTTCATTTTTACGTTTCAATTAAGAAACTTTATTTTGTAAATGGTATCTGAATTCCTTTTACAGATTCGGAAAATAATGCTAGTCGAAAACGGTGGCGATCTGCTCGCGTTGAAAGAACTAGGAGATTGGAAATCCTCGTCGGTAGCCGATTGGTATCGAACATTTTTGAAAAACGGTTATTCAGCAGTCATCATCGTCGAAATTACATCAACATCAAAAGGTGAGGTATTGCGGCGGCCTTCTTACGAAGGTTTAGTGAATGGAAAATGTGATAACTATATAATACTGGTAGTGTAAAATTGACTATAAAAAATCGGTAACATTCTCCAATTTAATACCTCTAAGAAGAAGTAAAAATAACTAAATACTGTGACATACCGATATGTCACATGAAAATAAACTAACATTTATTTGTAGACTATATGGTGGAACATTCATTACGAAATATCACGAGAGCTAGAGCTTAGCAACGACCGTGAATAAACAATGTAGTTTTTGTTTTTTGTAAAGGCATTAAGAGATGGCTTGATGCCGAAAGTAGAAAATTTGGGATTGGGCGAAGAAGTTTAGACGATCGAAAGGTCAGCTACACCAAAATATAACGAACGTATGGATTGGCTGGGTGAGAGAAGGACGGTCAAATGTTATGAAAAAAAGGAAGGTAGTTTAATACGAAGTCTTCGAGGGGTGAATCATGCAGGAAGATTTCATTCTGACCGGCATCGCGCTTCTGAACAGATCGTAGGTTCGTGAGAGGGAACGAGTATAATCTAGATAGTCAGAATTGGGTTATCAGTGAAATTTTAAGGACAGTGAATGATATTGCAGATATTTTCATGTGGAAGTAATATTAATGTATAAATTGGAACTTTGTCGGGAGTGGTAATCGAGTTCGGGACTATGTCATAGGACGTAATCGGGACTGATAATTTTGATAGTTTGAGACCAGCTTGGATAGGGGCAGAAGAGGATTTCTTGGAACTTTGGACTACGGCAAGCTCGCAAGATATTTCGACTGAGAAGTCTACGAGGGACATCAACGAAGAATAGATAAGTTAACCGTGGTATAAAATTGTAAATTGAAAGATATCTTGATCAAAGGCCTAACATCAAATCATTTTATTAAACCCACTAAATTGTTTGCTAAAAAAGGTAAAATTAAACTTTGTTAAATTTTGTTCTTTAGAAAAGAAAATGATCTTTCATTTAGTCAATCCAAACAGAAATGAACTAGGAATAGAATCATTCTATTTCAGATTCCCAGCTGCGCTGTATAGTCGGCGGATCCTATAATCCATTATAAAGGTAATAAGGATTATAATATATGACCCAGCAAGCCGGACCGTGACCGGATATGTGACCCATTGACCCAGCAAGCCGGACGCTAAGATCTTTGCCAGATATTAATGTAGAAGAAAATTTTGGAATATCTCAATACAGTACACACCAGTTATAGTGAACTTCTAGGGACTAACACTTTTGGTTCACTATATCCGATGAAATCAAAATAAAAAGGCATTTCTCCACAATAATTGATTTTATTAATAAACACCAAAATTCATAAACAGCACGAGCTGAAAATTTCAATATCTTTATTTGTACGTAAAAAAAATCAATTATTTTCAATTGTTTGCTTCGTACACTTTTCATTAGATCCGTATCCTGAGTTCGTGCTCCCTTCCTTGATTCGGCATTGCCCCATCTCTATTGTAATGCAGTCGGTCAAGACTTTCAATGTCTCTTGCACTGTTGGAACACCATCCCAATCTCCGAAACCCCCTTCCAATCGCCTAATAAGATACGAGATCCAATTTATTTCCAGGACTTATTTCCTAGGTTCACTATAGCCGAGGTTCAGTTCCACTATAACCGAATCCTTCTTATGCTTATTTCTAATGTAAGTGAAACGGGATCAGTGACTGAAGTTCACTATAACCAAGGTATACCCGACTTCACTATAACCGGAGTCGACTGTATTTACAAATGTTGCTGATTGATGTACTAAGGAATCTGTGATGTGCATTTTTTTTGTTTGTATACTTTTTTGTTCTTAATTACACGAGTTTTACCCTTCTGCTGACTTCTGATTGGTAGTTGTGGAGTTTTAATTGAGCATGCGTGCAATTTATATAGGAATAATAAACCCTTTTGCGTGAAATTAATGAATATGTTTAATTATTAATCTAAAAACTCCAAACTACTAATTACTAAACTAAAACAAAACCGCTGGGGCCCACTACCATTCATTTTTTTTAAAAAAAATCCCCAAATTTGATCGACTAGAAAGCTCGAATTTCTCTTCTAAATGAAAAACTTTTAAATATAATTATTTTGGATTTTGGTAATTTTCAAAAAGTCGGAGATTTCAATGAAAATCGGAACTATGCCTTACTTATAAATGTCCTTACTTCTACTCGATAAAAAAATTAAAAATTCAACCATTTTCCAGAAAAAAATTAGAAAACGCCACAGGCGCTTCACGTAAACTACTCCCAAAAATTAAAATAATGCCTTAATGAGAACCGGAACGGCACAACTAAGATCTAACTCCTGAAGTACTTTCAAAGTTTTAGCTCAAAAGCTTCTAACCTGGCAGAGGTATACGTGATACATACTTTTATCCATCCATTCCGACTTTCGGCTCCAAAAGTACATGTATCTCCTCGGGACCTGCACCAATCTTAACCGTCTTTGGAACACTGTAATATGCCTTAAAGAAACATAAGTGCAAAAGTTACAGCTCAAAAGAAACTTAAACATGGATTTTAAAAGTGAAAATTCGAGATCGCATTGTTGACGTGATTCCAAAACTTTTCTTCCCTTCTCTCAAACATAAGGAACGCTTCAAGAAGAACAAACCATTGGACCAATATGCGGATTTCCAACACGAATTGAAAAAGAAAATGAAATCATCCGAATGGCCTTCACAGATCTTCTACCAACCCGAAAATGGAGCGAGATGTCTCGTCAAGATTGCAAGCCTCCTCTTACACAATTATAACGCTAGAGATGTGGGGCGTGAGTTTTAAGTGCTGTGCTGCGTTTGTAGCTTGCGTGACCCACTTGGAACAAGAGAGCCTCTGTTCCTGTTCCTCAACCCCTGTTCGTACTTCACAATTTCCGGGCGGTCCATCACGCCAACAGAGACACGCGTCAGCAAATGTGATTCACTAAAGTGTAAACATTTTCTCTTTACATTTTAAATGTTATTAACTACTTCGTTTTCACGATTACACAACGCACGATCCGAAATGCATGAACGACGGTCACGTTTGACTGTAACTTCTCATACGTGAACAAAAGCTCTAACTCGGCATTGTGTGTCTCGAGATTGGAGACAAATTCCTATCTTCTTTTCTCACTAGGTATCTTCGCTCGCGGTATCGATTTTACGAGAAACTAACTTGCAGCCTGCAGCAAAAATATTGCTGAATAAAATCACACAAAAATCTTGAACAATAAATACACTACAACAGGATACTGTGGCGTCGTGGTAGCGAAATGACAACACAGAAACGAGCTCTATTTACACATCTTTTTATTTACAAATATACACAATTTACAGCTCTGGGGTTACGTTTGCAATCTACTTCCGTGACTCCCACGCACACTGCTCCCCATCTCCAGGCTAGTGCATCCTCCACCCAGACGCTTTACCACGCTGATGCCCTGACATCCAGTGCTACGCACTCCCCGTGTCTCTAGGAGTACACTTCCGCCTCCGGGGCAGCAGTTGCGTCCGCAAGCGAAGCAATCTCAAAACGAATCCCTCCCTGCTTCCCAGGCTCACAGCTACTCAACGCCTTTGTGTTAACCGCTTTTGTTCGTTCCTACATGGCGTTCAGCCTCCGACACCCTCTAGGGAAGTTCGTAAGTCTGGTCGTCATGTGGTGACAATACAATACACAATAAATGAAATATTTTAACAAATAGAATCTACACGAATACTGCAATAACATAAAATGGTACGTATATACAGTTTATTTCTTTACTTACTAAGGATAAAGATATTATTCCCTAACGCAACACGTGAATAGCAAATTTTTAATGGCAGGCGGCCTCATCCTTCTGTCACACGTCAGCTGTCTCGCAAGCAATGGCCCATTAAGTGTAATTCAGTCGGTACCCGAAGTATGACAGTAGGCGGAATAACACTATCCAACACTTGCATTTTTCACTCAAAATCGAAAATGTTTCATAACCTTTGGATTTATTCCGAATTTCTGGGTTCCCGAGGCCGGGGGCTACACACAGTTTTATTTCAAATTCTTGTGCATTTTAAAGCTACTCAAATTAAACTGGAGTGTGCCTGTGATTTCAAAATAACTGTATTTTTATATGAAATGCTTATTTAGATTTAAATCCTCGTTCAAATGTACTCACAATTTTGTCCGTTAGTCTGGTAGAAATTTTTGGAACGACTGAACCGATCTCGATGCTGTTTTCACTGAAAGATAATGTGTGCGGTTTTCACTGAAATATGTGTTTTGTCGGGTGTAGAATGTAGACTGCTACATTTTTCAAATTATTATTTTGTCTTATGTAAAAGTTTGTTTTTCATACACATCTAATATCATCCAATCTCAATGAAGTTTTGTATACGTGACATTCAAAATAAGATTTTACTGTTTGTATGTGGTTTAAAAGAGATAAAAAGTAAACATTTCTCTACCGAAATGAAATAAACGTTTCTGCAAGGACATAAAATTTCCTTCTAAAAGCATTTTGATTCATTTCAATAGCGCAATACGGATCACAGTAATAGAAGGTCAAAATTGTTACTGGACGTTTGCTGGGAGATTTGAACTGATCTGTTTACAGCTGCCGAAGCATCGATGATCGTAACAAATGTGGCAGGATGGGGAAGGGCACGGCAAGTGGCATGGCAGGTGAGGCAAGAGGATTACGATTAATAAAACTCGGCAACGCAGGGCACACTGGCTACTTGGTAAAAGGCAAAATGCACATGTCTCAATCCTGTCGATATTAACAAAATTTCGAATCAGAAATTAAACAGTTATTTTTAAATTTTAAATCCAAAGAAATAACTTTAAGCTAACGCAAATGAACATTCAACGAATGTTCCTCTCCCAATACATAAATATTATTCCATTTGTCACCTGTCTTGTGTGAGCAAATTTTCTTTACTCTGCAGTGTTATTCTCAAGGATGGACGCCGATTCCTACCTTTTTGGGTTACAACATGAATCTTAAGTTGGTGTGCTGCCTGATACGATGATCTAACATCAACCAACATTGAACCTGAACCTTTTTTCTGGGCAACTTATCGTTTCTTACACGCTTCAAAATATACGAGCGATGTGCGTGTCATACTGTCATTCGCAAGAAAAATCGATGACAAACTTCATCTGTTTTCCTACCGTATTTTACTCTATGTCACTTGAACAGATCAGACTTCTTTCTGACGAAAATTATTTTACGTCAAGTTAATTTGTTTGTCCTGTTAAGTTCAACTGGTCGAAATTCAAAACGGCGCAATGATTTCATATTATTTATTACTTCAAAGGATGTTAGCACAAATTGACCGCAATCTAAGGACCACGATCAATAATTTTCTCACGAACGTCAGAGCGCTATCGCCCTGCACAAGAGCTATGACCGCAGTTATTCTTACAGCAGAGTCCGCAACGTCCGGTTCTCCGACCAAAACAAATTTCATAATAAACCTAACCCGTGTATGTGAACTCGAATGTTTATTTGACGTTTCATCGTTGAAGGCAGCTGTTTTTAGAATCTCGTAAATTTAGGCTGCGGTGTATTAATAGAGTTGAGGAAGCTTTTGAAGTAACTGGGCCAGGAGAATAAAGCAACACTGCTGACTTTCGTTTCGAAGAATTGCGCGAAACGAGGCCGCTACTCATCGCTGCTTCTCGTTTTATTTCGCTACTACAGCAGCCAGAAATTACAAGATCATAGAACGCTTACTCGCATTAGATTTTAACACAATCTCAATAAATCGTTGGTATATAATCAGTGGCGGCTCGTGCTCGCCCAAGTTTTATTTTTTAATTAAACGTTTATTTACAATCTGTTCGTACATCAGAACAATAAGTAAATTTTTTGACTAATTAATTAGCAATGGTTGAAGAAGATACTAAGTAGATACACACTCTCTCCATTAATATAGTTGATTATATATAAAACTCTACTTAAAACCTGTGAGGTAAATTAAGGGTTTGAATATCTTAAGACGTCTCACTTCCAAACTGTTATCTAATAAATTTATCGCCAAAGTATTTGTATGACATAATTTTTTAATATATTTACAACTATAATTTTTTATTTCTTCGTTAACTGTTGGCATTTTAAAATCGGAGTGAGCTACATAATTTCGAACATAACAGGGGGCATTGGCGATGTGGCTTAATACTTTGGATTGAAATCTTTGAATGATTTGGATATTGGACTTACACCAAAGTTAGTGTTTCATAAAATAATGGCAATGAAGGGAGGGTGCTAAATGCCGAAACTGGCGTAAAACGAATTTATACGTATCAGAAATCAATCGTACTTTCGTTTGTCCCTGGCTGGTTTGTCTTCCAAACTTATCAATTTCATCAGCTATGATTACTTGAAGTTATAAATAAAGAACATGTGCAGTCACCAATTTAATCTTCGAGCCTTTCCTTCCTTGAAGTAAACTTGGTATCTGATCTTTTACTGAAGACTGCTATTTGGATAAAGAGTCGACGAAGAGAAGTGCAAACCCTGATAATCTTAATTATTCCATTATACTGGCATTTCGCGGGAGACGATTTATCATTTATAAAATTTCGTTCTGCCCGAAACGTTATGTGCTTTGAATTCGACAAGAATAAATGAATGGGAAGGCGATTAAATGAGATTGCCATGAGCATTCTGATTACTTTTGGTATTGATATGTCAGATACTTTGCACATCCTTGCATTAGTCTGAGTCTCACTCAAGGTCGAAGGATGCGGTCGCTTATCTCTTTCTTGTTGGCTGTATAGTACATGTATATCTATGTACACTCTCCGCAAAACCCCACCTCTCTCTGTTCGCAGCCAATTATTTTGACATCACATATGCTAGGGCATCGAAGCTCTTATGTAGCAACACGATGTAAACCATCAGGCCCGCAATACATCCATGGAACATTCTCTCGTACCTGATTTACAGTTAATGCAATATAATTGTGTGGCGATTATGAGGAGAGTAAATATGAATGACACAAATATATGGTTCAATCGTCAACACGCTACAACCGGCATGAGTCACTACTGTATAGAATATAGTACAAACGTCACAGAAATAGAGCATTCAGCTTAATTGTTGCATGCTTGTCTTATTGCTCTAGTGCTTTTCAATGTATGAGTACATCAGTTTCACATATTCTAATATGTAATATCACAGTTAATTAAAATTATGGTATCCGTAATTAATTGTTATCTATTAACAAAAGAACAAGAACACCCACTGTTTCTCCTAAGATGAATTTTGGCCAATCAAGATCTAGGAATTTCGTGTATGCGCAAAGCACTGAGATGAACGCTAAATATCACTTAATATGGCGATCATCTGTTAGGATGCAAGTATTAACCAAATTCTCTAACTACGCTAGGATTTTGAGGTCGTAAGATAGCTAGAACAAGCATAAGACTAGTCTTCTGTGGCGCCCAGAGGAAACAAGAGACCTGGGACATAAAAAACCACAGGGGCCCATTATGTAAAAGAAAATCACACACACACACATTAACAGAATTCATGTGTTCATGCAGCAAAAATGAAGCATAGCGGTTAATTTGAATTAAGTAAATACATTTTCTTTATGTTTTGATTGAAAAGCAATTTCGGATCCCCGATTAAGTCGAAGCCTGTAGTATGTTGCACAGCCCCCGCCCCCTTATGCGCCCACTGACACCTTTTTTAGAGAGCGGTTGGGATCCGTCTATTATTGAGTGAGGCTGGTGTGGGATAGGACATTTAGACTGCTCGTGAAAAGTGAGAGGGGGAGATTAGTAAAATAATTATGGCCAGCGGAAAATATTCTTATGTAATCAATAATGTGTTTGGTGAGTGGTGATTTTGAGAATATTTTAGGTAGTGCTTAAGGCAAAGCCAGAACCACTTTTTACGTAGAAAACAAGATTTCTTAAAAGACTTTTAACATTTGTTTTTTAAATTTGAAGAATGCTATCAAACGAAGTCCTTTCATAATTCGAAAATATTGTATATTTCGCAATTATTTATATCTATACTTGGTAGTTTGTTTTCCCTTGCGGTTTAGCTCCTTTGATTGTGTGCTCGCTTTCCATGACGCGACCCCGGGTTCGATGCCCGGTCGGGCAAGATTACAGTGTCCGTTTTCCTTGCAATGTCCCAATATATGATGCTGTGTGACGATGAGAAAACTCGCTTCTCAGGTTGAGAAAACCAGAATATGGCATGGGGATGTCCTCGTGCTAACCACACGTACCCCCTTAACCCAAGGCCGCAAGGTCGGGACGCTACTGGTACGCCATGGCCCGTACGCGGGCTGCCGCGCCAAGCACAGACTGGTAGTTCGTTTAATTAGGATAAATTTAACTATTCTTTAAGCATTGTTTATTTTATGCCTCGTAACAAATCAATCAATGGTTCATGAAGCAATCGCCGAAACCAACATACATACATTGAAAAATACAGTACTTTTCTTACCTTTTGTCACGCCTCACAATGCAGGTGAAATGTACGAGTTTTCGTATTTGAATTAAATTGTACGGTAATAGAGAGAATCGGACGTGGTATTCTTACAAATATCCATTTCTCCAGTTGAAAGGTTTAAACAGATGTGCAATTGTCCCTTTTGTGGTAATTATTTTGTAGATGGTAGTTAAATGAACGAATATAATTGAGAATTCTCCTTCCACTTACGAAAATCAGTACTTTTCAGTTAAGTTGTTAATTACTTTTTCAAATCTTTCAAAGTATTTCACGTACCCACTACAACCCCCCGGTAGCCCTAGATTTATGCCTACCACAGTTTTAGAATCCACGATACATTATCGATATCGCCCAACGAAATAATTCCTAACAATTTAAACACTTTTCATACGTATTCGCAGTGCTTGATTTCTAAACTTTTAGGTCCCGGAACGCACCTTAAACTAACCATTAATTTAATAGAAACAGTTATATACTTACAATATAATTTAATAATCATTCCCGAGGTACCAGAACGCCGTTCCCTCGCATTCCTCCAGAAACCAAGCCCTGCGTATACGTATGCATGAATTATACCGACAGATTACGAAAACGGTCACGTCACTAATAAATTAACTAAATTTTCGCTCCATCGTTTAAGTTTAATTAACACGGATAAATCTACAAAAATGTAAGATTAAAAATATTTGAGCTAATAAGAATTTTCAAGATGAGAATAATAATTACCAGATAGCAGAAAAAACATTGTGAAAATTCTAGACTCAAGATCTACTTGTATGAATGAGTACTTCAAATATATCAGTTAATCTACGCGATTATAGAAGATAACAATGTAACAAACACTTCATCTGCCCATTTTCCCAATAGCACATAGAGCATTTCCCCCAAAAGCCCAGTCTCATTGCAGAAAAAAAAAATAAAAAAAATAAAAAAAATAAAAAATAAAAAAAACGCCAAATTCACGAATTTCATGATGCATCAAAATAACTTCTCAGGCTTTACAACACTACAGTAACATCCGGCAGATAAGATAAAGTAATACAAATATTCCAATTGATGGGGAGACTTATCTGCGCCAGCACTCAACGAAAAACCGAAATCACTTCTAGCCGTTGCTCAATGAAATATGTCTAAGTTATTTTACACTCCCCGCCAATACTAGAAATTATTTGCACTTCAAATTTTTCGACAGGCTTTTTTTAATTTTATTTTTTGCTCACATATCGCTTTATCTTGGAAGAAAGTTCAATTAGAATGTCTTAAAAACCTGTTTCTCTGGTATGGACTCTAAAACAAGAGGGGGGAAGAGCAGAAAAATGCAAGGGTAGCGAGGGACATGACGTGCCAGTTTTGGATAAAACTTGTGTACGCCCAATTCCAGTGTTGTAGAGTTCAGTTCCAGTGTCGTACGATGTTTTCCAGTCTTAGAGAAGAATTGGCCACCCAAAAAACTTTTCTACAGGTCATTCCTTTTATTTACATGTTTTTTTCGCGAATCAAACCTTTTTCGTACTGTTGACCTTAATATTTACTGGCCCGCTCGTGGCACATAGCGAAGTTGCTAGTCTTTCACCACTGAGGTCTGGGGTCGATTCCCGTCGAATCTCATATGAAATTTGTTCCAACAAAACGAGTTTGGCTGCTTCACAAAGGCTAGTCCAACCCCTGTGAAGTGTCCTAAACCCCACCCCTATCCTTATTCCTTCCCAATTCTGGCCGCTGGGAAGTGTAGCAGGAGGTGCGTATGCGGAGATGCTACCTGGGGTCCTCTTGACAACTGACTTGCGACGTGACGCGACATGACATGTTAGTAATGGAGGATTTCCCCCAATATCGCACATAAATACAGGATTACTCCCCAGCGCAAAGCGCTCAACGTCCCTTAGGGGGCTTGGAGACGCGTTGCGTCAAGTTGTAAACGCAACACATGAAAAACATAACACTTTCTTCTACCTACTCTTTCGAAATAGTCGCTTTGCCTCAAACAATTTCGCTCAGAACTCTCATATACATTTATCTGCATTATCTCATTTCATCATATTCATTTATTTAAAATAAATTATATATAACTGAAGGATATATTTTCTTCAATAAATTCAATTGAATCGTGCAATTGCATAGGCAAATGCATTCCTTTCCATTTGCGCCTCTCATGAAATCGTGACCAATGCCATCCATCGACAACTGTATGCTGCCTCATGATATTGAAAATATACACTAAAAGGATGTTATTTGCCCTAAAACGCTCGACATCACAGTTTTGAGTACGTCTTCCACCGCGCCCTAATGACGTCAAAAAGATAAGGTTTCTGTTATAAATATAAAGCCCAGGGACTTGCTTACACTGTCGTACATTTACATTTAACATACTGCTCTTCCTCAACGATGGGTAATTTCCGTGGTTCATATCGGACGGGACGTATCGCCCCCTTTTTTTAAAATAGTGGGGGCAGGGGGTCAAAATGAAAAGTGAAGAGTGCAAGACCTTGGATTTTGAATGTCCTGATAGAATTACTGAGAAGAAAACAGTAGGTAGTAGTCTGCTGCAGTAAAAATGTGGCTGAAAAAAGGCACTTCCAAAAAGAGACAGTACAACAGTTCGTTACACAAGTTAAATAATGTCGATGGCTAGTCGACAAGTTCTTCAGACAGGCTCGATGAAATCAAACTCAGAGAGTAAGAATAAACTGAGTTTTATTCTGCAATTAACATATACAAATTGATACAAAGTGATACAAATTTCAAGTATGAAGTCTAAACTGGTAGTGAACATCTTACCATATTTTCGTAATATTAAATACACTTCGTCCCCTCCACTTTCCAGATAGAGGATGGAGAGGGGGTAGGCGTCTGGCGTTGCTAGATGAAGCAACCGCGCTGTGGGTGGCACTTATCAGGGGTGCCGGACGCAGCGCGCGAGGAAGTTCTTGGTGACAACAAGGGAAGCAGCGTTCATGATATTTTTATGTGAAGGTCAGAGGGGCACATGTAATCTACTACGCCCTATCTGGGTGAGGGATGAGAGCTGTGTTTCGAAATATCTTTTATAGGGGTCACAGAGGACGCCCCTTCCTTTGAGCTAATTGAAGGCGTAAGCTCTATCTTCCGAAGTACATGAAGTACTCGTACTCCTTGAACTTTGGGAACCCCCCCCCGACGCACTCACCGTCCTCGGGGATTTGCTTTGCCTCCCGACGTACCACCAGTTTAAGAATTACCTTATACAACATTTTTCTACACAGATAACATACAATACATAAAATAATCAGTAAAAACCAATATCGACTACATTAAGTTGTTTCCACATAGTAGGAGGGGTATGATGGGAACTAGGTCTAATTTTAGTTTATTTACATCAAGGTGTGCGGTTGGAATTGGATGTGGAGTTTTACATCATGTTGATTATGTACATATACAAGCGGAAACGTCATGACGTGACTGGTCGACTTTGGTTCTAAGGTGGTACTCATGGCTGATATAGGGCAATTTACATTACTATAAATCAGGTGTGGGCCTTGTAGTTCCACAGAAGTTTGATTATCTTTGCAGGTTTGCATTACAATTTCTTTATGGGGTGAGAAAAATAGAATATTATTTTTATTAAGAAGTTGAAACAGTTTCACTTCATTAGTTACTTGGGCGAAATCACATCCTGTTGTTTTCGTTAGGTTACAATTAGTAGTCTTTACATTATAATGAATACAGACGTACGTTAAGGTGCCTTTAGTGCAGTCTTCGGTTGACCATTTAGAGGTAGGGCCCTGGAGATAATTTCTCTCTGAAGGAATTAACACAACATTATTAATAGTAGGTACAGGTGTGATTGCGTACAAGTGATAGTTATTACCGTCAGTAATTGGTACTGATAGTATTACGACCAATCCCTGGTCTATTATGACAACCTGGGTTTTTGTGAATTTGAGGTTCTCAAAAACATGATAAGGGTCACTGTGAACAATGGATTTGGCTGGATATACAGAATACAGATGATTCATTACATTGGTAATATCTTCATTGGAGAACAGCTGAACGTTCGTGATGTCGTGGAAAGAAAGACTTATGGTATTTTCTAGAGTTCTTACGATCTTCAGGAATCTTCTTAAACACATTGTAGAATACTGGTACTGCTCTAAAATGTCTACTTTGAAATCCTGCTTTGACAATATTTGTTGAATTAGCCCCATGTTTAAATTTATGTGATTCATTTCATTTACGAATTTTTGAGTGATAGAGTTACTAAACGAGACTAGTTTATTAATATGTCGTACTTCCTGATTTCGATCCTTTTTCAGGGCGGTAATTTGTGCTTCGAGCGTATCATAATCATCCTGATCTAAGTTGCCTGAAATGAATTTTATAATTTTTCCTAGTCCGTTAACGAGACCTCTTTTGTTTCTGTTGCGTGTGGGGAGTAATTTTGAAAGTTCCTTTTCTGCTTCTTTTAGTAACATCGATAACTCGTAAGACAAGAAAGGAAAGGTGTTATTACTTTTGGTATTCAAGGAGTTGGTTGTGTTTCTTATCTGGGAGAACGTTTCTATTAAAGTAGTTATATTGAAATGGAACATAAACTTGTGGTAGTTATCTACGACGACTGCTGGGCCGAGGGCGTCTGCGTGGAATCCTTGAGTTCCGATTAATTGTGTTCTCATTCCGTCGCATCGGGCCGCGGTTCTGTAACAGAACATTTTCGCTTAGGTTTTACGTGGCGAATATGTCTGACATGGATCTTTCCGTTTTTCATTTTACAATGGATTTTGTTCGTCTCCGTTTTAACGACCTGGCCTTCGCGGTATAGGTTCCTAGATTTCTTATTACGCGTCAGTGGGTCTTTTACATTTTGCAGGCAGCCATTTCTCTGACTTGCATTTCTTTATCCATTATGTATTCCTCTAGATCAGTTGTGGGTATAAATATGTGATCTAACGCATTGTAGTGGGATCCTATTGTGACCGAAAAGGGAGTTTTCTTGGTGTTGGAGTGAATAGAAGAGTTGTATAACGTGATTGCATCAATTAGAATGTGCGTTAAGGGACTGCTTCTGTCCTTGCCTCTAAGAATTCGCAATTTTTCGAGGAGAGTTGAATTAAATCGTTCTACTGGTGAATTTGATGAAGAATTCAGAGGTGTCGTGGCATGGTACGTAATATTATGGGATTTGCAAAAATCATCAATCAGTTTGTTTTGAAATTCAGTGCCCTGGTCGTGAGTTATCCGAGAAGGAAATCCATGGTGGGAAAAGAATTGCTTTAGCTTCCAGAGTACTGTGTATCCTGTGCCATCCGGTAATGGATACGCCTGACCGTACTTTGAAAACACGTCTATTATTGTGAGTATTCTTTCTCCTTCGAAGTGGAAGGTATCTATGTGAATAGAAGAGAACGGAGTGGGGGACGTAATGGGTCCTTCATTCGGCACTTTATTCGGGTGGCGCTCGTACTTGTTTCTCTGGCAAAGTTCGCAATTATTGATATGGTCCCTAACTTGCGTTCTAAGGTGAGGCCAATAATACTTTTGGGTAAGGTGCTCGGTTGTCTCCGTTATACCATTGTGGTTAATACTGTGGTATTGCGCAACTAATTGTTGTTGTAGATCTTTGTCTTCGACATTTTCTACCAATTTAGTGGTGCGTAATATTACTAACTCAGAAGTAAAAAGTTTTTGGCAGATTCTAATGAAGGGGATTTCGATCGTAATGTCATCGAAATAGACTGCGTATTTCTCGCTTGGAATTATAATTTGAGGGAGGAGTTTTTGTAGGTCCTGAAGTAAATTGTGATTTGTTACTCTTATTTTCGTAATTTTGTTTCTTTTGAAAAGTGATTTTGTGGAAAAGCCTGAAGTTTTACTAAATGAAATAAGCAATTGATTCTTATTTTGGTTGAGGGATCTTTCCGACATTCTTAGGGTGAATATGGGATCTTCTTGATTGGAATGTATCGTCTGACAATCGATTTCTTGTTGATAGTCTTTGTCCGGTACGGTAGCAATGTCTGATTTAACGTCATCATGGGCATTAATTTCTATGCGAGATAGCGCGTCGGCAACATAATTAGTTTTGCCTTTCACGTACTTAATCTCGAAATTGAACTCCTCTAATTTTATTTTCCACCTGTATAGGCGGGAGGAGGGATCCTTTAGAGAAAACAACCACTGTAAGGGTCTGTGATCGGATTCTATTATAAACCGTCGTCCCCAAAGGTAAGGTTTAAATCGCTTGCAACTATCAACTATTGACAAAAGCTCACGTTCCACGGTCGAATAATTACGTTCCGCTGGATTCAAGGTGCGAGAGTGATAAGCGATAGGATGTGAATTTTGCGACAGCACGGAGCCTAAAGCAAAATTCGAGCTGTCCGTAGTTAATACGAAAGATTGCGTAAAATCTGGATAGGCGAGAATGGGCGCGTTTGAAAGAAGTACTTTCAACTGTTCAAAGGCTCCTTTGTAGGCTTCGTCGTGTACATCAATTTTTGCGCCTTTCTTTAGGCAGCGGGTAAATGGGAAACTAACCTTTGAGTAATCCTTAATGAATTTTCGGTAGTAACCTGTTAACCCGAGAAACTGTTTAATTTCTTTTGTCGTGGTAGGTATCGGATATTCTTTTATCGCTTGAATTTTGTCTGGATTGGGCTTTATGCCGTCTTGGGTCACGACATGTCCGAGAAAAGCTACTTCTTTGTGCAAAAATTCTGTCTTGTCCAATTGTATTTTTAAATTGACTTCCCGTAATTTATTCAAAACGAGTGACAAGTGGTAAACGTGTTCTTCTAAGGATTTTGAGAAAATAATTATATCATCAATGTACACGAAGCAAAATTTGTACAGAAAAGGTCTAAGCACATTGTCCATTACTCTTTGAAATGTGGCGGGCGCGTTCCGGACTCCAAAAGGCATTCTCTTAAACATCAGGTGTTGGTTGTCTACGGTAAATGCGGTTTTCTCTATAGACCGGGGGTCCATTTCAATTTGGTGGAAACCTTGTGCGAGATCAAGGGTACTAAAGTACTGGCATTTCCCTAGACTATCGAGAATTTCTTCAATTCTTGGCAAGGGATACTTATCCTCAATAGTTTTTTTATTCAAATCTCGGAAGTCGATAACTAACCGCCACTTCTTTTCACCCGATGCGTCTGTTTTCTTTGGTACTATCCATACGGGACTGCAATATGGCGATTCGCTGTGTGTGATAATGCCCTGTTCTAGTAACTTGTCTACTTCTTTGTTGATAAGGTCTTTTAAGTGGGGTGGATAACGGTAATTTCTCTTGTAAACCGGACTCTCGTCGGTGGTGCGAATGTAGTGTTTTACGGAATTTGTGAAAGAGAGATCACAACCGGGGAAAGTAAAACACGTCGGAGAATTCTGAACATACTTTGAAAATTGCCTCTGTCTCTAAGTCGTTCATATGCTGAGTTCTTAAGAAATCTCCGATATCTTGCTCAGAAATCGAGTTCATTTCTAGCGGCTGGATGTTAACGCTATCTAGCGGTTCGACGTACATTGGCTGGTCAAATGTAACTTCTGAAAAGCATTCCGTGGGGTATTGAACGGAGTACTCTTCGGCAATTAGTACCGCGTCGTGGAAGTAATGACCGTCATGGACAAAAGCTGGTACATATACTTCTCCTTGCTTTATATTGACCGGAATCGTAAGAGTGTGAGAATTCTGTTTGATTTCATGATCTTTTTGTTTAGACAGAGAATGAAAATAGAATGGGATCTTTTTATCACCAAGAGTAATAGTACTAGAAAGGTAATCGATTTTTGCCTTCAGACGTGCAAAATCTGAAGAACCAATAAGAGCGTCAAAATAATTATGCCACTGGATCACTCTGAAGTCAATAGGTGCGTCCAGGCCGTACTCAGAAAATATCTGATAGCGTACGTTGTCCGTTCCTATTGTTTTCGCATGAATGGATTGAATGCAGAAATTCTCTTTAAAGAGGTAGTCAGAAAACATTTCATACGCGGGATTCGGATTTATCATTGAGTTGCTGGCACCAGAGTCGATAAGGATCTTGAGGCCAAACAACGTGATGAACGGGAGTTCCGGGGCATTGCATATATTATTTAAGTCTTGGGTATTGATGACGCAGCCTCGCGAAAATCCTGATTCTCGAGTTCCCTACTTTCAAAGTATTCGTTCTCGCGAGTGTCATTTATCTGCTCTGGGTAATAATAGTCATATTCTTGAGGGGTTTCGTCATAAAATTGCTCGTAGTCTTGTCTGTTGTCAGCGTAGTCAATCTGATTGTCATCATAGTGGTAATTTGCGCCTTGTCTAATGGTGGATACACCGGACATGGGAGTCGGGATATTACCTTGCGTTCGATTTTGCGGGACATGTAGTCTTCCAATTTGCAAAGGACGCGGATATGGTCTTCCTTGACCTACCGGTGGTCGAAATTGCGGCGGTCTGAGGAGCGGAGAGCGATGCAAATTTGGCGTTGCATGATTTTGCGATTGATTTACATGCGGTGGAAAGACTCTACTCGGTTCGGTTCGATGTGGCGTTGGCTGAAAACGCGACATGTTTGGAGGTGCATTAGAATTTGTAAAAGGTGTGGGAATGCTACTCCTGAAATTAAACAATGGGTTTTGATTTGTTTTAACCTGCTGGTTAGAAACTGGGAAAACTGGTTTTTGATTGTTACGCAGAGAATCCATATAATTTTCGTATGCGCGTTCGTTGTCATAGTCGCGGCATGCACGAAGGGCTTGCGAGAGGTCTGTAATCTGCGCGTACCTAAGGTATTCGCGATATGGGTTAAGAACACCTGCTCGGAAAGCGCCTAAGGCTTTCCCGTCGGCTTCCTGTAACTTCATTTCAAGGATGGGATTTTGATGGTTTAATTTCAATGTACTTTTGTACTTAATAAGTAACTGATTTAACTTGTCGTGATATTCCAAGAAACTTTCGTTGCGTTTTTGACAGCAATTAGATATTTCGCGGAACAAGATGTGTTCGTCGCGAGCGTCTCCGTATTTTCTAATCAATTTTTCTTTCAATCTTTCGAAATTTGAATTTGTTTCTATGTCTAGCACTGATTGGGCTTCGCCTTTGATTTTTGCTTTGACAACGTTAAAGAGGAATGTGTTAGTTAGTTCCGCATTGGGAATTTCCGGAGATCGGTGAAAAGTTCTCAAAAAGGACTCGCATTGGACTAAGAAGTAGTCCAAATTGCAATCGGATGTACCATTGAAGTCTGGTAGCAGATTAATATGGGCCATTTCCCACTTTGAGAGGGGTTCGAAACCTTGGGCCATTATGACGACAAAGTGATATCTTAATTTATGATATAAATTCTTAAAACAACAATAAGACAAAGCTTATTATATTAACCTATTCTTTTTATAGATTATGTCCGAAATGAAATGAATTATAAATTTAATAATGGTTCACAGATTACAAAATGCAGGAAATACCTTTATAGTGAAAATGCACGATAGCAAAAAATAGCTGATTGCCTACTGTAGCTAATCACTGCACTCACAAACTCAGCGGTGTGGAGTCTCACTTACAGCATGGAAGAGATGAGGACCCAGGTCAGCATCCTGCGTCTGAAGTGGGACGTCCTCTCAGGTTGATTACCAGGCCGGTCCGAAGTGGATGGCAGCAGGGCGCAGCAGGTCGCAGACTCGAAGGCCTCTTAATTGTTGAAGAGGTTAGCGATGGCGATCGGCTGGCCTTAGGAAGTCCTCTGCAATGGCGATGAAGACCGCGTATCGTCGTGGACGTTCCGTCGAGACAGGGCAGCAAGGCGCGGCAGCTCGCAGTCTTGAAAGCCTCTTAATTTTGAAGAGGTTACTACTGGCGATTTGCTCGCTTACTGTCTTCCGCAATTGCAAAAATAGACACCTGCCATCCCGGCTGAGCCCCCAGTTAAATAATGTCGATGGCTAGTCGACAAGTTCTTCAGACAGGCTCGATGAAATCAAACTCAGAGAGTAAGAATAAACTGAGTTTTATTCTGCAATTAACATATACAAATTGATACAAAGTGATACAAATTTCAAGTATGAAGTCTAAACTGGTAGTGAACATCTTACCATATTTTCGTAATATTAAATACACTTCGTCCCCTCCACTTTCCAGATAGAGGATGGAGAGGGGGTAGGCGTCTGGCGTTGCTAGATGAAGCAACCGCGCTGTGGGTGGCACTTATCAGGGGTGCCGGACGCAGCGCGCGAGGAAGTTCTTGGTGACAACAAGGGAAGCAGCGTTCATGATATTTTTTGAAGGTCAGAGGGCACATGTAATCTACTACGCCCTATCTGGGTGAGGGATGAGAGCTGTGTTTCGAAATATCTTTTATAGGGGTCACAGAGGACGCCCCTTCCTTTGAGCTAATTGAAGGCGTAAGCTCTATCTTCCGAAGTACATGAAGTACTGCGTACTCCCTGTACGTTGGGATATAACACACATCAAGAGTATCAAAAAAGTTGTTCCATAACGCAACAGGTGAAAAGCAAATATTTAATGGTGAGCGGCCTCTTCTTTGAAGCTTGCATGGCATCAGCTGTCTCTTAAGTGACACAGACTTTGAGAATACAGTCGGTAAACCAGTATAAAAGTAGAAAGAATAGCAATAAAATATTTACATTTTCAGAAAAAAATAGTTTCATTGTTTTTTGTATTTTCTCCCGAGATGCTGGAGGATTACCGAAACTATTGACATCTTTCACATGACTAAAGCTGCTTAGTTATCTTTAAATTTCTGTGCGCAAACTAAATTAGTAATATAGACAAATAATCGCGACAAATCAGCCGCAACCCGCCAGCCACAGCTGGCTAGCCGAGCGCCGCGGAGTATCCCGATTTTCATTTCTTTGGGTTTTTCGGTGAAAACCCGATTGTGCTTCATTATTTTTGTATTTTTTCCTAGATCCTGTATAACAAAATATTAACAACTCTCACGTGACCACAGGCTTCTACATTCTCTCCCAATTTTTGCGCGCCTACGAAATTAGTAGTATAGATATCAAATTCAGTTGAGGTAGCTTCAGATTCGCGATTCCGCTAACTCAACATGTAACTCATAATTACATCAGTTGCAAGTTTTATCGCGATATTCAACACCAGTAAATACGGGAATAAACGACAAGCATATTACAATTCCCATTTACGGACAGAAAAGTGACAATTAAGGCAGTAAAAAAGATAAAGATATATTCCATTTTCCCAGGTATTATCCCCATTTGTCCACGAGTTATCGAGGTGGGTGAAAGCCAGCACGGAGTGCGCCTGGCATCGCGTCGCATGACATCATCCTTCTCAACGAACGTCGTAACCTGGATATCGTTCAGGCGAAAAGGTGAAGGGCGAATGTTCGGGCTAGTGCATCATGCAACTGCATCGAGTAGCTAAAATATGACGGAATTTCGTCAACTTTTTCAACGTCAAACTACTTCTTATACGAGTAGGGAAAGAAAGTTAGCCCTAGAACACTACGCATATTTATAGGTACGTTATTACTACGGAACGGAATTATTGTAGTAAAAAATGCAAAATATGTACATATATATGTACTTATTTTTTCCGAAACATGTAAGAAAAAATATAAAATATGTAAAATTAAAATTCATTATCGTGTTTAAAATTGTTTTCTACAATCATTTTTCGACCATAGAACGTTGCCGATCAATTCTTACCAAGGCTTCGAAGTGGCTGAAAGTAGGTTCTACCTCTACTCTAGTAATTGTACACTAGGCTTCACCACATATAACAATTTTATTCGAAATATAAAATACGTCCATAGTATATATTACAATGTTTAAGAGGAGCCGGTGTACAGGTGAATAGTAGTACCAGGTAGGGAGTGATGGATCCCAGGGGAGGGGGTTAAATACTATATAACCCACCCTCCAAATTAAACAACGCGGTAAGACAACTTGCTGTAAACATTTTTGTTAGTTCTCGATCGAGTAACGAATTTGCTGTTTGAAACATGAGAACGCACGTAGTTGAAATTACTTTTTGTTCATAAAAATCTGCTCATCCTTGAATCGCAATTACGCAGTAGTGGGGAGGGGGTAAGTTTGACAATTCACGGCGGAGGTGTGGTAGTAATAAAAGTATTACATTTGGTTTGTAAGAAAGATAATTCCGTAACAAATATTACAAACGCGCATTTGAAATGTTTCGTTTCCACGTATAAAGATATTAAAATGAAGAATTGTCAGAAAGTTAAACTATGTAAAAATAAGTAAAATTAAAATAGTTCTAATTCATTCACAACATCTTGTAAACTCTAAAAAATGTAATTGAAATGAGGTATCTAGTTCCTGTAAAAACATGTAATTACATGGAAATCCGTCCCCTAGTTATTACTAACCATGAGTCAAATCGACTCACTCAATGTAAAATAAGTGTAAATAATAAATTTTTGCTTTGGTTTTCCTTGGTTTTCAAAGGATTACATATAATGGAGTGATTGAACCAATATTCAATTTGTACGAGTAATTGTCAAAACAAGACGAGACAATGATACCTATCTTTTACTAACGATGAGTAACCACACTAAAATAGTACTTATTGCTAATCATCAGTAATTTCGACTCACTGACCTTTGAAGATGATGCCACACGAACCTGGCAGAAGTCAGAGACACAACCTAGGTTGGATCACAAGAAGCACTAAAGAGCGGAACCTTAGGTGACCGGTCAGAATGCTAGTGCATCATGCGGGCTGCGCATGGGCACTTTTGTGTTCTACGCGAGTCGATTCGACTCATGGTTAGTGTTCTAAGGTTAATTAAATTGGTCATGATTTTACTCTGTCCAGATGTCAAGAGAAGGATAGGTGGATATAACCATTGTCTAAAAAAAAGGTACTAAAATCATCTTTCTTTTATTAACATGGAGTTCAAGATTGTGTTGCATTTCAAAACTTTATCTACACTATTTACACAGAAAGAAAAAATACATTTAAAAAAATATTCTTATCCACTCTGCTGGAACATGTTGCATTTTCTATGTGAAGACAAATTAAACTCCACTACATCCTCCTATATTTGACAGAGAGAAACATCAAGACAAGACTCGAAGACAATTTCATTAATTTTCGAGACTTAATACTGTACACTATGAAACAATGTTTTTGGGGTTTTATATTTTGCGTATAGTTATAAGTTGAATTTTTTCTACAGTCACCTCCCACACGTATCTAATTTCCGACGTGCATCCTACTCGAAATTTTTAAAATTGTCACAATTTTTTCAACCTTATTGATTGTTGAGGCTTGGGTGTTTTCTACAAAAATTCATTCATTTATAATTCTATAAATGTAGTCATACATTCAGAAATAACACTAAATAGAGAAAAGGTTTCGGTATGCCGCACATTTCCGCTAGTTTGTCTTGGAGACATTTTGATGTGTTGCTCCTCAGTTGGAGTAAAATAAATTTGTTTTTATTCAAACTTATTTCAATTGATTATTTCATGTTTACGGGAGCGTCAACTACTACTACTATTAGTCCCGTAAGTGAAGTCCATGTTATAACTCTGGATGTGGCCGTGTTCTTCCCCCGCTGGAATTGTGAGATCCGACGCCGACATACCCGTCTGCATGCGGAAGAGTTGTTTCCCTTCAGGTGACTCCAGTAGCAGGATGCCGCCCCGATCGGGACAAGCTCTAAGCTCTCCACTGGTCTCACGAAACGTGTCGCAATGTAGAGCAAATCAATGTATGTGTATGTACTAAGAAAGAGGAGAGGTGCGTGGCACGCTCGTTAAACTACCGCTCCAGGATTCGCACGTGACCGATGTCGAGGCAGGGCCTGGAAATGAATAACGAGCGCCTCGTAGCGACGCGCGCACTCGAGGGGCTCTTTGGAGAAAACTGCGAAGGCGCCGCCGCGTTGCGCCGCCTGGCGAAGGGCGAAGCCCGGAGACGCGTATAGATAGCGATGACGCGACTCCTCCCCGGCGCCCCTCCACTGCTCGCTGCCGTGGGCGGCGCCAAGCAGCTGCATGTGCCTATGCACTCCAATGCCCGTTACCTCTATTCCTTCATATCGATATTTTCCCATCCGTCTTCACAGATTTTCCTCTACAAAATGAATATTACAAAAGCACAACTCGACAACAAGAAATGTCGCTGTCTTCTGGACTGACTGAATTTTATTGGTGTTCTTTTTATTTCTCTTAACGGTTTAAATTTTAAGTGTTCACTACTGCTGAAAATTATCACGATTATTTTCCTCCTCTCACATTCAGATATGTTTACAAGAGTGCACCTCATGCCAAATTCACGCCTGTCCGTTGCAGTGCGCAGATCCTTCCCAAATCACGGTCGATGCCACCTCGAAGACTGCGAAAACATTCGAGAGCGTTCTGGTTGACTGAAGATATAGTCATTTGCCCATATCTCAAGCTCCTAAGCTATTCTTACGAAATATATCTTACGAAAAATGAAATAATCGATTACCAGCCTCAAATAGATTTCGTTAAGGTACCCGCATCCATTCACCCACATTAGTTTCTAAAATGACAACTAGTGAAGCTAGAACACATACTTTCTCGCATTATTTGTAACGACTAGGCAATATTACAATACTATCTTATCTGTAAAAGT
The DNA here is from genome assembly GCA_964035755.1 of Teleogryllus oceanicus. Classification (NCBI taxonomy): domain Eukaryota; kingdom Metazoa; phylum Arthropoda; class Insecta; order Orthoptera; family Gryllidae; genus Teleogryllus; species Teleogryllus oceanicus. Next base: position 104,359,670 of record CAXIVR010000009.1, read on the forward strand.
GTTTCCAACCAGGGAATATTTTTCCACATTAGGATGGTTAAAACTTACAATATGAAAGCAACTTAATTTCGTGATATCGGGAAATACAACATTATTTTAGATATTCCTTAATTACTATAACATAGCATACATACCACGATTACGTCTTTGTGGCCTCTATTCAAGAGACAAATATTTCTTCTGACTGGAATTCAGGCGTCATTCAAGAAATACATCCTTTTGCATTGAGAGGGAAGCGATTGGCCATTGAAAAACGAAGGACGATGGGGACAGGATAGAGAAGTGTTCATACATTACAAGAATGCGCTTCGTTTGAAAAAAAGAATGATAGAATAGACCTGAAAGTGACTTAAAGAAACAAAGGTTTTACTAATAAAATGTACATACGGAGCATTATGTTCTTTCCTTTATACACAGCTCATTTATATTTTAAACTAATGTTGTACTTTTGTCATTCTGTTTAATGTAAAGATAGTACTCGTACGTTCATGGTAACTGAATATACTGACTTGAAATGACAGAAGATTTTTGTTTTGCAATAGTATGAAGAGCGGAGTGGAGCCAAGAAAAAAAGAGAGAGACTATTTTTATGTTCGTATTGGTTAAACAACCACAAAAGCACACCTTTTGGGCAATTATGTGAATTATGCATTACTTTTTCATTTAACTTCCACTAATAGTGTGTATAAATGTTATATAACACTGAAAAAGTCATTATTTTGACTGGGCAAAATGTGAAGTATGCCTTACTTTTTTATTTTACTCTCACCAATTTTGTGTATAGGTTATGTAACACAAAAAAGTAAATATTTTGACTAAAAAATGTGAGTGATTTTTCTCTCACCAGGACCTAAGAATTTTTTTATCATGCGTATACATGTGTAGTTCCAATCCTCTTAATTAAGATAAATTCCATTTTAAATCACATAGTATATATATATATATATATATATATATATATATATATATATATAGTCAACATTTACTTACTGTTCCATAGCCGTTGAGTATTTCCTATAAAAATAACTTTCGGAATAGTTCTGAATCCTATTAGACCTTTCCTATTTTTAATACAGCAGAAGGTGGCTCAAATTCCTGAATTATTTTAATTTCTCTTATAATAATGCTTCCTCTTTCGTGGTTTTGTTCACAAGAATAAATTCTAGATCAATACTTAATGAGTTGTGAACACGCATATAAAACATCGCGCTCACTCTTGAACCATGGGCAGCTTCAATCTCAAACAGACCCCTGAAAGCAGTAGCCTATCGATCAGAGTGGGTAGCTCGCAATGTTGACATCTTACCTCAAGATGGGTTTTATTCTGAATACCAAGATGGCAAACGTATGGATCCGTTCACATGAACTCGAATATCTTAAATCAACAAGTTAATACACTTAACCTTCTCTTCTTAAAATACAAATAGCAGCACTAAACAAATATAATTTAAATAAATAAAGGTCAATTACCTAGATCGACAAAGATACTGTCTGTTCTGAGCATATCTGCAGAACATTCAAATTCCTTCTATAAACCACTTCCACGGAAACCTTACATCGCAATCATTCTATAGGCTTCTTCAGTAACTCAATTCTCGGTCTTCTTTCCTTAGTTATCCTCTTAAACAAACCTCTGTGTTGGAGCAAGAAATTATTGGCAAAACTTATTGTTCTAGAAACAGCTAACCCGTGTTCGCATTCAGTTGCAAATGTTTCGCCTTACGAGTAGGCTCGCATTTAAGTTTCTACAGGGTTGAAAAATTCTCTTACAGAAGCAGACAGCACATACTTACGGGGCCCCAATATGTTTTTAGAAAAAAAAATTGTATTGTTTCATACATACGTGAAAAGTAAATAATTTTAATAATGATACAAAAAATCTATTCGCATTTTGAACCACTGATAATGAATTTTTTCATTTGCAGCAAAAGGCATCAGACGAAATTTATTTTGAAGAACAATTCTATGCATATACATTTTATTTATTATATTATTATTATTATTATTATTATTATTATTATTATTCAAAAAGTACTTTTTGAAACTGCAAATGTTGAAGTTACCAAAGTTGTCCAAACTTATTTTGATTGGTTTTGGGGCAAAATTTCAAAATGATGAGGGTCTCCATTGCTGCATCCTGCTTAGGACCTCTTAAAATATTAATCCGACCCTGTCGTATAACGTCGCCCCGAGGCAGTTCGAGGGGCGGGGCGCCTGCCACCTAAGAGGCCCACGTGCGGCGCCAAATCGATCGCATTCGGCAACGAAAGACGCAGCCCTCGAGACGGCGGCGGCGGCACGGGCGTGGCAACGATGACACTATTCACCAACTACGCAGCGCCTCCACTTGGCCCTGTGCACAACTGTGCCATGCCTCGATTCTTCTACAAAACATCCTACTTTCCAAGTACACAAATTCTTTCTCATTTTTGTTTTTGTTTTTTTTAGCTAATTTTGAAGTAGATGCGATTTTGAACGCAATAGAAACTAGAAAATAATGAATTCCAATTATGGAATTTGGAACCGTCGTATTCATTTTCAAAAGACCGAGCCATGTCGCTAGAACTACAGGTGTTTGTTTGTCATGTCGATTACAATCAGAACATTTTATGGGATGTTAACATAAAGTTTTCGTCCTCAACACTTATTCCTTCCTCGTTCAGAATCACACCTAAAACACGTGTTAAACTTATTTTTCCTTAGAATGCGCCCAATAAACTTCAATTTCCTGTTCTATCCCCTTCATCGTTGCTTTCACGTATTCCCGTCTTATTTAGGACTTCCTCGTAACTCTTATCTATCCAGCTTGTGACTATCGTTCGTCTCCTTATTCATACTTCTACTGCTTCCAGTTTCTTGTCTTGCACTCTTAACTCCACGATTGCTTTTATTCACCAAACATACTCTTCTTTTTTTAAATGTCGTGCCCCTGGTTTCATACAGCGATCTTGACTATTTTCTAGAAAATATTCTTTACAAGCAGTATTCTCCTAATTTTCTTCGTGCATTTTTTGACGCCGGAGATAAAAATTCTAAGATAGCAGAACTAACTTACTACTGCATTTAATATATATGATACTCCTCAGAACTTTGGGTATTTACTGCTGATTTTCTTTTTTTTGTTTTCATATTAGCTATTATGTCGCTATTATTTTCCTTCCAGTCAATCACTGTGAACACGCCAACCGCAGAATATTATTTCTGCTAATTCAGGTACTTTGAATGCTTCCTTTCAGAATCTATTTCTCGTGAAGGCAGTAGAGGTCCAACGACATCTGAACTGGTACCAATTGAGAACTTGTTTTAGTTCCTACGAACACCAATACTTCAAAATACCAGTCAAACCCCATAATCTTTATCATGACGCCCTTCCGATCGATGCTTGGAAGGATGAGTCAGTGATATGATTTGAATGATGATGAGTCAATGGGGCAATGAGAAGCAGGGAAAACGGGAGATCGAGGAGAAATCGTGTCGTGAACCCGTTTTATCTACTACAATATCCATATGGATCGTGATTTGAACACCAGTATCCAGCTGTGGAAGGTCAGCGGCCTGATCTCACCGCCTTCATACCGCCAAAAGGTTTGCAAATTACTAGCAAATAACGGAAACTAAAAATCGTAAAAATTATTCCATAAGCAAATCGCATATCTGTGTTACCTGTAAATTATTTGACTGATCGATGCAAGACGACACCCACCCGATCGCCCGATTTCTGAAGAATTTGAATCCTGAGAAAGATAGAATCTAAAATAAGCATCGTGAGACTTCAAGCAGTGTCTGAAGTTAGTATCTGTATTTATTATCAAAGAAAATAATCTAAGAGTAATCAAATTAGTAGATGGTTTTTGCAAGTGTTTGATTTCAAAGACGTAACACAATTTTGTGGAGAACTAAACTGTGCATGCGCCGGCATCAAACGACGGGATTTCGATTGACGGGTCCCGACATTCTCCCTGTTTTGTCGTCTACGACAAATGTTATCGTAACTTACACTTCACGTAGTTTTCGCCGCCACCTCTAAACACGAATTCAACACCAACACACAATAAGCATGGAAGTAATGAAAAATACAATGTTCATATTACCAATATAATAGGGCAAGAACTTAATAGCTAACTTTGTTTAAGTTAATTCAAATATGTCAGAAATAAACTAACGTAATTGTTAAGGATTTGGAGGTTATGTATATACTGACTTCTTTGATTTCGTGTAGGGGTCTATCATACGTTTTACTATCTTGTAATGCTTATAAAAGAAAAAAAGATGTTCAATAAAGCTTTTCCCCTAGTTTTAATGTATGTTTTCGATTGTGCGACATGCAAAAACTCTGAAGATATGTTAGTTCCTATTGACGATAATATTTTACGTACTACGACTATGGATTTCCTGTCTTGCAAAAACTCTCTATTGTAGTTGTAAACCAGTGAACGGTAGTTGCAACGTTAAATTTCAATCGTGATCACGCTGAGCAAAAATTACGGTTTATTTCCGAATTTATTTTTCTAATACTTCCATACTGTCCAACTTAAATTACTTTTAAGACTGAAACTAATTAAATTAGTTCCGTAAATATGCCACTGAAATATAATGGGTTCATCCACCGACACAATTCGGGAACTTTAACACATCATTTAATGATCCCTAGTTTTTAAAATTCCGGGTAACAAATTAACGAAATATGAAACAAAAATTAAAAATAATATTTGTAGTGTACGTATATATAATAATGTAAAACACTATTTTAAATTGTGCACGACGGGGAGTTTCTGACATTTGGTGAAAAACGATTACAAACATATGTAATAACTGATAAAGCTATAACACAGGATTTGCGGGCTCGATAGCAAATGGAAGGAAACATATGTTTCCGGACCTTTCCGGGATTGTGTCAGCAAATACGAATGATAAACTTTTCTCATAATGTAAAACGAAATTGCTGCATGCAGCAATGGTTATCTGATATGCAATTATGCCTTGCGGATATTTAAGAAAACCTGGAAAACAAATTGCAATACAAATAGAACAGTAATGTGGGTCGCAAACTGACGAACATTTGAGGACAACTCACCCAATTTGTACATCACGTGAATATCCCTGAATGAGATTCAGTTGAGGGCAGCTAAAAATTGTGATAATCCAATGTGAACAACCAAGGCTCCAACAATCACTAACGATAACTCATTTGAGACTGAAACACTGTCCGCATTTCGGCCATCTAATCACCACATACCAAAATTCCCTCCCCTTCTGATTGGCCGACAAACTTATTCGTTACTCGCCTCAGCTGTTATTCAAAATATACTCCCTTTCCTACACCACGCGTGCGGCTTTAATACATGGAGAACGGCTACCCCCAATCAGAAACCTTAGATAAGATTACTAAACGCTGGGAAAACAGAATCCTCGTCAGGGCGGGGCACGTACATCGCAACTGCATTATCTGTTGCGTGCCACAATGAGCGGGTCAGCGTATGAATCCGACCTTTCACGCGCGCTGAGGGAGGAAATCGATACGCGCCGAGCGTCAAGCGTCCAAAGAAACTACGCTCGCACCGGCCTTGAGCCACTGCCCAGACGGCGAGAGCACGAAAAAAAGTTGATGCTGCGGCGAAGCATCACGAGCGGGCGGAAGCGCCCCGAAAAACTTTTTGCCCGGTCGTGCGAGCGAAAGGGGAGGCAATTACTCGTCGAGAGGCTTTGGAAAGAGACGCGCGTCGTCTAAGAATAACGCGTGAACAGACACGCGACAGACGGCGCTGCAGGCGCGTGCAGTGGACGCTAGGGAAGTGCGCGCGAAACGTACGAGTGGGTTCCGTAGATCATTTCCCTTTCTCGAACTACTCTTCCATAACTTGCGAGTAAATACACCCGAACTTTCACTATCCATTATTGTTCCGTTCCCCTCCACCAGCCAGGAGTAAGATTCACTCAAAACAAAACATTCACCAGTTTCTCATTAAATAATTATCCCCTTTCTTTACTACTTAACCGATGCATGCAAACATGGACAAACGCTTTCTTTGAGTAGTGGCTCGCAAGTTCACACACAGTGCCGCAGCCGCTGTGCCTTGAACGAACGCGTGACGGTCCGTGCCTTCCGGCCATGAGTGCGGGCGCGCCCATTTCTCGTGACTCGAGTGCCACCGGCTTCGCTGTCAAGACTCCCAACCAGCGCCTCCAGACTGCATTCCATACCAATTTACATATCAACATTACATACATGCGAGGAGAACCATGGAAGTCATGAGTACCAAATTATTGGAGGGAGGGGGATTTAACACGTGAGGTACAAATTGGTGAGAAAGACTATCAAAAAAATATTGGGGGAAGGGGACACGTTCTCCTGTCCACTCAGCGGTGACGCCCACGATTAACACTCATTACTTTCAAGAGAAAAAAAATTGTGGTGCTACACAATAGCAGATACTTTCTCACATTATTTCTAACTCTTGCTATTTCGAACATTCAGAAAAAAACGAGGTCTGCGCCATTCTTTTAAGCGTCTCTTGTTCTATCCTTAGAAACTATTTAAAGTCCAAGTTTGGAGCGGTTTTTCAGGAAATGGTTTTTTAATAAACTACATTAACTTCAATCGAAATTACGCGAAAACGGGCCATATTTTCGAAAACTTGTGGCCTTATTTCACGATGTCTTTAAACAACAGCTTTTTTAAGAAAAAATCTCAACATTCTAGTTGTAGGAGGATGCCGAAAATATCTTGAGCGACACTAGTTTTTATGTCGAAAATTCGCCGTTTTCGGGCGAACGATTAAATATTTTATCTTCTTACGAAGTAAGGCGAGAAACTCATAAGTAGGGAACGGACTTTCATGTAAATACATATTTTTACAGGGGCAAGATATCTGCATTCACTAATATTTTTTAGACTTAACACACCATTTCGAATTGGATCCATTTTTATTTTAAATATTTTTACATATTTTATCTCTGATACATATTTTGTTACAATTTAATATATTTATGAGTCGAAAATGAACATAGCAAATGCGAGTTCGAAATATATTTTCCTTGAAAACTAACTTTGTTACTGAAAAACCAAGGCACACAAAGCGTCTGTTTTATCGCCGCTTTACTTATTAATTGTCAAATTTACCCCTCCCCCCGCCCCTCCTGCTTATTGGAAACCGCGTAGTCAGGATAAAGGATGAGCGGATGTACTTGAAGCAGACGATACTTCAACCGTGTCTTTTATAGACTCCATGTTTCCTACACCCCATAAAACAAATATTTTTCAGATCCTTGACTTATCGCCTTTCTGGAGTCGGGCGGCGGGCGTATGGTCCCTTTAGCCCCTTTTTCTATCCCAGGCTACACAGTAATATTCACTTGAGCGCCGGCTCCTCGTAAACAGCATTGTATATACCACAAAAAAATTATATATTTCGGATGAAAGCGAATAATTGCTTCTGTAGATGTAGAACTCTCTTTCAGACTCTCTAAATCCATGTTAAGATCTGATCGGCAAAAGTGCTGTGTTCGTAAAACACTTGAGGAATGGAATTTTAATCAATATAACGAATTTTTATTCCACATTTCTATTTTTTCTTACATATGTTAGAAAAAATAATTACATATATATGTATATATTTTGCTTTTTTTATTACAATAAATTCCGTTCCCTAGTCATAAGGGTTTTTTCTAGAACAATACAAATTGTCCGATTGTTTTTTACTACAAATAGGAGAAAAAATATAAAAAGTAAACAATAGTTTACGATCTTCAAATTACATATATTCTCAGAAAGATTTTAGTAGCGGAATTAATTATTATTATTATTATTTTTATTATTTTGCGATTTTTAGGATAAATGTATTGGTTCACTAGCTAAAATTCGTTCTTTACAACCAAATCGTAAAAACACGTGATCACGTGTAACATATCAGTAAACTCACTTCTTTCACATTGCATTCCTAACATTGTCCATATTTCAAGCAGATTTTAAAAATTCAATTGTATTTAATGAAAAAAGTACAACGTTCAACCGTAAATGACTACATTTGGTTGGCTATGTAATTGTATACGCAAAAATAGGAGGTAATCATCATTTCCCGGAACGTACGTACAGTATTGACTGGAACCAATCAAGCTTTAACAGAGGTGATACATTTTTCGAAAGTTAAATGATAAAAACATATTGTCCGTATCTATTGTTAAAAAGAGATTGGATTTCATTTTTTCGTGTTTCCGGGCACGTCAACTGCTATGGTCATTAGTCCCGTTAGTGTAGTGCATGTTTTTCTCTCTCGGGATATGCGCGGTGATCTTTCCCCACTGGGTGGCGAGTTCCGGCGCCGACCTACCGTCGGCTAGTAGGGTTTCCCCCTAACCAGGACTCTCCCACCGCCCCAGCCGGGACAAGCTCTAAGCTCCCGACTGGTCTCCCGGAATATGTGGTAGTGTAGTACATGTTAGTTGTAAGTGTGTGTGCGTAAGGGGGGAGGATAGGACAAGGAAGAGGAAGGACAGATCGCTCGCGGTCCGTGGCCCGTTTGGTAGGGTACTGCTCCGGCATTCGCTTGGTGTTGATCGGAGTAACCACGGAAATCTACCGATCAGAGCAGCCGGCCGCTAGAATTCTTCTCCAGACAGCGACTGAATTCGACTTAGCTGAAAAGCTAGTGTCGAAAATCCTGCCGCCATCAGGACTCGAACCTAGGACCTCCCGGTCAGAGGCGCTGCAGCGAAAAAAGAGATTGGAGAAAATGTGAATTGGAAATCTGTTTTATTGCCGAAAAGTGAGGGTTCGGCAGATTCTATTTACACAAACTTACACTTCCTATACATTGTTTAAATTGTTATAGAAATTGTGTCAGTTTTGTACAGAAGATAACAAATGATAATATTTAGAAGTTATTGTTATAGTGTATTACTGCTGACCAATCAAGGAGAATTTACGATTTCCAAAGATATTGAGTACATATATCATTTCAAAAAATAAGAAAAAATCTAAGATAACAAATGTGTGGTACTCCGCAACTGAGATTACAGTGTATGATTTTTTTTAATGCAACTGAAGTGAAGCTGCAGCTGCGGCGGCCAGAACCAAATCATATAGCCCAATCTTCGGTCACAGGGAGCGTGGGATCTGCACAAATAAATTCCTCTCCGCCTCATAACTCGATCTCGGGGTCCCATTGTACTCGACGAGGTCTCGCCCCGAGCTATGTGGCAATAGCTTTATTCAGGGCGCAGCCAGGCGTCCATCGTTCTTTGATGGGCATTTTCCGAGCCCCACACCGTGCCGTCTGCCCGCGTGGGCCGAGAGACCCCTTGTGTCTGGCCGCTGGACCCTCGCCCCCCGCCCTGCCTACTCCACTCCCCAATTGAGCGCGCGCGAGCGTGCGAGCGAGCCTTCGCCAGTCACAGGGCACGGGCGTGGCGTGGCGTGGCGGGGCGGGGCGGGGCGGGGCGGGGCGGGGCGAGAGGCGAGGCGAGGCGGGGGCCGGAGCCCTCGTTCCGCGCATGTCCATAAAGCTGGCAGACACACTATAGCAGAACACAAAAAAAATTAGCTCATAATTTTAGGCTAATTATAGGCTAATTAAATGCTATATTCCCAAATTTTAGGCTCTTGTAGTTTTCTCGAAAATTAATGTTCTGCCAGCTTTAGAATAAAGCCAGCAGACACAAAATCAAATATTAAAGTTAGAACAAACTTACTTATACACAAATTATAGGCTAATTTTAGGCTCTCCAAAAATATTAATAATATTAATAAATATGAATATTTACTAATGCAAAATAATAATAATAATTTGCAATACCATTGAACTCGTACTTTTAAACGAACGAACAGAATATACAGAACATTACTTTCAACATACTATTCATACCATAACATACTATTTGTCGATATACGAATCGTTGAAGTAAGTGCTCGTGAACTTTAGCGAAAAATGTTGCTACAATTCAACAAAACCTCTCAAGTACGTACATCTTCACGGCATTCAGAGCTTCATAATTTTTAAACTAGTCAGCAGAACACAGCTGTATTTTCACATATTACTCGTATTGTTATGTAGTATTTGTTAATATAGCCCTTGAATTAAGTGCTCGTAAACCTTTGCTAGGAATGTTGCTAAAATACAACAATAGCACTCAAGTACGGACATCTTCACGGCATTCAGAGCTTCATAATTTTTAAACTATAAGGCCGAACACAGCTGTCTTTCAACATATTACACGTACTGTTATGTAGTAGTTGTTAATATAGCCCTTGAGTTAAGTGCTCGTCAACTTTAGCTAGAAATGTTGCTAAAATACAACAAAACCATTCAATTACGGATATCTTCACGGCATTCAGAGCTTCATACTTTTTAATCTAGACGGCAGAACACAGTAGTCTTTTAACATATTACACGTATTGTTATCTAGTATTTGTTATAATAGTTCTTGAATTAAGTGCTTGTCAACTTTAGCGAGAAATGTTGCTACAACACAACAAAACCGCTCAGGTACGGGCATCCTCACGGCATTCAGAGCTTCATAATATTTAAACTAGACGGCAGAACACAGCTGTCTTTTAACATATTACACGTACTGTTATGTAGATTTTGTTAATATAACTCTTGAATTTAGTGCTTGTCAACTTTAGCTAGAAGTGTTGCTACAATACAACAAAACCGCTCACGTACGGACACCTTCACGACATTCAGAGCTTCATATTTTTTAAACCAGACAGCAGAACGCAGCTATATTTTAACATATTACTCGTATTGTTATGTAGTATTTGTTAATATAGCCCTTGAATTAAGTACTCGTCAACTTTAGCTAGAAATGTTGATTCAATACAACAAAACCATCAATTACGGACATCTCACGGCATTCAGAGCTTCGTAACTTTTAATCTAGACGGGAGAACACAGTTGTCTTTTAACATATATGTATTATTATGTACTGTTTGTTGATATTGCCCTTGAATTAAGTGCTCGTGAACTTGAGCAATTACTCAACCTAATCACTCAAGTATATTCAACCATATCATATACCATATCACTCAAACATATTTACGGCATTCAGCGCCTAAATTTTTTTTAAATATACCCAGATAACTGATTCCTTTTAACATATTATACGTATTATAATGTGCTGTTGTTAGTCCTTGAATTACGTGTTTTTCAACTTTTGCAAAAATGGTTGCTACAATAGAGAATACCAGAACGTGTGCCTTTTAGTACAGGGTTATTACAAATGATTGAAGCGATTTCACAGCTCTACAATAACTTTATTATTTGAGATATTTTAACAATGCTTTCACACACGTACAAAAACTCAAAAGTTTTTTAGGCATTCACAAATGTTCGATATGTGCCCCTCTAGTGATTCGGCAGACATCAAGCCGATAATCAAGTTCCTCCCACACTCGGCGCAGCATGTCCCCATCAATGAGTTCGAAAGCATCGTTGATGCGAGCTCGCAGTTCTGGCACGTTTCTTGGTAGAGGAGGTTTAAACACTGAATCTTTCACATAACCCCACAGAAAGAAGTCACATGGGGTTAAGTCGGGAGAGCGTGGAGGCCATGACATGAATTGCTGATCATGATCTCCACCACGACCGATCCATCGGTTTTCCAATCTCCTGTTTAAAAAATGCCGAACATCATGATGGAAGTGCGGTGGAGCACCATCCTGTTGAAAGATGAAGTCGGCGCTGTCGGTCTCCAGTTGTGGCATGAGCCAATTTTCCAGCATGTCCAGATACACGTGTCCTGTAACGTTTTTCGCAGAAGAAAAGGGCCGTAAACTTTAAACCGTGAGATTGCACAAAACACGTTAACTTTTGGTGAATTGCGAATGTGCTGCACGAATGCGTGAGGATTCTCTACCGCCCAGATTCGCACATTGTGTCTGTTCACTTCACCATTAACAAAAAATGTTGCTTCATCACTGAAAACAAGTTTAGCACAGAATGCATCCTCTTCCATGAGCTGTTGCAACCGCGCCGAAAATTCAAAGCGTTTGACTTTGTCATCAGGTGTCAGGGCTTGTAGCAGTTGTAAACGGTAAGGCTTCTGCTTTAGCCTTTTCCGTAAGATTTTCCAAACCGTCGGCTGTGGTACGTTTAGCTCCCTGCTTGCTTTATTCGTCGACTTCCGCGGGCTACGCGTGAAACTTGCCCGCACGCGATCAACCGTTTTTTCGCTCACTGCAGGCCGACCCGTTGATTTCCCCTTACAGAGGCATCCAGAAGCTTTAAACTGCGCATACCATCGCCGAATGGAGTTAGCAGTTGGTGGATCTTTATTGAACTTCGTTCTGAAGTGTCGTTGCACTGTTATGACTGACTGATGTGAGTGCATTTCAAGCACGACCGCTTTCTCGGCTCCTGTCGCCATTTTGTCTCACTGAGCTCTCGAGCGCTCTGGCGGTAGAAACCTGAAGTGCGGCTTCAGCCAAACAAAACTTTATGAGTTTTTCTACGTATCTGTAGTGAGTCGTGACCATATGTCAATGAATGGAGCTACAGTGAATTTATGAAATCGCTTCAATCATTTGTAATAGCCCTGTAGTTTGGAGGGCAGCACCTTGCCACGTCTGGGTGGGAAGGGGCAGTCTCCTACCAGCCGTGAGCTTGTGGATAAAACACATGATTGTCGATTTTCTATTAAAACGTCGTTGTCATTCTTCGTTGGAGGTTTTCCTCTGCCTATAATGGTTTAAAAAGGTTTAGAGAAGATTGACTAGCCATTTTGGGTTGCAAGCACCATATGGGGGTTATTTTAATAAAAAGATTACATGAATGAGAGTGAATTTGTTTTGCTGGAAACTTCTTGAAGAACGTTGATTTTTTTTCGGAAACAAAATGGTAAGACATTTTTTGAATTTTGAATTTTGTGCCTGAAGACCCTTAGTGAGATCGGCAGCAATTCTCGAAAAGTATTGGTTAAAGAGATTAGCCACTGTTGCCGAATCGTTCACATTTATATCGTTATATTTTAAAACAACATTCAAGAAGATTGAACAATTAAAAATAAAAAAAGGTTCTACTTATAAAGAAAAGAGTTCCTTATGTTTAGTTGAGATTAGTTGGAATTGCATATGGACGTGATTCATTAATAAACTCGTCAAGATTGAATTACTTCCCTTATTGCCTTGAGGATAGAACTAGAGATATGATAAACGTATTGATATAAATCATTTCACATTAAAAGTTTTGCATGTTCATCCCTGTTTGTGATGGATATTATTTGTTTTACTTTTCCGTAGCATTCAGTTACACGGAAAGGATGTAGTTGCCCATCATGTTCCTTTACTTTCTTTAATAATCGTACTACTTGCAGACGTTGCCTTTTGGTATGCTTTCATTCTTCTTCGTACTCTGTTTACTTTAGTAAGATACTTTGTATTGTTGATAGTAACTATAGAGAAGGATAGGATACTGATAAGCGACTTTCAATAAAAAGAATTGTGTATTTGTATACTTTTGAGACAACAGATATGTTTATCACTGCTTATATGATAAGATTGTTAAAAAATAGGAAAATAATCTGTGATAATGAGAGTAGCCACATACATCCGTAGTGTTAAGGTAAAATCAATGGCACTGAACTTGTCATTGAAGCTGGTGTTGAGTGGACGCAAAAGGTATAAATATCAGTTCACTGTCATCTACATAGATTGTGCTCTTAAATCAGTTTAATCCTCATAAGGAATGATTTTTGTTAGGCAACATTTTTTGGGATTACTGCTGATTTATTTCAGTTTGAGAATATTCCGTCAGGTAATGATTGACGTTGTGAGGACGATCCAAAGGGAAAATGTCTCTTTTTTATGTACATTTGTAATATTTGTTCAATAAATGGAGTTATATTGTGTTATTAAATACTTGTTGAAAATATATTGCATTATTTTGTTACATTACCCCTTCATTTCTCGTAGATCTGTGTAATATTTGTGTCACAGAAATTCAAACGAAAACTTAAAGATGAAATATTTAAACTCTGATTCTTTAATACAAAATTACAAATTATTATCAAACTTTTATGTTAAAAAATGATGATGGCCAATCATTTTCCGTTAGTCTTTTTTTGCGGGTGATTTAGAATTGTACACTATCAATACAGTATTCGTACAGTCTAAAGCCAAGTTGTCCAGCATTTAATTTCAAACGGATATCAAACAAAAATAGAATAACATGCATAGTATGTTATAAACATTATTCCGAGTACTACTTGGTGCTCTTTCCATAAATAAAACGAGAAGTGCTACGGAATGGCACAGACTATCTCGTAGTAAAGTTTTATAATTTCTTTGATGTCGACGGGTGCTGTAGTTTTGCCTTTCCTTCTTGAGTGATACAATCTATCTTCGCCCAAAATATCTTTTTTTAATTTGAGCGTCGGGTCCTTGAGCGGTTGGGTTGTAATGTAGCAACATTTTTCGCTAACTTCACGAGCACTAAATTTAAAGGCTATATCAACATATAGTACATAATACTACGTAAATTATGTTAAAAGACAACTGTGCTCTGCCGTCTGGGGTCATAATTGATAGGCTCTCAAGGCCGTGATGATGTGCATCCATGAGTGGTTGGTGTATAGTAGCAACATTTTTCAAATTCACGAGTACTTATTTCAAGAACCATATCAAAATTACAATATAATAATACATATACTATGTTAATTGACAACTGTGTTCTGCCGTCTAATTTAAAATTATTAGGCTCTGAATGCCGTGATGATGTCCGTAATTAAGTGGTTTTGTTGTATTTTAGCAACATTTTTCCCAAAGTTCCGAGCACTTAATTCAAGGGCGATATAATTAAATACTACATAACAATACGTATATTATGTTAAAAGAGAGCTGTGTTCTGCCGCCCAGTTTAAAAATTATGATGCTCTGAATGCCGTGAGATGTCCGTATTTAAGCGGTTTTGTTGTATTGTAGCAATATTTTTCGCTAAAGGTCACGAGCACTTAATTCAAGGGCTATATTAACAAATACTACATAACAATACGTACAATATGTTAAAAAACAGCTGTGTTCTGCTATCTAGTTTAAAAATTAGAAGCTATGAATGCCGTGAAGATGTCCTTACTTGAGTGGTTTAGTTGTATTGTAGCAACATTTCTAGCTAAAGTTGACAAGCACTTAATTCGAGGTCTATATTATTAAATACTACATAACAATACGTACAATATGTTAAAAAACAGCTGTGTTCTGCTATCTAGTTTAAAAATTATGAAGCTCTGAATGCCGTGAGATGTCCGTACTTGATCGGTTTTGTTGTATTGTACGAGTAGCAATATTTTTCGCTAAAGTTCACGATCACTTAATTCAAGGACTATATTAACAAATACTACATAACAGTACGTGTAATATGTTGAAAGAGACTGTGTTCGGCCGTATAGTTTAAAAATTATGAAGCTCTGAATGCCGTGAAGATGTCCGTACTTGAGTGCTTTTGTTGTATTTTAGCAACATTCCTAGCAAAGGTTTATGAGCACTTAATTCAAGGGCTATATTAAAAAATACTACATAACAATACGAGTAATATGTGAAAATACACTTAATTCAAGGGCTATATTAACATATACCACATAACAATATGTATAATATGTTAAAAGACAGCAGTTTCTGCCGTCATTTAAAAATAAGCCTGAAGCCGTGAAGATGTCCTTACTTGAGGGTTTAGTTGTATTGTAGCAACTTTTTAAAAATTATGAAGCTCTGAATGCCATGAGATGTCCGTACTTGATCGGTTTTGTTGTATTGTAGCAATATTTTTCGCTAAAGTACACGAGCACTTAATTCAACGGATATATTAACAAATACTACATAACAATACGTATAATATGTTAAAAGACAGCTGTGTTCTGCCGTATAGTTTAAAAATTATGAAGCTCTGAATGCCGTGAAGATGCCCGTACTTGAGTGCTTTTGTTGTATTTTAGCAACATTCCTAGCAAAGGTTTATGAGCACTTAATTCAAGGGCTATATTAACAATACTACATAACAGTACGTGTAATATGTTGAAAGACAGCTGTGTTCGCCGTATAGTTTAAAAATATGAAGCTCTGAATGCCGTGAAGATGTCCGTACTTGAGTGCTTTTCTTGTATTTTAGCAACATTTTTCGCTAAAGTTCACGAGCACTTACTTCAACGATTCGTATATCGACAAATAGTATGTTATGGTATGAATAGTATGTTGAAAGTAATGTTCTGTATATTCTGTTTGTTCGTTTAAAAGTACGAGTTGAATGGTGTTGCAATTTGGTATATTTAATTACTATAATATACTAATAATTAATAATATTATTAATATTGGTGAGCCTATAATTGGGGTATATATAGTTTGGTTCTAACTGTAATTTTAATGTTGTTTCTATGTAAAAAAGTTTAGCAGTTGAATGGTCTTTCGCCAATTCAATGGTATTGCAAATTATTATTATTATTTTGCATTAGTAAATATTCATATTTATTAATAATATTAATATTTTTGGTGAGCCTAAAATTAGCCTATAATTTGTGTATAAGTAAGTTTGTTCTAACTTTAATATTTGATTTTGTGTCTGCTGGCTTTATTCTAAAGCTGGCAGAACATTAATTTTCGAGAAAACTACAAGAGCCTAAAATTTGGGAATATAGCATTTAATTAGCCTATAATTAGCCTAAAATTATGAGCTAATTTTTTTTGTGTTCTGCTATAGTGTGTCTGCCAGCTTTATGGACATGTTCCGCGCGGCGCCGCGTCGCGTCGACCCCACGCTCGCGCCCCGCGGTTGCGCAAAGGCAGGTGCGGGTCACGCGTGCCGGGTCGCCGGTGCGGCGCAGCGCGCCACACTGTGGGTCGACGCGCCCAACGCGCAGGCCAAAACACAATTTCTTCGCACCCCTCACGGAATACTGCCACAATTCATGTTTCCCAGGAGGTCGAGGAAGAGCACTGGGCTTGCCCCGTGGCCCTTATAATCAAGGCCGATAATCTCTCTGTATAACATGAATGTTAAATCCCAAATAAGAGTAATTTTTATTACACAGAAACCTTGGGCACTCGGGACCCAAACATTTTCGAGACCCACAAGTTGTTTTGGGAGTCTCGCTGCTTCCTTCGTACTAAGCTTGGGTCACCTAAGCAATGAAAATGAGCTTCAGACATCACTGAAAATAAATCTCTATTACACTTGTTTTTCGAAAATTATTATCATGAAATAATTTAGCAGCATTGTTAACTTCTGCAAGGCGAGCTTAATGGTCCGAATCAAAGTGTTTCCTTTGAATTTTGTCCATTCTGTCCATCTTACCTTGGAGACCCAGCGAAATGATACATTGCTAATATTTCAGACATTGCAGAGGAAGACTCGTACGCAGTAAAGCAGCTGCCTATAAATTTATTGGGGTAACTTGTGCAGGATATGACCTTAAATCTCTTCTTTATGAACAAAAACAATACATTAAATGTGAATTGATTCTTCCTTTCGAAGTGCAATATAGGAAACACACTCCCACGCCACAAAAGTTCTTCGAAGTGTTTGAATAGTGTCATAAGAATCGTCTGCCAATCAAGAAGAGGCGACGTAAAAGCGCATCTGCAGAAATCTCGCCTTCCAGGACCTTACGTTAACCATGCTCCCCCTCCCCTTTACGAATTTTCAAATTTGCAGCTAGATTTTTTATTTAAAAAGTACAACCAACCCTAGATTTTAGATTATGTCGCTTGTTGGAGAACGTGGCCTTTTAGGAACACTTTGACAAATCCTTTAAATGATCCGATATTCCACACCTAATGATCCCGGGAGAGAACGTTAATCAACGTGTCTGATGGTCCTTGCGCAAGTCTCGTTTGGGAATCCGAGTTAGTCGTGAGCTGTGCCCAAGGTTGAAAAAGATTTTGAAGCCCGTAAAGGTGGGTATTTGTGTGTTTTACTGAGGAATGTTAGTTTTGAAATTTAGTTCATACAAAATACTGATTTTCACACTTCGAAAAGACAAATTAAAAGTACATTCAGGTACACGACATATGGTTGTGGTATATTCAGTATGGAACGAGTAAGTACGTATCATTCTTGTATATAGAAATACGTCTCCTACCTGCTATGTATATAGTCCATCTAAGGATAACCCCCCCCCCGCCGTTTTAAGACTGCAAACTCATGTAATCATTACCGGTTTTACATTTTTTTTCATGTTACTGTGTTTGGGTAAGACAAATGCATAACATGTACCAACGTTGCAAAACAAGTTTGCATTTTATTGTAAGCGAATTTTTTTTTTTTTGTATTTTCTTTGTATTTGTACGAATGATCGATATATCCGACACGTCAAATGCTCTGATTATTAATCCTGTTAATGCAGAAAATGTTTATCCAGGGTGGAGTTCTTCCCTTGCTGAATGGTAAGTTCTGTTGCCAACCTGAACGTCGGATAGCGGAGGATTTCCCTCTCTAGATAACTCCCCAAGTGTCGTCCCAGCTAGGACAATCTCTAAGCTTGGCATGAGTAGTAGAGTAGTGCGTGTATGTGCCAGGGGAAAAGAAAGGATGAGACAGAGAAAAGAGCGCACGCGATACGTGGTCCACTAGTTAGGATACTTCCCCGTAATACGCCTGATAGTGTCTAAACTTTGGAAAACTAACGTTCAGAGAAGCCGTCCGCTAGAGGCTTCTTCTCCGCGCAGCGGCTGCAATTGACAATGCTATACTAGATAGTGTCTAAAATCCGCCACCGTGGAGACTGGAATCTAGACCTTTTTGGTCAGTCACTGCGAAGACAACAGCAAAGCAAACTTGGCCAATTATTAATTTCTCTATATGTACGTATACACGGAGTAATATACGTACTATAGAGAAAATTTAGTTAATGCTGCGGAAAATCGATTTCGAGATTTCAACGAAAATACACGTTTTGGGGGTCCCCTGGCACTGAAAAAGTGTTTGTTTGTTTTGTTTGTTGTTTTTTTTCAAATGTCCGTCCGTGAACACAACTAGCACCTAAACCATGAATAGAATTTTTTCAAATTGAAGAAACTCCTGTCCATCGGGCACGAGTCGAAGCTTTGAGATTTTGAGAAACATTCTTTAAAACTTGGGGGTATTTTCCATGAAACTCCTGGACATTTCCAAAATTTTCTCAAAAACTACTCAATTTTTTCTTTAAATTTATTGTAGGAAGTGAGTGAAATATACTTATAAAGGCAGCATAGGTCCAATTTTCACTGTTAACTCTGAATTTTCGCTAACTGCAAACGTTTGAATTTTTTTCCCGGCATCTTCCTACAACTACAAAATCGAAGATAGTGATTTTTCTTTTAAATGAAATGTGTTATTCATAATTACTTCTTTCATTAAGGTCATGCACATTTTTTAAACTTTTGGTAGTTCTACCGCAATCTGCGTGCAAGTTTAAAATATAAACAAAACAATTCTCCAATTTTCTTTTAACTTTTGGAATGGTGCGAAATGTACACAACGAATTATATACATGCAATTTTGTTCTATTCTTTTGATTTTGCAAAAATTAGAAAAATGTAATTTTTTTTGAATAGCCTCTCACGTCGTTAATATTTACATTAGCGGTGTCTTGTCCACATTAATGTATTTATGAGTACATGTACTTTAAATAATGCCATATAAAGTTTCTAGAAAACTCCATACTTTTCTATGAAAACGAGCACAAAATTTCGGATTTACAGAAACGCTCAAACGCCATTTTCTCACGAACGGTTCCAATTTTTTTCTTCAAACTTTTCGTACCGATAGTGCTTATACATATATGGCACTGTTTAAGATAACGTAGACTTAATTTTACTGTAACTTTTTTTCAAAAATTACACAAATGCATTTTTTTAATATCTTTTTTTTAATTACATTTATTTATGTCGCATCAACTGCGGTTAGTTACAATAAGGGTGGTTACATACTTGGTGGTTACATAGCATGGTTACATACTTCTTTACATTTTTTACATTTGTGATCAGTGAATTACATTACAGTTTATATTATATTAACAGTTTATATTGTATTATATTATATTACATTACATTACAGTTTATATTATTATTAATATTTCACATGTTATGTAAAAAAAAAAATTCGTGGGAGACATTAATTGATTTACAAAATTTTATAATTTTTTCTTGTTAGGTGCTTGAATGAAGTAAAGCATCAACATTAAAGTTCTGTAAGATTTTTTAATATCTCTCACGCTATTAATAAGTACTTTACTAGAGATCTGTATACAGTTTTGCACTTGTGAGTGAAAATTCTTCAAAAACTTCAAATGAAGTTTTTCGAAAACAAAAAAAGATGGCTGTGATAAAGAGCAACAAATTTCGCATTTACAGTAACGCTTAAACGCCATTTTCATAGGAAATCGAAAAATTGAGAAAACGTCAAAAATGTATAAAGGGCAGCGATAGATGGCAGCTGCCAGGAGGATGGGGCAAGATCGTAAAGCAAGCTGTTACTAAGGAAATTAGAAAACTACTACGAGAAAGTCTGTGTCATTCTGTACCACCACTAGTTGTTTCTGTGTGTTTGTTGGGATATTAGATAATTGTCTAGTCAAAAAAACTGTATGTGACTTATGAGGGAGAAAATCATCTGCGCACGCTTTCATGGGTTTCAGAATACTTTCCCAACAATTTAACTATTAATAGTTAAAAGATGAAAAAGTTTTAAAAATATTAATATTTAAAAAAGCGCGAAATTAACATTTCAAAAACTACACATTTTCGTTCCAGAGTTATAGAAAACTTATTTGTAACTGTCAACGAACTGCAGATTTGGTTTTTCTGCATTGCTAAAAGAATAGGAACTCGTCCAGAAGCAAATCAAGGGGCCATCTCAGCATTTGCTCAATGGATCAGGGAAACTGGACAAAAACTCTATCGAGATGGGGGTTATTGACGCGGAAGCTGAAGTATATTACTTGTTACAGACATATTAAGTCTTTTCTGAAAATTATACAATACAAATGAAGACTAATTCATTATACTATATCATTGTTTTGTTAAAATAAACATTTTTCTTTTTGATGACCAGTATAGTCTCTAATTGTATAGAAACAGTTATGCAGAAGAAAAGATTTTACTTTTAACTTAAATTTGTGTACCGATTGTATATGTGGATTTCTTGTAGTGAGCTGTTGATACTGACACTTAATGAACATGATTTCTACGACGCGTGTTGTAACTATAAATATCAGTATTACATGAAAATATGTTCCCACCCTTAAGTAAGTCGGTTTTGACAAATATTAGATTCGTAAATAAATAGGCAAGTCAATCGTTAGATTCCAAGCTCAATGAAAAGAGGCTTGCAGGGATCACGTGGATGGTATTTTTCATTATTCGGATAATTTTCTTTTGCAATCTAAATGTATGGGTACTAAAGGATGAGCTTCCCCAGAATAATTTGCCATACTTCAGGCGGGATTGTACATATGCAAAATACACGCAACGAGCTGCATGAAGGCTGATAGAATTTGAAAGAGTTCTGACTGCGTAACATAATGAACTTAATTTAGTGTTTAATTCTGTTATACGTACATTCCATTTTAGGTTTGACTGAACTGAGATACCTAGAAATGTTGTTACCTTAACATCAGCTAATTGCATATTATTCATTTTCATTGGCGCATGCGATTGCCGATTTGAAATGCAAAAATGCAATGAAACAGTTTTTTCTTCTGTTTTAACTACTTCATTTTGGTCCACTGATGAAGCAACATCTTTAAGAAAAGAAAAAATGGCGGTTTCCGTAGATTTTTATTTTCTAAAACCGTGTTGCGAGTCTGAAACCGCTTCGTTTCTCCTGAGAACTTTCCATTCGCGTATAGAAAAATCTAATATTTTTGAGAAAACTGACAAAAGATAAATTGGAATGAAATTGTGTTTCTAATACTAGCAAATTAAGTTTGCATTTTAATTTCAGTTTACATTGTTTTGTACCTTTGTTGTTTTTCGTAATTATTTGTATGCGTTTGTTGGGATTAAATTTGAAATTTTAATGAATATTTCGACATATTAAATTATGTTTTATTTTAATTGAAATAATTTAAAAAATATTAGAAGTTTTTCATCGACTATAAATGTTTTTGTTGTTTATTTTGAGATGAGCGAAATATAGGCAATCCTGACTGTGCCCAATGAAGCCAGTTCGTGTGTCACTTACCACATATATGGCGAAAAATGACGGACCAAGAACGCCTTTGAGGGTTACGGCAAAATTCGTGTTAAGCGAGTCCGTGCTAACGAGGGTTCACTGCATTCAGTATCATATATACTGAATCGGTTTCGTGAGAAACAAATGAATTTCATCATGCTAATTCAATAATCTAGACTACAATACTTATATATGAAATATCTTGAAGGTCTCTGCAATTCTGACACAGAGTTACAACACATGTGCCTCCACGTGTACTTCCGAAACAACCGCACTCGCGGCAGTGGATTAGGAGCGCACCACCGCAACGTACGAAACTTATTTGGCGATCTTATGCAGCTTGAATTAACCAATGCCAACAGCACATGGTCAACGACGACTCCACAGCCATCGTCATAGTTACCATGGCTCCCGTTTCTGTTCATATAAACTAAAGCAAGGGGCCCACTGCGTGGCAGAAAGGGACGGCAGTGGGCCGCCGGGCGGGCTGCCTCCGCCCCTGCGTCCGGCGCGTGTCCACGCGTGTCAGGCGGGGAGGAGCGCGACGACCCGACGCCAGGCCACTGCCGGCGGGCGATGGCGGCGGCGGCGACTGCCTGGCTTCGAACCCACGCGACGGGTGCGGTATTGACCGGTCGCCCGCTGTCGTGACTGCGATCGGCACAGGCATCTTTACCACGCGCACCCGCCACTTGCGGGAGCCTCCAGTGGGGATATTTCTTCTTTTTTTTCGCGGCGGGAAATGCAGTTCTCGGAGTCCACGCTGTGGGCCCGACTTATCGACTCCCAGTCCCCTCCGTACAACTTAATAGTTACACATGTTGGTCACGCGATTCGTAGCGCGGACTAACAATGAAGCCAACTGACTACTATTAGATCCCAAGCGCTGATTGTCCCCTATATTATGAGACGGTTTTTATGTAATTCTTTTTGTTTCTACCCTTTTCAATATCCAATTTTTTCGTTACATATTTTTACACATTTAGTACTATATTACATATTTTGCTATTGTCACGAAATATTCTTTCAATTTTCTTACATATGTTTTTATGGAAAGAACTATTTTCAGAAAACAAATCAGCATATTTTGTCTATACATTATTACTACGAGCTGTCAACTCCAGGTGCCCTATGTGGACACGGGTGACATTTTCACAGTCCAGCGTGCCTACATCAGTTATCTGAGTTGCGGGATGTGCGCGTCAGCGACTGAGACAGTTTTCACCTTTAGATGAGAAAAGTATCATGGACGCCTCGTTTCATGACCTTTAACCTTAATTTCCGAGAAACTTTGGCGATCACTGTCGTGTAACACTTTGATGATAATGCTGCACACTGCAGTGATTGTTTGCTTGTCGTTGATAACGCCAATTTGTAGGATGTCTTCTATTGCGTCTAGTCTGGCTGCTATGAGGAAAGTTGTATGGTGCAAAGTACTTAACGTGTGCTCTTCAAATGATTTTTAAAATGTTTGTATAATTTTTAAAATTTCTTTACATTTTTTTATGAAACGTAATTTCTTATTTTGTAAATGTGCTTTTAAATTAGTGTATTTTAAAATGACATATTATGTCCGATTTTACATATTTATTACATATTGTTTCCATTACATATTTATGTAATGTCCGGTCTCTATTGATATTTGGTTGAAACAGTTGGGTAAGGAATTACCACATATTTTTGAGAAAATTTGAAGGTTACACACCAAACATTGAAGCAATGTCGTAAGATATCAACGAGTATTACAATTTGGTTTAAAAATTCATAAGTTAGCGTGAATTAAGGAGACACGAGTTTCTCCAGCTTTGTCGTTTATGTATCTAACAATATGAAAGTATATCTGGAAATACAACACACAGGAATTTACTACGGAATACAGATATAAGAAATTTCTATAGCAGTACAGCAAAAAAAAAGGAAAATTTAAAAGGAACCCCTTAATTTAACCATTATCTGTAAATTAATGAACTAGACTTTTAAACTACGTCCAAGTGCAAGATAACGAGGATCAAATACAGATTTACGGCAAAAAATCTCAGTCAAAACTTCGCACACAGCACAATATTCACACTTATTACTGTACAATGGTTCAAATAACAAGAACCTTAAAATACGCAATGAAGGGGATAAAATAATTTCTGAAATTGCGGATGTTGGATTAAAATCTTAAATGTAGAAAATTCGCTCGATCCCACGATGATCTTAACTATGCCAAAAATTGTCAATAAACAAAACAGTTCACCCAGTGGGGCTAGCTGTAATCGGTATCTCGATTCTGAATTCTAGCGAGAAAACCATTCGTTCGTTTTCCTACGACGACTATTGGATCCAACCATATCCTAGATGTTCAACTTTATGCGTATGTTCTGTCAATCATTCATGGTATTGGCATCTGCTGCATATCCCGAAATACAAAATACGCCATTTGTCTGTAACACTTCATTCATGACTCGCTACGTTGGCGGCCTTGCACGTCGTTTTCCTCACGGCACAATATTTGAAGAAAGATCTGCAATAGTTTAGTAACTGGCTCAATCTGAATGACAATCGAGGTACTTCCCAATACCCGGTTTATATGCGTATTAAATGGCCAGAACCGTAATTAACTAGATTAGAAAGGAAATTGACAAATAGAACAATAACAATGTTTTTAACGTCAAGACACTTTCTTTTCAGAAGTGTGTTATAAATGCAACTAACTGCAAATTTCAATTCCAGTTATAAATTCGATAATCAAGAGACTTGTTGAAAATTAATAGCCTCCTTCAATGCCCAACAAATTAATATTATGAATCGAACTCAATTTTATTCCCGGATCAGTATAAGAAAACTTAACAAAATCGTACAGTGCAAACTTAACCTCAATACAAATCGACTGATCTACATACGAAACTAGAGCAACTAAGATTCAAAGAACCGTACCTTAGACCCTGAACAGGGAATGATTTAAAGGGACACTTTATAAACACTGATTTCATCTTCACAATAATTTATCATTGTTTCGGGTTTGGATTATTGTAACAAACGTAATATTACATCCGAATATTACGTATACGTTAATTACGAAATTAGAATGAGTGAGCAACTTATAATTACAAACAAAAAAATTATCTTTACACGCTCACGACGCATAATAATGCGCATTATTTAATATGAAAGAATAGTGTGGTCAAACATTATCACAAATATAAACACAGAAGAACAGCTACTTTCCTGCGCAGGGTATAAACAATGCATATCCATATTGAGGTTACGCGCATCCTCCCGGGCATTTTCAAAGCAATATAATAAAAAAACATCTTGACAGATAAACATGATCAACCACATTTAGGCTTCACACTTTTGAAAACTTTGAAATTATACTATACGTGATCAAATTGCAAACTCACACAAAATTACCAAGTAGTAACACGCTGCTACATACAATTTCATTACATTCTGGGAGGAAAACAGTAAGAAGACGCCCAATTTCGAATTCAAGTCAACTGCATTAGAATACAAGTTGTGAGAACATTGACCAGTGTTGTCTTTGCCAGTTCGCGAATTAACCTTTAGATTAAACGTGCATTGAACACAACAAAGAAAACTTGCAATTACCTTAGAGAGTTGTCACTCCAGCCATTCACTTTTGTAGAAAAATTCTTGTTTCGAACACCACACAAAACGATATAGATTAGGGCTGGGCACCAACACCCAACACCCGTTAACAAGTCACTACTACGCACACGCAGGTGAAAGTAGTTCTTCTCAATGATACGGAACTGAGTTTACTATCTTTCCTTCGCCTGAATCACACTACTAATTAATCAACCAACAAGTCTTCTCTAGCACTACATAGCAAACTAGCGCTTCGATAATCCCGAACTCCACTTCGCACTACTTTTTACCAACTAACAAAAACCCTACCGCGTTGATTCAGAATACCGCCGACAGATGGCACTTTTGAACTCGAATGCACAGTGAATATCGAATGACGTAAAATACTATTTGTGTGACCTGAGTTAATACTAGTTGTACTTGAGCGTATCAGTATTAAAAATTCACTTTTTAACTCAGCATCCGAGAATAGTGAAGTCTTACGTACTTGATTGATTTAATACGATAAAAATATATTAGGATGAAATGCCCAATGAGAATAATCAGGAGCTATAAGCTAACGATTAGCCGAATTGGCCCCACAGCATCAATATTGTTTCACAAAATTCGGATGTCTGTTACTCTTTATGAATATTTTATTTGTATTTTCCTCTAATTTCCACACATAAAGAACCCCGGTAGAAAAAATGGGCTCTTTAGCTCTTATGAACCCATCTTCACATATTCTTGACCATATTTCAAAGCGTTAGGAAGAATGTCATTCAACTGTATCGAACTGTAGCAGACACACTGCTTTACGAAACTACACTCGCCACATCTAAGAAAGTCTCCCCCCCCCACACACACACACACACACCACTCACTCACTCAGGCAATCATAATACACTTCTACAATTAGATGTATAAATTGCTGATAACTCACTCCTTCCCAACATTTAAACAATGTGAGCAAAGATATTTTTATAGGGATATACTTCATGCAAGTTTTGCCAGCTGTGCATCAAGCACTACATTCACCAGGCTGAACTCTATAATGAGACCAAATTTTCTCACACTCCCCAAAGGTCTAATTCATTTGCTTTTGGAAGACCGTTAAATATGTTCAATGTACAAACAGTAATTTAAATATGAATGCCACAGCTTAATCATTCAATAATTCAGAAAATAATGGAGAAAATACAAAGAAAAAAGATATCTATAGTAATTATTTATTTACAGTTGCACCCAGGGGTAGGACTCTCAGGGCTTCAGTGACCTCCCATCCCGGAACCAATGATACAAATTCAAATGGAAATTGCTTTAACTAATTTTGTAAATTAACAGAAGTCATTCAATGCATCAGTTGTTAATATAAATATTAACTGTATGTTAAAAAATAAAAATTCACTCTATATTTAGAATAACATAAAAACTCTTCAGATGAAAACAACCCAGCTGGATACAATTATCTGCCATCCCCACTCCCACAGAAAAATCCTGAATGTGTCTCCATTTTATTTAAAAACAAAAAAAACTGTCACTTTTGGGAAGGTGTAAAACTACTTTGAGAGTTCAGAACCAAAGAAGCGACTGTCACAGCAAGCATTTGCTTAATGTTACAAGGAAAACTGAATCTGATTGAGATGAGTTATAAATAACAATACCGGTATGTATTAAATTAATTATAGCAACAAGCATTGATTTAAAAAAAAGTCTATCTATCCCATAATCTCTATACTCTCTCACACATTATGTTCATGTTCCATTAGCTCCTGCATCAGACCCTTAGCCAGAGACTGATGACAGAGGCCAAACCACCCTCAAAATATCTTTGAGTTGGTTCAAACACGAAATAGTTAATTTATTCAATAAAATATATTAATTGCAATTCATACAAAAATTCTTAATTATTTAAAATAATTTTTCAAGTAAAATAGCTTTCTAAAATGTTCTAAACGAAATATTTTTAGAAAAACAATCAAACTAAAATACGAATGATACTTATGTTATTGACTTGCTTGTTACTTATTTTATCACCTAAAAGATTTGAAATATAAGTAATTTTTTTAAATAACACATTTTGTTAGTGTTTCTGTGTTTCTCTCAAGCAATATTTACTTCTGAATTTTGTAAATTTTCCCTTAATAAAATAAATAAATGTAACAAAAAATAATTATTGCAAGTAAGAATAAAATATCGTGCAATAAGGGTTAAGACATTCAAAATTTTCAAACTCTTGAAAAACATGCTAGAGAGATTCCCTCAAGTATCGAGGTGCTTTTTTCCCCCCCTCTCCCCGTTATGGTTTGACATGTGCTTAAAATTTTAGTTTGGTTGTTGTTTTCCTGAAAATAATTTTATTTAAATGAATTTTTTATCAAGATATGTGATTTATTAAATAATGTGATGAATTTTTAAAAAATGGTATCTTTTACTTTTCAGATTATCAGTCAGTTCCAGTGTCAAAATATTGAATCTCTCCACAAAAGCCCAGAGCACTTGGATAGCTATATTTTAGAAGAGGAGAATAGTCAGCTTCGTGCAGCTTTACAGAAACTTCAACAAGAACAGGTGGAATGTAATGAAAAATGTATAAGTTTTCAAAAGACTATGGCTGAATTAGAAATGCAAGTGGAACAACTCGAGGTACACAATGAAGAACTGAAAACTCAATTAGATTCTGTTTATCAAGAGAAGTATAGTATTCTGCAAAGTTATGCAAACAAATAAAAATGACAAGAGGCTGGAAAATCTTGCTTTATCAAACGAAGACAAGGAAAGTACTCTAGAAAATGGTATTGGATATATTAAGAAAGAACCAAATGAAAAAAAAGTGCTTTTAAAAGAAGATTACTCTAACAAATGTACAAATATAACATTTTTCTCTAATGATTGTGTTCAAACAGACCCTGAATTAATGGATCCTATTAAAACAAACTTAAAAAGCCCTGATGAAGTAAAATCTCAAAATTCTGCTCAGGAGGAGGTTCAGATAAAATGTTTCCAGGAAAAATGTAGAGAACAAGAAGAGACATTATTTGCTTTTAAAGAAAAAGTAAAGATTCTAGAAAATCAATTTAAACAAATAACTTTACAGAACTGTAAATTGGAGCAACAGATTGATAACAGGAAAGGGAAAATGTAGTGAATCTGGAGAGAACAATTCGAGAGAAATGTTCTTTGGAAGAAAAACTAGAAGAACAGGCCAGAATTATAATTGATATCAAGGAAGCTAACAATGCTCTTGAATGGAAGGCTAATGGAAAAGATTTAGAATTGGAACATACTCGAAAACAAGTAGGGAACAAGAAGAGAGTATATTTGCATTGATAGAAAAAGTAAAAGTTTTGGAAGATAATCTAGAACAAGTCACTTCACATAAAAGACAATTGATTCAACAGATTGATAGGGTGGAAAAAGAGAAGTTTGAGAATGAAATGAAGATGAGGAAAACAATAGAAAATAAATATTCTGTGGAAGAAAGACTTGAAGAACAGGTCAGAATTATAAATGATATCGAGGAAGCAAACTGTGCTCTTAGACACTATGTACAGACAAATGAAAAAGAATCAGAACATGCCCAGAAAATATTTGGGGAACAAGAAGAGTTAATAATTGCTTTTACAGAGAAAGTACAGGTTCTTGAAGATCATTTAAAACAAGTTACTCTGCAGAACATTGAATTGCAGCAACATATTGAGAAGGTGGAAAAGGAGAATGTTGAAAAAGTAATGAATCTGGAGAAAACTATAAAAGATAACTATATTTTTGAAAAACAACTTGACAAACAGGCAGGGATTATAAAAGAAACATGAAACAGCTTAACGATGAAATTAAAGCAAAAACAGACCTGGAAAATAAATTGTTGATAATGCAGAATGAATTGACTGCTGCTAAGACTTTAGAACAGGAGCTACATCAAGAAATGGAAAATATTAAGACAGAAAATACCAGTCTTAGTAAATGTGTTAAAGATTTAGATGAAAAAATAAAAATTCAACGCGAAGATGATATATCTCTTCGACTATCTCTTTTAAAAACCCTTGAGAAGCTTAACAGTATCATATGTCATCTAGTGCACATGGTATTTCAGCTGGAATAAAAAATTGCGAGTTGGAAAAATCCATTGAGTCCTTGCATGAAACTCTAAGAAAAGAAGGCTATCATTACAGTTCACCTCACTGGATTCGGATGGGTGAATGTGTAATTTCGAATAGAAAAATCAAACAACTTGAGAAAAGGAATAAAGAATTACAGGAAGAAGTAGATGTTGAAAAGCAACAAAGGAAGTTCTGCTTCAGATGAGGGTTTGATGGACATCACACTGTTTAGAAAATATTTGAAGTCTCCTCCTCTAAAGCATCCAGGTACAGTACCTATTTTATTTATTGTCACAAAAGCCTTTGCTCCTTGCAGTTTTATGCCAAAGTTTCTTAGCAGTTTGATGGTCAGATTAGCTACATTCATAATTTTCTAATATTTTTTTTATATTTATAATTTTCTATCAAGCTTTCAACAGTTTTCTTTCAGAAGTTATTTTGTATCTTAACAGCACTAAATATTATATCTCATAGGTTTATTTGTACGGAATAGTAGCTTTGTTTGCAAGTTTACCTATGTATAGTTTATATTGTTTGTCCTATAGATTATGGTATGACATATATAAACTTTCTTATCCCTAAAACAGAGATTTCATCGTTCACTGTTGAACATTAAATCTGAAAAAAGAAAGAATATTTAAGAGAGGGTGGGGGTCAGCTGTGACCCCGCCTTATAGTTTGTATTCGTTGAAATGAGCCTTGTGAATCCAGGGTTAATGGTTAACTCCAGTTATCCCTTATAAAAACAGAACCAAAGAATAAAAAATTAAAATAACATCCTCCAGAAAATAAGTTAATAAGTGTTCCTGCAATTGTATCCAAAGAATTAATTCCTCCTTCCTAAATAATTTTGGCTTCTAATTCGTTTCCCTTGTCTAAAAACATTACCTAGATGAAATATACAATTATCCATTTCAATTCTATTTACAAGTACTGCAGAATCTACAAGATGACGCCTTTAATTACAGATTAATACAATCTGTGTTGATTTTTTAGAAAAAAGTGGTACTCTCTAACAGACCTGTTGTCGACATCTAACATTACAAAGTATAACAGTAAGAATGACAACGTAACTTTATTTTATATTTTATCCAAAATGTAAATAAGTAATTCAAATAATGTATTGTGTCTAGAAATAATATTAAAGAAGTAACTACTGCAGATTTAAAAAAATAAAAAAATATCATTACCTCTTTCGCTAATAATATAATATATACGTGAATTTTCTGCCTTTTGAAATTGCTATTCTTTTCTTTCTGAACGTACATAATTGGTAACAGGTATATATCCCTGAGTATTACCCCAGAAATGACATTGAATACAACTAAAACAATCAATTATTAAATAAAAATATATGCCCAAATGCTTATTGAAATAAAGATAACACATCTTCAAAATAAATTAAAATATTTATTATAATATAATAGTATCAATTATTAAATAAAAACTTATTTTAAATTAGTTCAATAATACAATTCTACATTCCAAAAAATATTCACAGTACGCACAAGTATTGTCCTTAACTTTATGACCTCACTTTCACACTGTATTGAAATTTTGAAGAAGAATTTAAAAAATTAGCAAATAAAAAAGAAAACTATCTTTGTTCTTTAATGTATTTTATAAACAAAATTGAACAATTTTAAATACCAGCCCATAAAAACACTTTCTACAAATAAAATACTCTTTAAGAACAAAACACAGTAATCAGTTTAAAAGACGATGTTAATAGCCCCCGTTTGGTCATCAACGTTCGAACAATAGTTTGCTTCGACTACCATGAATAAATACCAATTGCTATCTTTAGAATAAGCGAGTTCATATTACTGACCTAATTAGTTCCACTCACATCTAATGATTATTGATGAGCAGAAGAATTGTGCATGATAAATATGCTTTTTTATAAAATGTAAACAAAGCTAATCTTTGTACCAATGCCTATCAAAAATTAGGTTCTTTGTATCCAATTAAACAACAATATATTTTCACGAACTATTCATGACTAGTATTTATATACTGGTTGTACACATATTTTTCATTTAATTCATTTCATGAACAGAGCTTGCCATTTATAACAAACTTTATCCCTTTCCCCACCCCAGTCGTCATCATCACCAAAATAGTAAGAAATATACGTTACATATTCTAGACTTTGTGACAGATTTACTTTTTATGTTCTAAAGAATGATGACTGATACCAATATTTTTTTTTAAAATTATTGTTTCTCTTCCTCAAATCCATGTGGATTCTGAGACTGCCAACGCCACATGTCACGACCTGCAAAGATAATGACTAATAACACCAAAACATTGATTATGTGCTTAATTAATGCATGTAAGTTATAATCAAAGCAGTGTTTGAATTTCTTAAACAACTACTCCTGTGCAGCAAATTAATATACCATATTATACATATAAATATAATTAATTACATATTAATTCCCTTAATTTTTAACTCAACCATTTAACAGCAGTGAAGGAATTGAATGAGTGAAATTAAACAACAATTACAATTATATTGTACCAAAGTTGTAGATAATAAGAATTATTTTAAAATATAAATAAGATTTGTGTTGATTAATTATTATCATTCCATTTTGTACAACTTCACATTCCTAAATGCAATACAGAGTTTCATTTCATAACAAAAAGTACGAATAAGTTCTTTCAGACGAGCACATTTGCAATGACTACTACATTAAATATGAAATTTATTTGACATTTATATAGTATTTTATATGACATTTATTTGAGTAATAATGTAGATATTTAAAACATGAAGTCCCTTTAATTAATTAAATTACTTTAAAAATATGCCAGTATTTTTTCAATTCAACAGAATGAAAAGTAGGACATTTCATATAAATTTAAAAAATGAGGTAGGACAATGTTAAAAAAGGAGAACATATTCTCCAAATGGAGGACACATCGCAACCCTGCAGAAAGAGACGAGAAGAGAGGGAGAGATGGAGGGAAAGAGAGAGAGAGGGAGAGAGAGAGAAAGAGGGAAGAGAGAGGAGAGGAGGGAAAGAGAGAGGAGAGGAGGGAAAGAGAGAGGAGAGGAGGGAAAGAGAGAGGAGAGGAGGGAAAGAGAGAGGAGAGGAGGGAAAGAGAGAGGAGAGAGAGAGGAGAGGAGAGAGAGAGGAGAGGAGAGAGAGAGGAGAAGAGAGAGAGGAGAGGAGAGAGAGGGAGAGAGAGGAGAGAGAGAGGAGAGAGAGAGGAGAGAGAGAGAGAGAGAGAGAGGAGAGAGGAGAAGAGAGAGAGAGAGGAGAGAGAGAGGAGAGAGAGAGAGAGAGAGAGAGGAGAGAGAGGAGGGGAGAGGAGAGAGAGAGGAGAGAGAGAGGAGGAGAGAGGAGAGGAGAGAGAGAGGAGAGAGAGAGAGAGGAGAGAGGAGAGGAGAGGAGAGAGAGAGGAGAGAGAGAGGAGAGGAGAGAGAGAGGAGAGGAGAGAGAGGAGAGGAGAGAGAGAGAGAGAGAGGAGAGGAGAGAGAGAGGAGAGGAGAGAGAGAGGAGAGACGAGAGAGAAGAGAAGAGAGAGACGAAAGGGAGAGAGAGGAGAGGAGAGAGAGGAGAGGAGAGGAGAGGAGAGGGAGAGGGGAGGAGAGGAGAGAGAGGGAGAGAGAGGAGAGAGAGAGAGAGGAGAGAGAGAGAGGAGGAGAGAGAGGGGAGAGAGAGAGGAGGAGGAGGAGAGGAGAGGAGAGGAGAGGAGAGAGAGGAGAGGAGAGAGAGAGGGAGAGAGAGAGAGAGGAGAGAGAGAGAGAGAGGAGGAGAGGAGAGAGAGAGGAGGGGAGAGAGGGGAGGAGAGAGGAGAGAGAGAGAGAGAGGGAGAGAGAGAGGAGAGAGGGAGAGAGAGGAGAGAGGAGAGAGAGAGAGGGAGAGAGGGGAGAGGAGAGAGAGAGGAGAGAGAGAGAGAGAGGAGAGAGAGGAGAGAAGAGAGGAGAAGATTGACAGAGAGGGAGAGAGAGCTGTTGCAATTTCAAATAATTAACTGTTATTAACAATTTGACACACATCTTTATTACTTTGTATTTTAAAGGAATCTTTAGTTAGGAAGAAGTTAAAGAAGGACTGTTTTTCATTAAATTAAATAATGTCATGTACTCGTGGTAGAATTTACTGTCTGCATGTCTGAAATATGTGGTTAGTTTTAGTCTCACAATAATTGCTTTATTCATATCTTTATCAATATGTGTAAATGTTGATATAATTATTGAATGTATTGACATTTCACCATAATTTTAAATCAATTTTCAATAGCACCTAGTACACCAATATCCCCGTCTCTTTCTCTCCAAAGCAAAACAAAGCACAGTGCTTCCATAATCGCCAATCTTACACTCTACTTGGTTGGATTATACAATTGTCAGAAATTCTCCTATTGTTTAATTAATACCCTTTAATTTAAACTAAATTATTATTGTTAAAAAATGAACAAATGTATTATTCTGAAACCAATCTTGCTTGATACCTGCATAAGCCTTGAAGCCATAATTTTATTTTTATAATAATAATAATAATAATAATAATAATAATAATAATAATAATAATTATTATTATTATTATTATTATTATTGCAAATAAGCGCAATTGGGACTACGCAAAGTACTCAGATGTGTTTCTTAGCCAATTATAATGAATTATATAAATTTTTCCTTTTTTCCCTTTTTTTCCTTTGGGGGTTTTTCAGATAATTTAAGGTGCTTTTTAATTTCGTTGATCCATTTTATCATGTCAGGCGCTGCTTTACTTCTATTCTCATAAAATTCAACTATTTGTTTTGTAAGACGTTTAGGATTCTTTTGATCCTTCATTCTTTTGATAGGTCCATAAAAATTTATGGTCATTCTTTTGATAAGTCCATAAAAATTTAGTCTACGTTTTCTGATATCACTCTGAATATCCATATATTGTCTGATTTCTATTTTGCTTCTAAGTTTGTAGGGCTCATCTGTGCGTTTCGTACGAAGAATTTTTTTAATGATGTTGTATTCGGTTTTTTTCATATTTTCTGACTTTTTTCCTGTTTAAAATTAGTGTTTCTGAGCCATACAGACATTCTGGTTTTACTACTGTATTATAGTGTCTCAGTTTCGTGTTCTTTGATATGCACTGTTTGTTATACATATTTTGGGTGAGACAATATGCTGTTTCCATTTTTTTACATCTAGATTCATTAGCATTAGTTTCAATTCAATTTTCCTCAATTATTTCCCCCAGATATTTAAATTGTGTGACTCTCTTAATTTTGCCATATTTTGTTTCCATGAACTTAGGTGTGTTTTGTTACAAGTAATAAATTCAGTTTTTTCAAATGATAACTAAAGACCAACTCTCTCTGCCAGTTCTTCAAGGAGCTCAATCTGTTTTTGTGCTGTTTGAATATCACGCGTCAAAATTGCCAAATCGTCTGCAAATACTAAACAGTCTACATCTATTTTTCCTCTCCCTAATGTGATTGGTTGTGCAATTTTGAAGATTATTTTTTGTTTACGCCATTCTGTTATTACTTCTCAAGAAAAAAATTAAATAGCAGCGGTGAGATTCTGTCATCTTGCCTTACCTCCATTTTGATTTTAAAAGGGTTAAAAATACATCCCATAAATGTAACTTTGGCCTGTGTGCTTGTCAGGGTTTCTTTTATCAGTGTAAGAGTTTTCAAATTTAATCCTTGTCTCCATAATATTTGGAGTAATGATTCCCGATCAACCGAATCGTATGCTTTTTTCAAAGCAACAAATGTGCATACTAGATTACTGTTACCTATTCGCTGATGCCTCAGGATAAGTTTCAGATTTAAGATTTGTTCTGGATATGATTGACCTGGTCTGAAGCGTGCCTGGTATTCTCCAATTTTTGGTACCAATTGTTGTTGTGCTCCATCAAGAAGATATTGGGAAAAGATCTTGTAGGAACTGATAATAACGAAATCCCTCTATAATTATTGACGTCTGTTCTATTTCCTTTTTTATGTAATGGATGAATTAATGCAGTTTTCCATTCTTCTGGGACTTTACTGATTGCAAATATCTTGCATAACTTTACTGATTTTTTTTATTGTGTTTGGTCCTGCAGCTTTAATTATTTCTGCTACTATTCCATCTTCACCAGATGCTTTGTTGTTTTTAAACCTGCTGATGTGTCTGATGATTTCAATTTCATCAGTTGGTGTGGAGTTTGGATTGGTCCCTACAGGTTCTTGCGAGGGGAATCTTTGTGATTGTTCTACACAGTTTAGGAGATTTTCAAAATATTTTGTAAGCTCCTAAAAATTATCATCATTGTTTAATGACAAATCTCCATTTTCTTTTTTGAAGCATGGATTCTGTGGTTGATATCCTTGCAATCTTAGTTTTAAGAATTTTTCCTCCAATTGTTTCTTGTAAAATCTTTTTCAATTTCTAGTAGTTGCTCTTTTTCATATCTCCTTTTAATTTGCCTAATTAATTTAGTTGTCTCTCTCCTGGCTGCCAAAAAGGTCTTGAATTTTCCTTCTGTTTTAGCACTATTCCAATTAGTATATGCTTGGAGGCGTGCTTTGACTGCTTGTTCGCACTCCTCATTCCACCATGGGTGTTTTTTCTGTTTGTGTATAGGAATTAGTTTTTGTGCCGTTTTAGTTAACTTACTTTTGAGCTCCAGCCAATCCTTTAATTGAATTTTTTAATTCCTCTGTAAATGAAGGTGATATCCTGTGAATGTCAAATTTCGAGATTGGAGGTTTCTTTTTGATGAATCTTTTAGGCTTCAGTTTAAGTTTTTTTCTGGTCAAGTAATGATTGGAAACTATGTTTGCAACTTTCCTGACTAATAATTTCCCTCTAGTTTGGAAAGGAGATTGTTACAGGGTCAATTTGAAACTCACCAATATATAAATTCGGTACTTTTCATGTCTTTTGCTTGGAAGGTTCCTTTTGAAAATGTGTTGACATAATTTTGAGATTAAACATTCTGCAAAAATTTACTAATTTTTGTTCATTTCAATTAGTCTTTTTTGTGCTGGGTATTCTCCAATTGTCTTCCTGTATTTTCTTTCTTTGCCTAGTTGTGTATTAAAATTACCTTAGATCATTTCCACATGGCTTTGTGGGATTTTAGCAGCTATTTCTAATTTTTCCCAGGTTTCATTTACTTTTTTCCAATCATTTTTACTTTCTTCATTAATTGGCATGTGTGCATTTATAAGGTTGTATGTTTAATTTGTGAATTTTAGTGTGTCATTAATCTGTTGTTAATAGGGTTGACATTTGTTATGGAGTTCAATATATTATTACTTACTGCAAAAGCCTTTCCTACATGTGGTGTGCTTTTAAGAATCCGTTTTTCTGTTTTACTCTTAAAGAGTCGAAAGTTACCAAAATCCATTGTGTTTTCATCTAAAAACCATGTTTCATGCAGTGCCAATAATTGTATGTTTTGTTCAGTTAGAGTCTTCTGAAGTTCATGTAGTTTCCCTACTTGTATCAATGAATTTATGTTTAAAGTTCCAAAAAAGGTTTTTCTTTTGGGCTAAATTTTTCCGAGTGTCTGATTGCGTACCAGTCCAGACTCCCCAGAATCCGAAAGTCTGGTTGTATTGTCCTGGACAGTAGTGGATTGAATACCACCTGGGGTAATTATGCAATTCCTGTCACACATTTTCATACTTCAGGTTGGATGAATCCAGTTTTGAGAACAAATGGTTAGTTCCAGAACGTTTTTCTTATAGAGTTGTCTCCCTTAGAGAAACTGCCTTCACCACAGTGTTGACATTCTCTCATCATTGTAAAAGGAAACGGAAGAGAAGGGAGACAATGAAGAATAGACTTAGAACAGAAGAATAGAATAGAAACAACTCCCTAGCCCTCACAACCTAATAGCGTCGGGGTCGGAAACACAAGAGTTGGCCGATACGAAAATTGGCCTACAGGACAGAGAAAAGAAGTGTGTCATAAGTAAGTGGAAGCAATGACACACCAAGTTTGTGGGAATTACAGGATGTATATGGTAGTGACAGCGGACATCCACTCCAATTAGTCGCCTTCTATGACAGGGGGAGGTCCTGTGTTGCTATTCTACTAAAACCCCGACACCACACGGGAATTTTATTATTATTATTATTAATTATTAATTATTATTATAATTATTACTATTATAATTATTATAGTAATATTATTATAATTATTATAGTTATAAATTATTATTGATATCATAATAAATACAACTCACACATGTCGAAAGTGATTTTTTTGCTTCCCAATTAAGTTCTTTCTTGGCCAATGATGGATCAGCATACGAACTTGCTATGTCCCCAGGGCGTCTAGGGCAAATTTCATAAGGAATTTTACGACCACATGCTTCCTCAAAAGCATGAATAACTTCCAATACTGAATGACCTTGACCAGTCCCCAAATTATAGGCTTGCCATCTTGGTTCTGACTGCTTCATTAGTCGCCAAATTGCTTTGACATGTCCTTCTGCAAGATCGCTGATGTGGATATAATCTCTTACACCTAAAACAAATAATCCACAATGCAGACTACACATTTTATTTCACTTTGTATATGTGTAATTCTGAAAAAGTTCAGTTGTCAGAGAGGATAATTTGCCAAACAAAAACTTTGCTGAGATTTCGATGAACATAGTGTTATGATAGTGAAGAAGTAATCTAAGAAAATGTTTCAATGGGCCCCATTCATTCGCAACAGATCACAGCAGTTTGCTGCCCTTCTGCCTCAATATGTACCAGTCAGATTGTCTACCTACCTCAACAGGAGATATTTATACATTTATGCCTATGTCAGTCAATGCGTTAATTTATTTGACGGTTTATGGTATTCGAGTAACCTGCGTCTGCCCCTCTGCTCGTGCGTCCCCCTCCCGCGATAAGAATGTCTCATTGAACGTGCCTCGGTATCCTGGTGAAGCACTGATTATTTGTTTGGGAATTCATGCAAAAGTGTTAGAATTTCAAAAACTGTTATGTGACACCAATCTGACGGCCCAACTACCCAGGCAATGATTGGAATCACTTGAAGGAGAAGGTTCATCATCAGTGTTGTCATCCAGTAGGATAATTGAAGGAGTCACCAGCAAAAGGTGCTAACTGACAAAAACAATTTTAGAAGAACCACAAACAATGTTTAATTATCAAAATATTGATAAATCTGCACTGTTTTTGCGTCTAAATGGTTTCTATTTGCCTCACTGTGTGTATAGCATCAACATTACCACGTTTGAAGAAGGCTATTGCAGCATATTGGTAATTTTAGGAAAAATCCAGTGGCGGAAGGTATATTTATTTACGTGAAAAAGTTAAAAACTGTGTATGACGTGCTACATGCGCCAGTTAGCACCTTTTGACATCTGACAGACAGTAAATAAAATAAAATCTGTATTGGAATATTCAATGAATTTGAAAGTAATTGAATGTTTAAATACGTGTATTGCTATACACTACATATCAATCAAGCCATTGACACTAACCAGGGCTATATCCAGGATTATTTCTTGGGAGGGGCTCTCGGGGTGTTGAGATGTAAGGAGTATTGGGATGCACAGAAAAGCCGTGTCGACTGGGACTCGACATTGGAGTGAAAAAAAAAAATCTTGATGTCGAGTGCCCTTCGACATAGAGCGCAAAGGGCAAATATAGTACTTTTTTGATAGATATTATAAGATAAATAATTATTACTTCTTTCTCTGTGTATAAATATAAAAATTGAATATAAAAATATTTTATTTTAGTTTCAACTTTAAGTAAATTTTATATAAAATTCTATTTTTAACTTTCTAAGTCAGAACTTAAAATTTAAAATTACGATTACATGTTCCAAATTGTGAGTTAAAACTTGTAAATAAGATTTATTATCCTTTTTGTTATAAAAATATTTCAATAGCAGTATTTTCTTATCTGAACATACTATTACTTAAATAAAATATGAAATTTTATATGCAAACATTATTTTCTATTTACAAAATTGGCAAATCAAACAGGAAAAGCTTCAATGCAAAAACTAAAAATATAATCTCTACTTACCATTAGAATCTAAGTCAACTTTATATTTCTTAAAAAAAGATATGATGCTCAATTGACTTGAGGTTTTAGACCATTTCATTTCAATAGCTTTCAAAATACGAGTAACATTGATAAAAACGAAAATGGCGTAAAGTAAAATACGTTACATTATAGACAATGTAGTTACAACACCAGCTGATACCTTCATCTAGTATTTTTGCATATCTGTTTTTAGTCATCTTCCCACGCAAATTTTTAGCGTGTGAGTATGCGAAACGGAGACCTTGTTGCTTTACTCCTTTTCCTGGTTACAACAGCATCTAAGATAAACCTTGATGGACCAACCGGCCTGTGATTTCTGAGAGGGTAATGTTGCGTCATAAACGGACCTGTCGGCCTAATCATGTTGCAAAGCAGTAGCTGGCCACACCAGCCAGGTACCTTGTCAGATAATTTACGTATTGA
This sequence comes from Teleogryllus oceanicus, assembly GCA_964035755.1. Lineage (NCBI taxonomy): Eukaryota > Metazoa > Arthropoda > Insecta > Orthoptera > Gryllidae > Teleogryllus > Teleogryllus oceanicus. Next base: position 104,399,937 of record CAXIVR010000009.1, read on the forward strand.
AAATATACATTTAAAAACATTCAAAATCTGTTAAACAAATGTGTGTATTTAAATCACATTATTTCAATTACATAATAGAAGCATGATACGATAATTATGACTTTATCAAGCAAAGAAAACATGTCATTCTTGCTCAAAACGGAAACGAAGTTTGAGACAAACTTTTATATATATATATATATATATTATTTTCCATCTGCGTTGTTACACATGTAAATATCAATCTCGAAAGACAGACTAATTACGTTATATATTTATCAGCTACCAGTCCCAGGCCTTTGGCGGGCTCTTGGAAGTGTGTGGGGAGGGGGACAGGAAGTTGGGCGCGCGCGCCAAAGCTTGCTGCAACCTGACCGCAACGCAATATTATCCGTTCATCCTAAGAAAAATCCTGATTTAAAGAAGTACAAGTGTAGGTTCACTACATAAGAAATAATATGAGCCATCGGTTGTTAAATTAACCTTGCATCAAAACTACTGCAAACGAAGGAGACTAGTGTGAAGTGCATGTGTGTTTCTGGCCGATTAGGACCAGTGATATTTCAGCCGTCGATTGACGAGGGTCAACAGCGAGCGTGGGAGAGGGTCAGGAGGAAGTGTGAGACGCGGCTCGTTGGACCGCGGCGTCGCGCCGCCGATCGGCCTGCGAGGACATACTATTCAGTTCATTTTGAAAGGGCTAAGAGAGTGACTGGCCCTTCAGGAAAATTTCTTCGAAGTGGCGAAAAGCGCATCGTTCTGAAAGTTTTCAATTTGTTAACGTAGAGGAATACGTCGTTGGCGAAGCAAATCGCTGAACTTACTAAGAGTTCACTAGTATTGAAACTTATCGGGCTGCATCAGTGTGAATTATAATCTAAAGGATGTTGGTGGAGGTTTCTCTCAAGAAACAAAAAAGCTTTAAGAGCGGAGAATCGTCAAAGCCGAGCACCTCCCCACGAAGGGTTTGCCAAACTTCCATCGACTGCCGAAAAATTTCATACAATGCAGCAGGACGTGCTCCACAAAAAGAATCGTCCTGCACGAGTCGCAAATTGGAAGATATTCACTTCGAAGTAGGAAACCAAGAGAAAAGTGGCAGTGTCCGCTACGAAGATGGGTTAAAATGACTTCGAGCCTGGAACATCGGGATGAAGAACACCATGAATTAACAGAATCCTTTATCACACTTAATTTAAAAGTGGTATTGTGCCACTGTTTGCCACGCTGTAAAAATGGATCGTTTCAAAAAATACATATTTCTTAAAAAAATACATATTTCTTAACATCGGACGATGATATGGAAGGAAGTGAGTCTTCCGCGTCACCAATTTTGCCGCCTGGGCAGCCAGCTCATTCCCTGTGATTCCTACATGGCCTGAGACTCAACTGTGTACTAGATCATAGTGGCGAGACAAGACGATGAATCAGGTTTTGAACTGATTTCGTCAGATAGTCTGCGGAAGAACGCGGGAGACAACTTGAAGAGAGCTGAGAGAATCGGAGCAGAACTCGCCGCAACGTCGCTGACTGCATGTACTCCAGGGCTTCGAGAATTGCATTCATTTTAGCAGTGAATACACTGCACTGAGAATCCGATATGATTTGATGACCCTGATGTAATAAAAACTGCATGCTACTTCGTCATTGTACGATGAACTATCTGTGTACAAGAATATATGATCCGGATAGGCTTCCCTCATTTCCTGAAACTGTATCTGGTAAACAAGAGGGCTAGGTGGTTGGGGGGAAAATTAGAGGGGCAGAGGGGTTTCCAAGGGAAAATAAGTTCTCTTGGGGGTTTCACAGGGGTGGGAAGACCGATATCAAGGTCCCACAAAATATTTTGCAATCTAATACCTGGGGGCTGAGTAGCGGTGATCGAAGAATATACAAGGACTCACATTCAGGATCGATAATTATTCGGCGATTGTTACAAAGTCCTGACACTTCAACACTAGAGATGAATATCAGCATGGTAAGGTCTGGTACAAGTGCAGAGGTGCATGTTGATGGATCGGAGAATGGAGGGAGCTGCAGATCTGTAAACTACACTACCGTAATCTACAACTGAGCGGATGAGTGCTCTATATAGCGCTAATGCAGACAGCTCCCCATGAGGTACCACTCAGCATACGAAGAATAAGGGGGAGATGCATCTGCTTTGTAGACTACAGATATGCGCACGCCATGTGGGAGAGATGTCAAACGTGAGCCCCAGGAGCCTGGCAGGTTAAGCGAATGGAATGCCGAACATCCAAGTGATGTCATAGGCCTTCTCTACGCCGAATACGATTGCCACAAGATGTTTCCTCAAGACGATGTCGAGATTGCTGTTGTAACGCAACGAGATGGTCCAAGGTTGACTGGTTTCTTCTAAACTCGCTTTGGATTTACCAAACATTCTCACATTTCTTTAGAACACCATGCAAAACACACATACTATTCAAATTTTTAAGTGTTATGGAGTATTAGAAATTGTGCTTTAGAGACGTTTTGCTTCAAGACTTTCCATGACTTCCATAACCGAGGTTTTAGACATCTTTAATATTCTTGAAAGTATATTTCGGTTCTACTATTAGGAAACCGAAAAGTTGAGAAAATGTCAAAAACTTTGGGCGATGATAGATGGCAATTGGCAAGAAGATGGGGCAACACCGAAAAGGCAGTCCGCACCACGAAAATTACAAAACTTTACTACGAGAAAGTCTATGCCATTCTGGAGCACATCTAGTTATTTTTGCAAAGGAAAATAGTTGGCTGAAAATATTTCAAAGAAAATTGTTCCATACATTAGCATTGTAGTTTACTTTTAATATGATTTCTATAACGGCAAACAACATAATTTTGTAGATTCTGACATTTTCCAACTAGATTGCCAAAATTACACACTGTGCAATGGCTGAAATGGACCTAGCTAGTGTCCAAAATCAGCATCCGTCGGGACTTGGACCCCAAGATCTCCCGGTCAGTCACTCCAGAGACAGAGGTAATGTTGGCATTGAGCTAAACTCAGCCCGTCACTGATATGGCATCTTATAATATGCAATACATAACACAAATAACTTAGACAAGTTAACTTCTCTTCTCTTCTCGATGAAGTCACATAAACAGAACTTGTATTCGAAACATCTGTCAAAGACGAAACAGTTTCTGGAAAATCAAAATGCTTTTTAACACAATATGAAACCTCACAAGGCAAACTTTACTCACCGGTTCCATCAGGGGTATCATAATCGCTTCCATAGACTTTCAAGTCTTTTCGTTGACCCACGGCCACCTGGGCAATGTATGGCATTAGGTTATTGGGCACCCCTTGAGGTGCTTCTCCAATCCGACCCGATTCATGGGCACCAACAGGATTGAAGTATCTTAATGCTACCGCTGCCCATTTCTGAAAAAAATGCAATTAACATTCTAATCTTCAGGATGTCCAACTGTTTTTATAGAATTTTTCGTCAAATGTTCTTGTAAACACGTTTTCCACCTGGAACAATCACTGCAGAGAAATTTCCAGCCTTGATAGACTTTCCATGGTGTTCCAATGCATTATGGGCTACATTATGAATTCACACACATCGGATTCGCGATGACGACTACTCTTTCGAGAGTATCCAGAGCCAGGAGGCCCTACCGGACGGTCGCGCGGCCGCCACTGTGAGCGTGCAGCGCGTATACGTGGTTTGCGTAACGTGGCGCCTGAGGGACTTGTCTTCACGATGGAATAAGGCACGGACTTTCGCATCTTTCTCGGTGCCGCTAGATATCGCTTGGTCCGTAGCATTGCTTGATACAGTCGCGATCATGCGGCATCTGGCGGCAAGACCGAGAAAGTTGCAAAACGTCGTGCTATTTTCCATCGTGAAGAGAAGTCACGATGGAAAACTCCACGTGATGTGAAAACGCCACGTTAGGAAAACTCAAGTATAAATCTTGGCTCGCTGGCCTGCTCGGCTATCTTCGTTTATACTTGGGTTTTCGTAACGAGGCGGATACCTTAAGGTCATTTGTACATCTTCCGCCTTATAAAATAAATCTTTTTAATCAATTCACGAACGCCCTTCTCAACGGGGTTCATGGCCTCAAACATGTGCTTGTCACTGTTATAAAGATTCATTTTATAAGGCAGGAGGTGTAAAAATGACCTAATGTCATGGCTCCGCATTTTGCTCTCTCGAGACAAGTCTCGCGAAAGGTCTGTGAGCGCACGCGCCGAGTTCACGTGGACTGTCTCTCAGCGGGAGATGGTGTCCGTTGGAATGGAGCATTGGGCATGAGGCATGAGCAGGGGCGTAGCTAGGCTGATACAGTCGGTGCGCGTCACAGTGGTCCCCCAAAGTCAATCGCCCTGAATGACGACTGCCGAACCCCAATAAAGATGGCAAAGACAACGGGAGGCCACATTTCGACTTTCTGTACAGGGGCCCCCGCTGTGGCGGAACTATCTTTCCTGGGGCCCTGATTACAAAGATCAGCAGAGGTCCCCCACACTCCAAAAAATTCTTATTTGAAGAACTTTTTATTATAAAATATGCAAAAGTGTTTAATATTAAAAAAGTTTTCAAAAAAGACACTAAACATTGTTTAAATGTCTTTATCTAACACACATATATACAAAGATTCTGATGTTATTATTTAAATAACACATACACACAAAGATGCTGATTTAGATTTCGTTGTTTTAAATTTTGACACGAAGAGCTTTACAGTCGGTGAATGTTTTAACAACTTCTGCCAAATTATTTCTCAAATTATGGGTCATGTGTTCAATTGACAGAATACTTAAATCACTTAATCGTTCTTGGCTCATGGAATTCCTTAAATTTGTTTAAAGATTTTCAATTAAGAAAAAGATCGTTCGATAGTAGAAACTGTTACGGGGATAATCAAAAAGATGACAATATACATCAGGGACACACGTCATTTATCTAAAATGCTGTATTAAAATTAAATTCCCTAATTGTAGTACCGAATTCAGTTTAACAACTTTTATTGCCCAAACAACACCGCAAAGATAATAACTGCGCTGTTAATGGATTTGAATAATTTTGGATTTGAGTAGATTGATTTATTTCTTTTTACGTCAAAAACAGTTAAAAACTGTGTGTGACGTGCTATGGGGAGAAATTAATTCTGTGCACGTTTTCAAAACTCTGTGATCCTACCCTAAACCATATACTACTGGAATTTTGAATACAGAAAGAAAATGAGCGTTTTGTGCAAATTGTTAACAAAATATTCGCTCCAATCATGGAGAACAATAATTTGAAGAACTATATTTTCCATTGAATTCTTCAAGAAGTTCACAGATAATGAAGTTACATTTATGTCCAGAAGCAAACCCAAGGGGCTATCTCAGCATTTGCTCAAAGGATCAGGGAAAATGAACGAAAAACATAATCGAGATAGATATTTCCTACATTCTCAAGAAAAGCATATTCAAAATTTCAGACTGCATACTCATCATGTAGGGCCACAAAATTTAAAACTCCTTGCTTTATAGAGATTTGTTTACTCTTGACTCATACCCTAGTTCTAACTTATCACCATTTGCCTATGCAGCTTCTTTGTTGGACGATTAAAATGCTTCTTTCGTTATAAGATATAACGCAATGTTGTAACTGCTAAAGCTCTTCTGAACATTGTACTTTACGGCCGTATAACGTTGTTAGTCACGTGATCAATAGAGTTTAAGGATGTTTTCTTACGCCTGGCGCTAAAACTCCCTAATTGTTCAAATTAATAGCACTCGTCTCTAGCGGTTGGCGTTCAAAGCCTCCGTAGCTGCAGACCACTCGCTCTGTGACTGCACTGCATTCGTTTGCAATTACGCTATTCTTCGGGCTCTAGGCACAGTGGGTTCGATTCCGTGGCTGCAGCTGCAGCTCCTTCTTGGGCAAAATAAAAGGAATCGCTGCATCCTGGATCCTTTCCCAACGGATCGCGCAGCGCAAGGTCTGCAAGCCCGTTTCGTTCGCGGCGCAAACGATTCTCGTTTCCCTGGCCTTCGGATTTCTGAAATGCCAGCGGCTGTCCGCGCACCAAGAGCTCATGAGAAACAATCTAGCAAAGCGACGTGAACTTCCCCGCGCATCGCCAGCGAGCTGCTGGCTTAATTAAGTGGCTCTGATGCCATTTTTGAGAAAATTTTGAAAATGTTTTTGAGGCTTCATGTAAAGTACTCTCAAAAATAAAAATATCCGTTTGAAACTCCCAGAGTCTTGAGTTCATTTAGATCGATCGGGAAATATCAATTTTCAAGAAAAATTGATCATGTCCGACCATACGAGTTTTTTCTGCTGAAAATTCGCCGTTTTCCGGCGCACAATTACATAACTTTCTCTTCTTACGAAATGCCTTCATATGTATGATTGTTCACTAGAAAATTTGCTATATTAAATGAAAATAGTTTAAAGTATTAGGCTTGAACTCAAATGCTTCAAGTGCGGGAAGCACGTACTCCTCGTGAATGGTCGGAGCAGTGCAATGAGAAATGAACAAAATTACTTCTCAAGAAGTAATGTGTGACGGTTTCACTGAGGCAATTGACATACTCTTTCGGAAAACGTAGTACTACGTACCCACTCCATTTGTTCGGCGACCGTGAGGAAGAAAAGTTCTGTGATATAGATCGCGCTTGGCTACGAGGCTAACCGGCAGGACGCGCTAGCAAAAACGGCATAAAGGCAAATAAAAGAGTTTATAAAATAGTTAGGTTGTCAGCTAGCCGCTGTCTGAAGGAGAATTCTAGCGCCTTGATGCTCTGATCGGTAGTTTTCCTCTGGTTTCTTTAATCAACACTAAGCGAATGCCGGAGAAGTATCCTAACAAGCGGGCCACGGACCGTGCGCGATATTTCCTTCCTCTTCCTTGTCCTTTCCTTCCCTTACACACACTTTCACTCTCACTCACTACACTACCACACATGTCAAGAGACCAGTTCAGTCGCTGTCTGGAGGAGAATTCCAGCGGCCGGCCGCTCTGATCGGTAGTTTTCCGTGGCTTCTCCGATCAACACCAGGCGAATGCCGGAGCAGTACCTTAACAAACGGGCCATGGACCGCGCGCAATCTTTCCTTCCTCTTCCTTGTCCTATCCTCTCCCCTTACACACACACTTACACTAACATTCACTACACTACCACATATTCCGGGAGACAGGTCGGGAGCTTAGATGTTGGCCCGGCTGAGGCGGTGCCCCGCTGGTGGGAGAGTCCTGGCTAGGGGAAAACCCACTAGCCGACGGTAGGTCGGCGCCGGATCTCGCCATCCAGCGGGGGAAAACCACCGCCATCTCCCGAGAAATAAGACGCACTACACTCACGGAACCAATGACCAAAGCAGTTGACGCGCACGGAAACACGAATAAATCAATCACTCAATCAATCGAGAGACCAGTCGGAAGACCGGTTAGAGCTTGTGCCGGCTGGGACGGTGCCACGCTGGTGGGAGATACCTGGTTGGAGAAAATCCCAGCAAACCGACGTTGGTTCCCGGATCCCAACACCCACCAAAACATGCACAACATTTACGGGACTTATAATGATCTTAGAAACTGTGGCACCCGGAAATACTAGTCAATCAATGAACCTATGAATATTAACATAAATATATTAATTTTTTATTCACATCCGATAATGCGCTTAAATAGCACGCATCTTCAGTGAACGTCGCCACCTCCCGCGTTAAAGAAAAATATGCACTACATTTACGATTAATGCAGCAGGCCTTAGCAGTTGACGCGCCCGGAATCACTAATCAATCAATAGAAAAATAGAGTAACTCGCGAAACTCAATATGAAAAATCTGCACATATCACAAATCTCATCTTTTTAAGTGTTATTTTGAAATTTATGAATTTCAAAATAATGAATCGAATTTTCGCCTGAGCAGAGCGAAATTTCACATATTACGCGCTGTTAGCTAGTCAGTAGTTTTGATTTGTGAAAGGAAATTTCAGTTCATTAATTGTCTACCTTGTGTGTGCTGTCGGTGGTTTGATTGTGTCTTCAAGAATATGTGGTGTTATTTTGAAAGAGTGGAGGACAACTTGTTACAAATTAAATAGCGATCTGCCGACTGGGCGGTGTTGCCTTTACTGAAGAAAAGATAAAAATCGTTATTTTGCAGGAGAACGATTGTAATCCGAGCAGATTCGTTGAATTTGAGGCAGTCGAAGAAAAAATGTTTTTCCCTTGTACACTGACTTAGTTCTTTAAGATGTTTCTCATACAAGAACTAAATCCAATCTCTTAAAACATCTGTTCCGTCCCCCATAAAAATAAGTTACCTCACTTCCCACTCTTAAGTCTTACAATCATCGAACCTTCAAATTGATAAAATAAATTCATCTCGATCAGGTTTTTCGTCCAGTTTCCCTGATCCATTGAGCAAATGCTGAGATGGCCCCTTGTTTTGCTTCTGGACATAAATGTAACTTCATTTTCTGTGCACGTCTTCTAGAATTCAGTGGGAAACACAATTCTTCAAATTATCGTTTCCATGTTGTCGCGACAGGAAGTAATAAGAGCCAAAATTTATTGTTTATTTATCCTTGAAAATAATTTTATTACATGGGAGTTTTTTTGTTGTTTTTTTCTCCCTTTCAAAATTCAAAATTTATTGCTTATTTATCCTTGAAAATAGATTTTATTACATGGGAGTTTTTTGGTTTTTTTCTCCCTTTCAAAATTCAAAATTTAAGTAGTATATGACTTAGTGTAGGGATCACAGAATTTTGAAAATGTGCACACAATTCACTTTTCCCCATAGCACGTCATACGCAGTTTTTAACTGTTTTTTTACGTAAAATAAATAAATAAAAATAAATAAATATCAGTCGTCAGCGCGGTACTCAGTGGGGATGTCCTGGCTAAGAAGTAGGGGTTTGGTGCGCTAATTTACAGATACTCATGCCTTCGGGCCAGTGAAGTGCATCCATTCATTAATATTACATAAACAAAAGCTAACACTCACCTGAAAATCAGTAATTCCTCTGATTTAAATAATTTTAAAACCTTTAAATTTTAGATACTACAGTATTTTAAATTTTAACCTTGGAAAAAATGTATCACTTTTATTGTGCAAGGACTCTATTGTAAAATTATCATAAAATATTTTGAGATATTGATGTACTGTTCTACATATTTGAATTTTTTTATCTCTCCGTGAATTTTGGATATACTCAGGGCATTTTGCAGAAATTGATTCTGTTTAAAGTTTAGTAGTTTGTGCAGTTCGTTATGGTAAAATTTGTGACAATTTCATCACTATAATTTATTACTCTCGGATGTTTCTTTATCAATATCTTTTTACAGATTCAATTATTTGGTTTGATACAAAACTTGGGAAACATTTCTTTAAATTATTTCATTAAATTTATTAATTATATTTTCTATAACCTCTTTCGCCGGTATCAACAAACTGATTAAAAATATGTCGTGGGATCCAGGTTTTTCAGAGTAACATGTGCGAATTACTGATTAGTTTAGGCGTTTTTTAATAGGATCACATTCTTCGGGCTTTTCTTGTTGCTAATATTAAAATCTGAGCACTAATTCAGGCATATAATGAAAAAAACATGTCACTGCAGTTCACATTCTTCTGAGTAGACTTTTCGTAACTATTGTGTTACTTGAGATCCGTATTTGAAATATATCTCATTTTGCTGATGCTCTTGTTCCTAAATTTACCTAAACCCGAGCATTCCTGAGGAGATGTAACCCGCAAAAAGATGCGTTCTCAGTACACTTTCGTTTTTTTTAATTTGTTGTGATTTTTTTTAGCAATAACCACATTTTTTCTTATACTAATTCAGAAATGCCTCATGTAAATATATTGAAGAGAGTGCTTCAAAGATTCTGCTCGTCCTTGAGTTTTCTACGTGCGTACCATTGTTGTCATTGCTGATAGAGATAAATACATCATCTTACGCAATCAGTAGGCAGAGAAAGTATTTATTTTTAAATTCGATTTAATGAATATTTTATTAATGGAATTTCAAATTGTGATCATTTTACTTTCTTCCTCTTCTCAATCTAAGAAGAGAAAGGTAATCGTGCACCGGAAAACTCTTCCTGCCGGGTCCTAGTAACGTAAAAGTGGATGAATTCTTTTGCAATTAAAAAACTTACTTCTAACTCGCGGCGTGGTGAAAAAACATGTTCTACAAGTCCTTGATACCTAAAAATCGATTGACGCCAAAACGTGTCTGTTAGTGGTCAACGCTAACGCCTAAACGGTTCTGCTGATGTTCTCCAAATTTGATATTCCCCAGTCTACCTGAAAGAACTCGAGCCTTTGGGGGTTTCAAACGGATATTTTGATTTTTGAGGGTACTTTACATTAAGCCTCAAAATCGTTTTCAACATCTTCTCAAAAGTCACCAAATTATTTGATTAAACTTTGTCTTCTGGTAGCGTACAGAATGTAAGAGAAATGTGCAAGTATGGTGTTTGTTGACATCCCTTATTTTTAGAAAATTGCTAACGTGCAATTTTTAGGGGCATCATCCTTCAACTATAATATTGACGATATATTTTTTCCTTACTGAAATCTTTTCTGGCAGATTTGGAAATAAGATCGTGTACACTTTTTAATAAATATGAGTAGTTTACGTGCAATTTGGGGCAATGTATAGGCAATTAAAAAATTGTAACTTTCTCAAAAAGTGCTTCAATTTTTTTGTTTAAAGACGATAAAAAATATGATGCTGGTCCCATTTTGCAAACCGCCGCATTTTCGAAGATTGCAAAGGTCATGTAAGTTAATTGCAAAACCAAGTTCTTTTAGAGTAATTTGGGAATGAAATTGACGTATATATTAAAAAAATTCTCAAAACCACAAATTTTTTTCCACGGATAGAAGGGACGCTTAAAAGAATTACCATTTCGTTGAACTATCAATTTTCGAAAATTGTAAATTTAGAAATAATGCCAGAAAGTATGTGATGTATCATCGCTAGCTTTTATTTGAGATTGTATTGTAAGGATACTTACACATTGTAATTGTACTAAATGTTTTTTAATGAAATTTGGTGTTACATATAGCAGGAAAATCTGATTTTACATATTCGTTTTTTAGCGTTTTCCTTATATATTTATGTTCATATTTTGCAATTTCATTCTACAAAATTTTCCGAACTTACTCGTGGCATACATATTAATAAAACGTTCAAGCTCGGAACTGAGATTAGTACATTGCTGATCGCACATGGTTTATAGACAGGGTTGGGCGATATTTAAATACTTTTATTTGAAATATGTATATTTGTACTTCAAAAACTGAATTTTTGAGTTTTTGAGCATGTATTTTGGAGATATATTTAAATACATAAAATAGATGTGTTTAAAAAAGAAATGCTTTAAATACTGTAAAAACGAAAGAAGATAACAAGGATAGTTTGTTTTTCTTTGATTCTGCTAGTGAACAGGGACCGAAAAGGTACCTAAATACCGGTATTTTCTCATACCTTTATTCTTTTACACCGATAAAATACCTCAATAGGACGTCTTTACCGGTATGAACAGTTAAAGGACAAATATGGCATGCATTGCATCCCTATTTATAAAGGAAAGATTATAAAGGTATTATACCACTATTTTCAATGAAAAACAATAGCTTACCATCCATACATGTTGACAAAATAGGATATTTTAGTTAATAATATCTCACAAAACGTTTTGTTATTGTTTAAATTATTAATTTGTTTATATGTATAATACTTGGTTACGGAAACGCGAATGATTCCACTAATTCTTAAAGAGTAAATATAATCTCCACTTCGTCATTGCACAATGTTCTCGCCCACTGAAAACTGCTCACCGCCCTCTTCCTTGGGCATATCGAATTGCCCTAGTGTAGCACGTAGCCCGCCGAAGAACGCGGCGAGATGTCTGCGGAGGAGAGGGAAAGTCACACTATCAGAACAGCAGTGTGCCAGAGGTGCGACTCTACTTCCAGGTCAGAAGGGTGACTGTACACTTGAGCGCGTGCCCTGGCGGCGCTAGGCTAGGAAAGAAAGGGGCGCGAAATGAGGAGCAAACATTCAAAACGTGACAAGTCAACCTCCTTTTCGAGAAAAACGCAAAAATATTATAGCATCAAATGTATGCAAAAATTTTATTTGTTCTCAATTATGTAATAATGATAGCTAAATATATTAATATAAAATTTAAATATTCTATGTTTGGTTGAATTTTCGCGTGAGTTTCGCGTAGGTTATGTCTCGTTTTGAATGAATGGGAGGGACATGTCATACTTTGATGGAATGACGGCTGGACATGATTTGAATGGAAAATAAATTCTTTTTATTGAAATTCATAAAAATATATTAGGAAAATTAACATTTCTTGCATCTTTTTTCACAAATCCATTATTGCAAATTTTATTAAAAAGTATATAATTTATTTGTTATTAAAGTAAGAATATCCAAAAATTTTATACAAATCCATTGACACGTTTGGCGAAAAAAGAGCGTCTTCATTTTTCCTCCTTTTATCAAGAAACAATTATTTTTGACCCATTATTAAAAAAAAATTGTTAGGCTTCCTTACCATACGGTTTGAACGATTCATGTTTCGTGATTTTTTTTTTCATTATATTCTTTCATTCTTTTCGTTTTCTCGAACGCTCGGTTATGTCACTAATAGACACCTCCACTTCCACGGCTCAGAATCATTCGATGTAGGATAATAATGTTCTTCCAACTGAGCAGTAAATAGCGACATTAAAGCAAAATGTTTCACATACAGAAAGAACAATTTCATGTCTATTTCGTGGTCAGTAGCTAACTGACTAATTCTCTCGATTATGAAGTTGTAAAAATATCAGGTAAATGAAACGTTACAGCTTTAAATATTGCCAAGTAAGGATTAGACAAAATACCTGGAAAAGCTGCTCAGTGCTCCTCTCGAGCGGCCGGAGAAAATCCGCAGGCCCAAGGAACCCCAACCCATCGGGACTCAAAACAGGACGTCAGAGTCAATGCTATCTAAAACCTAAGGTTTGGAAATGCCTTTCTTTTTATACAACTTTTTTAATAATAGAAATCAAGTGTATGTACCTTTCCCTCTATATAAACGGTAAATGACTCATTTTGCTACTAACATGGTAAATAGCAATAAAATCATAAAGAGGACTGTTGACAGGTCACGTGTAGTTCATAAACAATTTATAAGTCAAAAGATGCTTCTGTCAGACAATTTCACAACAGTTATGGATGGAGAGGACGGGAGTCATATTAGAGAGTGCAAATTTTTTGCTGATCTCGTACGGAATTTCACATGTACGCGTATATAAAATAACATTTTGTTCAAACGATTATCGATTATTTTCATTCACAAACAACTCATCGAGCTTAAAACATCGATAATGAACATCAGGTTGCATACATGTTTTGTTTTTTTGTTACAAAATATGTTTATGAGTCTATACAAAATCTGTTTTGAAAATATCTACATCAACGTTGCATCCCTATTTTCGACACCTAGATGAGAATCGCCGATTTAATACTTTTGCATTCTGATTCACATAATAGGGGGGGTTGTCAGCGAGACTGGTAAACCACGTTTTACCAGTAGTATATTAAATCTTATAAATTGAATTGCTACCCGATTAAACGTTACAGAAAAGCGTGTACGATCTTTAGAAAAATAGTATCTCAATGTAGAAATGTAAAAGTAGCCGAATTAATAACTGTATAACAAAGCAATTTATCCGTCTCGTAGACGAATATTCCTCTTCTAGTGTGGTGTTCCTGTCCAAGGGTGAAAATTGTATTGCTTTCATGACAATTTAATGCATTAAAAAAGTACATAAATGTGTCACAATACAATGATTTACACTACATCCTTCTATATTATCATTTACGTAGTTTGTACCAAAATGACGCGCCGGGAATTACTTATTCCCATCTTCAAGTTAATATAAATATAACATTCATTTTATATCAATATAACTCACCCAGTAAGCTGGGACATGTCATGATTCTTAATATTAGATTTCAATGTTTGTTACAGCGTTGGATTTAGGATGCATCTCGCTTGCGCGCTATTTTACCACTTCTTCGAATTTGTCCGAAAGTACGAAAACAGTTTTAAAATAAGCTTCGGCGATTTTACTTGGGAAAACAGGTGAAATCGATCAAGGAGACAAACGCCGTTTTGAGATCAAAAATTGAGTCGCAGGACAAAAGAGCTCTTACGTAATCTCGGCTCATACTTTCTGGTAGAGGAATGACAACGGAAGATCTTAGAAGTAAAATGTATGTAAAATAAGATGTTATGGCATAGAATATTGGTGATATCTACACAATTAATTCCATTTTCTTTTTGAAGTCAGTTTCCAAATCGGAATCGATATTTTGAGTACCGCCTCAAATAATTGTTTGATGGTATTCGAAGGAAGACGGAAATATGTGAACAAGATATATAGTTTTATACGACTATTACAGATGATACGAGACCGTTTGGTTGTGTTATAGCATCACTAGTTCAATAAGTAGAGAAAATACATTGAGATTGAAAGGGGCGAAAGCATAAACCGACTGCCCGACTTGTCTATCTGGAATATCGGCCTCCCGCGCCGCAGGCCACCGGGTTTGACCGCTCGGCCGCGTCAAGGGAGGGCCCACAAGGGTCGGGTGACGCAACGGCGTGGATTGGGAAGGGGGTGAGGGGTTTTCCGAAATTTCACTTTACGCCGCTCCTATTCATCCGATTTGCATGATTGACACGGCGTTGGATTCAGGAAGTACGTCGTCATAGCGCTATAAGCCCACATTTTTTAATTTCTTCCCGGAACTATGAGACAAAGTTAAAAAAAAAATTGGAAATATTTTTTTAAAAAACGGCTTCTTAGCGTAAATTCTATTTTATAATGGATTCCACAGCCGTTTACAGATCGAAAATCGGACCATTTTTTTCAGACGTTATCAGTCTAGTAAATTCCCTGTGTAGCCTTAATACTAAATATACCGACACTAGTTCAATTTATCGCCACCACGTGGCAGCACCAAAATAAGCAAAATTTACTTGACCGATAACGTCTGAACAAATGGTCCGATTTTCGATCTGTAAACGGCATTGGACTCCTTTTTAAAATAGAATTTACGCTACGAAGCCGTTTCTTCAAACACGATTTCCAATTTTTTTAAAACTTTTTCTCATAGTTCCGGGAAGAAATTAAAAAAATATGTGCTTATAGCGCGATGACGACGTGCTTCCTGAATCCAACGCCGTGTCAATCATGCATATCGGATGAATAGGAGCGGCGTAAAGTGAAATTTCGGAAAACATCTCACCCCCCCCTTCCCGCTCCACGCCGTTTCGTCACCGGACCCTCGTGGGCCCTCCCTCGACGCGGCCAAACACAGCAAATCCATTAGTGTTCTGTGCTTCGGCTATCCAGGTCGGCACGGGGCCCTTAAGAGCCGGGGGCCTCCGTGCACTGCACCGGCTGCACCCCTGGGCCCCCGAGAACGTAGCTACGCCTCTAGGCATGTGTAGGACATTGCCAAGACGACTACCAGCCTGCTTCCAGCCAGCCGAGGGCGAGATGCCGAGGGCGATAAAGGGGCATACCAATTTGTTTTTATTGTTGTTTTATTCCTTTTTTGTGCTATGATAGCACTTCCTACACAGGATGTGTATTGGGTGTCCATGTTTTGTTAAAATTGCAACGCACCCTCCATTGACGAGCCAATGCCAAGTCTTTAATATTATATATGACTTCTATGAGGATTAGACTTGAGAGTTTGTTTGCGTTGAATTACTGTGATGTTTGCGGTGAAATTATCTCTTACAACCCTTTTAATATTCCTCCATATTGAGTTTTGAAAAATTGTTTTTGTAAACAATTCTTCATAATTGAATTAATTTATACACAGACATTATATAAACATTAAATTCACAAAGGTATTTCATGATTTTATTCACGAATTATCTAATATTTCGAACATCAAGATTTTAAACAGCACTTTTACAGTAACTTGCTTTTCATAAATTCGCTGACAATTACCAAGATAGTGATTGCAAAATCTGTTTTTATGTCAAATTATTCCTGTTTTTATATTCTCTATATGTCTATTCCTGATTAATGAATATTTCGTAAAACTTCATAATTTTCTTTAATGATTAAAACCAAAAATATGGCAACATGTAGACCAACATAAATAATACTATTAAGTATGACTTTACAGTAATTAACCCCTTTTTGATACCCAACCCAAGTCAACTCAATAATGGTCATTAATGCACCAAGAGCATTATAAGGATTAGAGACTGGATTTTCAACTAATTACATTTTGTTTGTCGTTCTACTTATCATTCTCAAAATTGTAATTTTGGCAAATTGCTGCCATCCTAACACAATATCCAATTTTTTCATTACATATGTAGTACTATATTACATATTTTGGTATTTTCACAAAATATTTTTTCATTCTATCAATTTTTGTCAATTTTGTTACATATTTTTATGAAAAGAAGTACTTTTTTTTTATAAAAATCACTATTTTCTCCCTACATTATTTCTGTGTGCTGTCTATTTCAGGTATGCTACGTGAACATGCAATTGGATGATCTCACTGTCTGGCGATCCTGCTTCAGTTATCTCAATGGAGAGAAGTGCACGTCAGTGACTGAGATCTTTTTCACCCTCAGGTATCAAAAGTATCACTGACACAGTGTTACACAACCTTTAACTTTAATTTTTAAAAAAATTTGATGATCGCCGATGTGTGACACTTCAATGAGAATGCTGCACCAAGCAGTGATTATTGGCTGATCGTAGATAATGCCAGTTTGTACAATGGCTTCTATTGCATCTAGTCTGGCTGCTAAACTATGGTCCTGGACAGTAATAGATGAAGGTTTTGCTACTGACTGAAGTTGTGTGGTGTGAAGTGTGCTTCAACTGGTGTTATCCAAATGATTTCTAAAACGTTTGTATTACTTTTAAAATTTGTTAAGGATAGTTTTATACATGAAATTTCA
This sequence comes from Teleogryllus oceanicus, assembly GCA_964035755.1. Classification (NCBI taxonomy): domain Eukaryota; kingdom Metazoa; phylum Arthropoda; class Insecta; order Orthoptera; family Gryllidae; genus Teleogryllus; species Teleogryllus oceanicus. The sequence continues at coordinate 104,416,909 of CAXIVR010000009.1, forward strand.
TTATTTTAATGTGTTTTGTAATTAGTGTATTTTAATATTACATATTACATCCGACTTTACGTATTTATTACATATTCTTACTCTTTTAATTACATATTTATGAACATATTTTGAGATTTTACACTACACATTTTTCCAGTCTCTACTAATGATAGAGCAGTGATGAAATCCTTTGAATGAGGATTTTTTGTCACCAGAGATCATAAAAACCAGTTAACAGCTGTGGTATACACAAGATTTTTATTTTTAAACTAATAGTGATGATTCAGTTTTACTTTTTAATTAATTAGATGATTGGATTAAATTGTAACTTGATCTGGTTAGTCCTTTCATATTTCCCTTCATAACAGAACATGTAGTATCATACAACTGTGTTCATATTTCCCTCATAGCCACAGTCCTCTTGATACAGGTAAGTTTGACAGTGTATATCAAGTTCCGTATCGAAGGCAATAACAAGCAATAACATAAGTAAAAAATAAATATTTTTATATCGATTATATAGTTTTCTATTGATCTCCATCTGTAACTTCTGCAAAAATATTCCTTATTTACATGGAGATGGGCTTCCAGATGGTTTAAACAACACCTACCACCTTAATCCTCTCAAATCGTTAGCATTTCTACCAAAATTCATTTTCATTATCACTTTTTCTTCTCTCTTTCTTTGAACGATTGCAAAAACTGATAATTCTCCATTTGTGTGTGCATTATATTCAACAAAGCTCCAACTCTCAGTGACATTTCAAACGTTTATGCCAATTGTTATACAATTTTATACAGTCTTATTGTTTTATTTCTCTTAAGGTAAGTGTCCCTTTAAAATTTTTATTTAGCAAATTTTTTTCTAATTATTTGATTTATTTTTTTCCCCCCATTTTTTAAAGGGGCACTTTTCTTTAATTTTAAATAATACAAGTTAATTGAGAAACTAAATTTTCACCAACCCTTACCTTGTCAGAGGCCACTACATCTTGAATAATTTCTTCCACAAAATATTTAGTTTTGCCATATGGGTTGGTGCAACCTTGACCGGTAGGATGAGCTTCTGTGAATGGCAAGTACTGAGGTGTTCCATAGACTGTAGCTGATGACGAGTATACAAGCTTATACACATTGTACTGTTTCATAGTCTAAAACACACACACACAATTAGAATTAAACTGATTTGCTGAAAAACAATCCAGCTTATAGCAATTCCCTCTTTGGTACACATCTAGTCAAAACCTTACCTCTAAGAGAACAATGGATCCAATCACGTTGTTCCTGTAGTACGAAAGTGGAATTTGACATGATTCTCCAACAGCCTTAAGAGCAGCAAAATGCAAGACTAGATCAATCTTGTGCTACAAATGTAAATAAATTTTTATTTTATATGCTTTGTTCAATATTTTAAATTTGAAGTTTAATTTACATTAAACTTGTTATTTGAGGATTAAAATATAACACTTACTATAAATTGTAGAGAACTTTGAATTCACGGGAATGGAAACGCATGTTATGAACATGATTGCGTAAGGGTACAAATATGAAAGTAAATATGTGAAGGGTGGATGTGTGATACATTAGAAGACAAGTACAGTATTCATAAATGCAGACATGCAACTTCAGGAATATATCATTGAATATGTTATAGCTGGTGAATGGATTAGATGTTCCATTAACACTACAACCCTTTATGGGTCTTGGCCTTCAGGACTATAGTGTTCCATTTTTCCCTGTCCATTACAGTCACTCTCCACTTTCTTTCATTAAGCACTCAAACATCCTGGCACATGTCATCCATCCACTCAGTTCTGAGTCTTCCTTCCTTTCATTGACCTGTTACTGTCCATTCCATAATTTTCTTGGGGAGCCTATTGCTATGGCCTATCCATTTTATTTGCTAGGCTTGAATTAATTATATTCTCCTGTATATTAGATTCTCAATTTCTTGGTTGGTTCTTATTCCCCCTTTGATAGTATATTCTATGTAATATTTGCCTCTCAAATATACTAAGCTGGTTGACATCTTTTTCACTGAGAGTCCTGTTTAGAGGCATACATTAAAATGGATGTATTAGGATCTCATAAAATCTTATCTCTATATCTCTTGTTATTAGCTTTGATCTTAATGGTTTTAAATTAGTATTATATGCCTTCTGTCCTTTTCTAATTCTTTCATTAACTTCAACTTACAGTTGATTTTTCTCATTTGATATAATGCCCAAGTAATTGATGTCTTCCACCTTCTGACACTAGTAGTTGACTATCTGTTTTTGTTTTATACTTGTCAAAGGAAATCCAGTAAGCTTCATATATTTGTTTTTTTGTTCATTTCCTATTAACTCTACTACTTTTGCCTCCTTTACCAATAGATTAAATAATTCAAATAGGGCTTTCTTGTTTCCCCACATTATGCCAATCATGTGCATTAGCTGAGACAGTTGAAAGGTTCTATCACCTCTTACGTCCAATTTCCTGATTATTGTTTCTAGCATTCAATTAAACAGTTACTAATAGTGAATCACCTTCCCCTACCCTGACTGAAATTTCAAAGAGATTTGATGGGTTTTCTATTTTAATTCTACCAGTTGTATACTGAATGCTGTATATCTTAATCAATCTGTTGAACTTATTTGGTATCCTTATTTCTTTCAGTCTTTCAAGGATCAGTAATTTGTCAAAGGCTTGCTTAAAGTCACAATATGCATATCTTTTATGCTTCTAGCATTTTTTATACATCGGCCTCATAACAAACATATGATCCTTGGTAGATCTATTTCTTCTGAACCTATTCTGGTATTCTCCAAGTTTATCTTTAGTATATTTTATTCATCTGTTATTTACGATTACCGCTAATATGTTGTATGTCATTAAGTAAAGATATTACTTTATAGTTATTGCATTATTTTATCCTCTTCCTTTAGATCGGCACACTAATACTGTTTTACAATCAATTGGCATTAGTTCTTTGTTCCACATTGCTTTCAACAATTCACATATCCTTCTTTGCAGCTCATCACCTTGTAGTTCAGCATTTACAATATCATTTCCAGAAGCTTTCTTCTTCTTCTTAAAGTTCTTTACTATTGCTGATACCTCTTCATAAGCGGCTTTTCTATTCTGTTCACTCTCTTCAAGAATGCCTTTTTTTGCTATTCTATACTGTATTTCCATTTGCCTTGCCAGTATCCCTCACTTCTGAATTCCCCCTCATTTTCCTGGGGTTTATCGTCTTGAAAAAATCATCCAATCTTACCATTATTTTATTTTGCTTTGAAAGGATTACTCCATGTTATGATCTAATGATATTAACTCTTCGCTTATATTATTTTGTACAATACTCTATCCATTTGTAAAATTTTCTGTAGTCCTCCTTGTAGTTGTCTTTCAGAAGACTTTCGGTTTCCTGTCTTCACATTTCCTTTTTTTTCTACATACTTTCCTAGCTTCTGTCCTTTTTTGCTTGCAGTTTCCTCTGTTTGTTATAGCTTCATTCTTTACTCGGGCTTTAAATTTTCTCAAACATTTAAAAGTCCGAGTATACTCGTGTTTTTAACATGAATAATAATAAAAATTGGAAATTTTTTGACCATCTTTCGTTTCATAATTGGTAAGTTAAGGAGTTAATAGCTTTATATTGAGAGGTTCATAACAGTTCATAGGAAATGATCAAACACACAAACTGTTAAAACATCAAGCATTAAGTAATACTCAATCTAATTCTCATTAAGAACTCAGAAAATAATTACACAAGGGAAACTCAAAGAAGAACTAACCTTTTCAAATACACTTCCCAGAGCTTTACTGTCAAGTAAGTCCACATTGTAAAAGATTACTGACTTTCCTGTGATCTCTTGAATACGTTGCAAACATACTGGTAAGGTGCCACTTCCTGGTAAAATGAAAAGTTAAAGAAATATATGTACATACGACCATATCATGACCAAAGAAAACCTTTTCAAATGTAACTTATTGCTTGTAAGAAACGTTTCTAATGCAAGTTGTATGCAGTACTGTTAGTTAGAATTATATTTAGAAGACAGAAGCATGCAAATTGCAGATAATACTAGCGAAAACGTGTCAGCAATGCACATCTACAATAGACTACCCAACTAAAGTTCACCTCACCTTCACAAGAGTTAACAAGATTATCAACGACCACCACCGTGCAAGAATTCTTTAGAAGTTCCACAACTGTATGAGAACCAACATACCCTGCACCTCCCGTCACCAATACAGTAGTGGATGAATCCATCACTAGAGAAAAATAGAATACACCGTAATTGGCTTAATGAATGCCGAATGCATTCATTATTAATTCAAATAAACATTAATCTTATATTTAGTTTAAAGCTTTGCTAGAAATATTAATAAAACTTACGAGGTTCACAAACGAGTTCAATAGAACAAGTCTCGAAAGTCAGAATAAAGTTTCCTCCGGTGAACTAACCCATTTCGTATTTTATCACAGCGTTATCTCTCATTTTTTAAAGTGGTGTCCTTGCCCGATGCATTAATTCGCGTCATCCGTATGATAACGCTGCCAGGTACAGCACATTCAAAAATTAAAAGCATCACATACACCTATAAAACAAACCGAAAGTCATCACGCGCGTAAACGCGTGAGTAGACACTCCCCTGATCAACACCTCCTGCAATAATAATAATATGCACGCTCCCACGCACTTCCTCGCATTACACTGGCAGAGCCAGACGAAGTGTGAGTGCTCTGTGGACAGAGCGGCTCTTCAAAATTATCTGCTCGCTTGGGCAAACAGTTGCAATGACATTTGCGGACCTGCCAAATATCTGCGCAGGTGTGCCATGGTGTGGCGACATGACCAGTTGGCACGTTGATAGTAGATGCGAGTCGCCGAAAACGCCTATAGATAAATCTACTGTGACATTGTAAACCGAGCATGATAATTGCGAACTCTGAACCTCTTTGTCCTCTTTTAAAGGCGCACGAAATCAAAGTGTATATCTCGAAAGTATGCACGAAATAAACGTTGCAACCCATTGCCTCATTTTTAATTCACAAAAAGGCATACAGTTCGTCGCATTGTGCTTGATCAGCCGTAGCTTGAAAATTTGTAACTATTTGCACACGTTTCTTCTCAGTTGGCTATTTCGTGTGCATACCTCATTGTCTTATGTTTAACATATCGACGATTGTATTTACTACTTATTAAATTGTACCCCAAAACTGTTGACCTCTTGGTTTTTTAACTTCTCACCTCGCGGATACACAGAAGAACAACTGCAACATTTTGAATTGTTGAACATAATAGTGTAAAGAAGAACCCATTTAACGCCTCAAAAAAATGTGTTCATTTGCATAAAAATAAGTCATTCAATGTATGGAATTTGTTTTTCCGTTCTGTTCTTTTCTCTTAACTTGGTCCCTTTTTAAATCGATTTCACGTAAAATAGATCGTTACTTATTATTCTACAAATCATTATCATACTATAAATTCAGTTTCAGAGCATATTGACACATTTTGAATTTTACATGAATATTATCGTCATAAAAATTTCAACAATATAAAATCATGATCAATTCTGAATACTTTTTTGAAGGTGAATAAACAAACGATCAGCTGATCCGTTGGTGGCTGTTGTCCAACGTGAGCTTTGAGAGTTGAGGTTAAGCAAAGAAGCAAAGAGCATATTAAATACATTAATAGGTGAAAAAAAAATAAAAATAAAATTGAACATTTACATAGATTTACTGTATTTGACTGTTCTAATTATTGTCAAAGAAACTGTATGATTGAAACCAGTGTTGTGCGGAGTAAAATAACACAAATACTGCCTGTGAAATGGTGAAACGGAAACGTCCTAACACCGTAAGTGGTATGTCAATACGTTATTTATCGAAAAATTATGGCAATTAAAGATTAATTGTTTACAGCCTGTAGGTGATGGAGATAGCGCTCCGAGTAGTGTAAATGGCTCAGGTATTCCCAGTCCAGTGTCAGTAGATGCAAGTGCAGATGAAGAAAAAAGGCCTATTTTCAAGGACTCAAATTTCCAGGTTCGTAGCAGAAATAAATGATGTTATTTTAATAATGTGTAAGTTAATAATTTTCTAAGTTTTTATTAAGATCGAGGAAATTTAATAGGATAAACTATAACATCGAAAAAAAGTCATGTTTTCCACAGTACAAGATATTTAGGACCACGGAACGCTAGGATGTTGCTGTTTTTAATAATAATTTAATATTTATTGAGCAGTGGTGCACCCAAGTGGGGGAGGGCTCTGTTCCCCATACCTGTAGGCTCTCCCCTCCCCGAGAAAAGTCTGTGGAGCACTTCTGATTATTGAATCACATACATTATTATCATAATTTCTTATGAGTCATATAGTTTCTGGGGAGCACCTCTGTTTATTGAGTCACATTATATCAATATGGTGTACAGGGCCTACAGCTTCTTCTCATTCTGTATTTCAGCATCCTGACATGGTTATCTTCCCAATTCGATTCCTCTCCATTGCTCTTTCAGTCCCTATATCCAAATTGCCCATGGTCTTCCTCTCTTTGTCCATCTAATTGGTTGGTAAAGAAAAATATTTTCCCGTATCCTTTCCTCTTCTACTGATATGGTCATTCCACATTAACTATTTGCCTTCAATAATATGGAAAATAGTGTCTGTCTTGGCTGTTTTTTTGTCATTGGTGATATGTTCAAGTCTGGATACCTTAAGAGGCTCAAGAAATCAATTTTTAGGGCTTCAATCTTTTTCCTGCTTTTCTCTGTGAGAGTCCAACATTCCACTCTGTACTTTGTAATAGATTTAATAATTGTGTTATACATGTTTTTTGTTTTCCACCCATTTTTTGATGACCAAAGCAATGGTTTAGTACTTGAATAGTCCCTCTACCCAGATTTATACACTGACATATGTCATCTTCACATGACCCTTCTTGATTGACGATGCTTCCAAAATAGTATGTGCATTTTGACATTTTTCAGTTACAACACTAGGTGATATCTGAAGATTTATCCCTTTTACCTATTAGGAGGTATTGTCTTCTTTTTTTGATGCTCAAAGCCTACATGTTGTATACCTCAATCAATTTCCTCATCATGTATACAATATTTTCATTTGCCACTATCACCTGATAATTGTCAAATAAAAGTGTAAACAGCCAAACTTCCGTTTATTTTTATATACCCATATGTATACTCTTTTTCTTCCAACTTTCTAGAGCCCCTAAAAGAATATTTTAAATAAAGTTGGGGTCAGGCAGCATTCTTACTTTTGACCTGTGGTAATTTCAAATGGCTGAGATGGTGCTATACCCATTTTTATCGTTCCTTCAGTGTTCTATATTTTGTATACTTCCACTTCATCTTGTGTATCCCGATTTGTGGAGTACTTCAAACAGTTTACAGAGGGGCACATTATCATCGGCCTTCTCTAAATCAATAAATAGTGGGTCTAAATTTCTCTCTATTATTTTTATGAGTATTAATGCTCTTGGTGCTTATAAGCTTGTTCTTCGCTATTTATGAGCCTCTGAATTGGATACTTTTAAAACTATTACTAAAAGTGGATTCTCTCTCTCTCTTTTTCTCTTTCTCTCTCTCTCTTTTTCTCTTTCTCTCTCTCTTTCTCTCCCTCTCTTTCTCTCTCCTCTCTTTCTCTCTCTCTCTCTCTCTCTCTCTCTCTCTCTCTATATATATATATATATATATATATATATATATATATATATATATATATATATATATATATATATATATATATATATATATATATATATATATATAATGAGGGAGAGAGAGACACGCACATGGAAAACCTCCAAATTTTCACGGAAAAGTTCCGGACTTCCACGGAAACCTTCCGGGATTTCCACAGGAAACCCACGATATTCACGGGAAACCTCCGATCTTTAGGGGAAACCTCTGAAGTTTCAAAAATTTTAATTATTCAACTTTCATTTTAAAGTTCGAGAGGGTTTATTGCCAACTAAGTCAATTAGTGTGGAAATTGTGCTAACTACTTGCTAAACCTAACTTCTTAAATTTGAATTGTAGAGTGGGTATCATTTGAAGGTATGGGGAATCATAATGTGTTTGTGAACACATTGAAGGCAATTTGAAAGAAAGTTGGGAAATATGTTGTTTTCTGTCAGTTGGCATAGGTTACCATAGGCATACTATAACACTGTGCAGTCATTTTTTATCATAAAGTTGAACACTTGGAACGAACAAGATTATGTTACCATTGTACTTTCTTAAATTCTACCTAAAAATTCAAATTTGGTTACCATTATATCCTCCTTTATTTTTTGTGGTTTGGAAACACATTTGCAGATTTAAGGAGTATTATATGATGTACCTATTTGAAATAATTATAAAAGTACACAGTTCTAGCACCTTTGGTTTGTGAATAAAATAAAGAATTTTAAAATGGATTCCATTTCTTTATGTTCTACATTCTTCCAGTTTGATATTGTATAAAATACATTTTTTCATGGTTTCTCTATTTTTTATCCCTTAAAAGTTTGACTGAAATGAGAGATTCGAAATGTTAAAAAGCAAACACTCATTTTATGTGAAAATGTTCAGACAAAAATGTACAGCTGTTTTTTGAGAAAATCTTGTTTACACATTTTTGTAAAGGAGAGGTGGCTCTGTAGTAGAGGTAGTAGGCTTGTAGGAGAGGTGGCAACTGATGTCACTGCAGCACCTCTGACTGGGAGGTCGTAGGTTCGAATCCCAACAGCGGCAGAATTTTCAACACTAGTGTGTCAGCTAGGTTGAATTCAGTCGCTGTCTGGAGGAGAATTCTAGCAGCCAGCTGCTTTGATCGGTATTTTTCTGTGGTTTCTCCGATCAACACCTGGTGAATGCCAGAGCTGTACCCTAACAAACATCACAGTCGTGCACAATCTTTCCTTCCTCTTCCCTGTCCTATCCTCACCCCTTACACACACACACACACACACACACAATCACACACACACACACAATCACACACTCACTCACACACTCACTCACACACACACTCACACACACATACACACTCACATTACTACACTACACTCCCACACATGCTGAGAACTTATAGCTTGTCCCGGCTGTAGCAATACCATGCTAGTGGGATATACCTGGATGGGAAAATCCTGTTAGCTGACAGTAGGTTGGCGTCGGATCTCGCTATCCAGCGAGGTAAGATCACCGCCTCCTCTCTGTGAGGAGAAAAACATGCACTACACTTTCAAGACTAATGAGCTCTGTATTTGACATGCCTGGAATCACTAACAACCAACCAACATGAAAACTGCGAATATTTTTGAAAATTCTAATATGACATTATTTTAAGTTCCAATAATGAAGAGTTGTTCCAATAAAATAATCTAGCTGTAAATGAGAATAAAAAAAGTTGTAGTTTTTCAATTTTCAAGATTGCAAAGGTTTCAATTTCCAAAAATTAAAATGTTTTAAATGCAAATCCAACATTTTACTGTATTTATGAGCTTCATATAAAATTATCATCGTGAACAGCTGGACAGTAGGTCTGGCGTCTGTTCCTGTTAAAAGACAGTGGATCTGGTGATTATTCCTCCTGATGTTACTAAGCCATCCATCTTTTGTTGGGTATTCCTCTACTTCTTCACCCTATGGGTTTATTCTTTAAAACTGCTGTAGGAAATCGTTCTGATTGCATTCATTGCACATGTGAAAGCCATCTCCTCTGGTTCTCTTTAATGCCATCCACTATCTTTTTTGTTTCGATTTTTTTCTGATTTCCGTGTTTCTTTGTTGATCTAAACGTGTAATTTCTACCAGATTCCAGAGAAATCTCATTTGTGAGGCTTCTAATCTCTGACGGTCTCTTTGTTTTAGAGTCCATATTTCTGATCCATACATTAACATTGGGTTAGATGTTATATTGTGTATTCTTAGTTTTGTCTCTGCTGTCATTCTCTTCCAAAGTTTTTCTTCCATATTCTATTTACTCCATTAAAATTATCATTGCCAATAAATATATGAGTGTTATATTTAGATGGATATTCTGTTGGATGGTAAAAAGGGAAACTTAATTCTGAGTCCAAAATGTGGCTGAGGACAAAATGAAGGGTTTGTCATTGTTCATTTTCTTAGACAAAAAAATTGCGGCACTTACCTAAAACCGAATGTTACCAAATTATTGTTACTAATTTTTGTAACTAATTATTAACAATTGAGGGTCTGTTGATTATCCTGTCAGTGGCAATTCAGCATCAAAGCTATTCAGTAGAGGATAACTTTAGACACTGGCTAGTGCCATCAATTAATTCTGTCATTGCCTCTGATCTGTTCTTGTAAATGCCAGAGCAGGATTCAGATTTGATGCAAACCTTCTTACTCTGTTTCTTTCCATCTCAGTAGCTGAGAATTGGGCCCCGAACATTTCTAGATGAGAAATGTCTCTAATCATTTGTACAGGATTCACATGGTTGACATTTATTGATATTTTACTATGATTTACATTATTGTGAACTTCATTATTTCCAACATTTAACATTGTTAAATTATTTAATTTTTATCAGAAAATCTGATATTATTATTTTTTATTTTTCAAATAAAATCTGTAATATAAGAAAAAAAGTGTGTTTTTCTGGCAGCCTGTAATACTCAGTCTGACAATTAATTGCCTCTATAGCTTATATTTTATGTCTGATATAAGACAAATTATTACAAACAACATTTGTAAAACCATTTCTTACAGCATACAAGTAAAAGTAGTAATAAGAAACGTGCGTGGAGGTCTTTGAAGCAAATAATAGCGCAAGAGCGTGCTCTTCCATGGAAAGATGATTGTGTTCATTGTAAGTTATCCTCGATGTACTCTTTTTACTTTATATTTTTTTCTTCTAATGCTTAACATTTTGGCTGAGCAAGTTGTTAAGTAATTTCTATGATTTTGAATGAAAGATTAAAATGAAGTTTATAATACTGTTTGTATTTGCTGAATAGCATCAAAAGAAATTTGAATTGTAATAATAAATCTTTTTATTTACAAAAACAACTTTTGTTTTGAGTTTCATATTTTTAAAAGTATTTTATTGTCGTTTTCTGGAATCCTTTTAGAATTGCATTTTCTTCCAGATAAAAAGAACTGTTCATTCATCAATATTTCTTGTTATATTTTGCAGATAGTTGCATAGATGCTCCACCATCATTCAAGCCTCCAAAGAAATATTCAGATATTTCTGGGTTGCTGGTAGAGTATTATTTTCTTAGAGTTTGATCAGTTTTGTACATCTGTACTTCAGAGGTAAAAGACACCACATACACTTTTCACAATTTTACAGGAGATCTGATCAAAATTAACTCTTTCTGTCTTTTTTAAACCAATGTTTTTAGTTTCAAAAAAATGCAATTGTAAACTGAAAATCAGAAGACATGGAGATAGTATCCTTTGCCTTTGGGATATATTATGATTTTGATATGTAGAAAAGTATAGTTTTAACGTTCTATTTTATACATCGATAGGCAATGATTTTAAAGTGAAGTTCATGAGTAGCTAGCAGCTGTACACTTGCCATTTTGTGGTATGGTATTTCATGTAGTAGTTCCAAGCCAACTATTGAATTTTGTGGAGGGGAGGTGTGACAATCTGCATGGTCCTGACTTTTTACCTCGAAAGATGTAATAATGGATTTATCCCCAGTGTTTGGTATAGGTGGTCAATTCGAGTGAAGGCCATTCAAGTGAACTGCCAAAATTTGAGATTGCTCATTAGTAAATGTTTTTGAAATACTATTAGTATATTGAGATCATCAACCTATTTATCTATTTCTTTTATTATCAGACTCTCTTTGCTAGATTTTCTGAAACATTTTACCGTTGTGAACATATTCAAGCTCATATTTTAAATTAATGATACAATTAAATTGCAAGTTTGTCAAAACAAATTGAAAATGCAGATTGTTAACTTTGCTTCTTGTGGGTATTTCATTTGCATTGTCTTTAAAAAAAATCACATTTTACTTTCAATTAAGTAAATTTTGACTTTCCAGGCAAAATATACTGATCCACAGACGAAGTTATATTATGCAATGGCAGAAGAGTTCAGTACTATACGTTGCTTGCCAATGGATATCACTGCTGGTTACCTTGCTCTTAGGAGGGCAAACAACCCTATGGGCTGATGTATTCTAATTTATACACATGAAAAATCTGGTTTTGTGTGTGACTTCATAATTCAATTTATTTTGTGTGATATATAATGTTTTGTCTGTAATCACAGGAATTGAAAATTATACATGTTTTACTTACCCTCGTGTAGTTTTTTTAATTTTTATCTTATCCTAGAAGAAAGGATCTAGTATCTTGTAATCACTGAAAGAAACTGATAGTCAGCGCAGACACATGTGTCGAATACAGCATGAACTGTAATTGTGTTATAAAATATTTATTTTTTAGATGCTGTGATTTTTTATTCTTCTATTTGGGGTAATAAGAAATACACTCAGTTTCTTATAAAAATTTTTATACAACAAAATAATTTTGTGTTCCAGAGGTACATTACACTAAGTCCATTTTCTGCTAAAATGGGATAATTTAATCCCGTTTGTTCCTACTTTATCTTTCTTGAGGTTTTAAGAACTACAAGTCTTAGAAGTTACTTGCCACAAGACATTAATAAAGAAGTCAGAGGCAATCAAAACAACACAGGTATGCAACAGATCACACCAAGGAATGCGTTGCGAGAAATATGGAAAATCAAAACAAGGAACATTTATTGACCTCTACCAAGGTGTAAGATTTATTTCTTACACCATGACCCCCATATGTGTGAAAGAGTTTTCTCGTTCGCCTCTGTGGAAGCGACAGAGTTCCTTACTCAAGTTGGTCAGCAAACAAGTTTTCTCATACACATTTTTACTCCTTCATTTGTTGTATGTCATTCATTAGGTATTCCTGCTGCAGGAAAACACTAAACAGTGTGTAGATATGGATGAGATAATATTTACCAGTAAAAGTTTTTTAAATTTCTTACATGGATTATTTTTTAAATGGAAACTAGTGAGAACCCGTCAAAATTTGACCGCGAGATCTGAGATAAATGTAAAATACTGTGCCCAGACGAATGTTCACAATATGTTGCATTGTTTGGATTTTCAGGGTGTAACGAAGATATTTTGTGTTGTGGAGTTCCCAAAATTTTGAACACGTATGGCCCATGACCAGGTGGCAATGCAACATTGGCACCAAAAGACACAAAAGAAAGAGCACTATTATACTGAAGGATATTATTTCTAAAGTTTTTTTTATGTCTCATCATCTCCTATAAACAACTTTGATTTTCTCTGGCATATTGCTCGAAGGTAAACTTATTTTCCCATTTAATCAATACAGAGTAAACTCGTTTGCAGAATTTCTCTCACGTAAGAAGTACAAAGCAGAACAAAACTGACATTTCATAGACAACGACCCATCGGAAAACGAAATGACCTCACTAACTTGACACATACGTTGACTTTCTCTTTCCCTGCGTCCACTTAATGTACATTTGCGTCTTTTGGGCAACGGGTCCATGGCAACGATTCGGAATTCGACAAAACCTGTGAACAACTTCAGTACGTCAGTACAACCGAGCAAAACCCACTGTCCGAATGTTCTCTACAAAATACACCACAAAAGCAAATACATGCAAACTGTCAACGCCACAATGCAATTATTACACTGAAATATATGAAGTGATACACTGAAATATATGATATATGAAGTAGCATGCACTTCATATATCGACTTCATGCTACTTCATGGTGGCGCTGCTTGATGTTTTGTTTTGATTGTTGAGATTTGTTTACAATTCGTCAAGGTTTTGTTTCAGTATGTATGTATGTGTGTGTGTGTCTGTCTATATATATATATATATATATATATATATATATATATATATATATATATATATATATATATATGAATATATTGAATTTGAAACAGCCACCGTTTGGGAGAAAACAATTGACAATTGATAAGCGTACTATTAAAGAATGATTTAATTAATTAATTTACATCGTAAATGTTGGTGAATCAACACAAACAATATCTGATAACACATCTAGCGATCACATTCTTTCATTTAAAGGAAAAAATGCTACAATCGGTTCAGTAGAAGCTCTGAACGAAGCCATGGCAGAATACCTTATTTTTTTAAATATATAGATAGATGAACTAGGAAAAACTTGTGTGAAAAATATTCTTTCTTGAAAGAAAGCAGTGCATGAGCAATATAAAAATAAAAATTTGAAGCAAGAAACTTAAAAGGATAATTTGAAACAATTGAATTAATTCATTATTTTTCCTTAAACATCATTTTTTTAAATTAGTATATTAATTGTGAACTTTATTATAAATTATTTGATTATTCACCATTTATGAATTCACCATATAAATATAGTAAAACAGAGGGGGTAGAAACTATGGTGCTCAAGAAAATTTGCATAGATTGTACTTCTTTCCTCACATCACATACAGTTCATTTTTTAAATTAAATAAATAAAGATTTATTCACAGTGCAGTAATGTATTTCTCTTTGGGCATTTCAAACTCATGAAATTGATGATTTACGATTATGGTAATAATAAATGTATTTCATGGGTAAAAATTACACAAGAGCATTTAATTAAATAAGAAATGGAACTCGCAGCTGATCTCATAGCTAACTGCTGGCATGACTCTCAGCTTTTGGCACATAAAAGCATTTCAAGTCATTGAATGACATATTCCTAGTGTGTGGACACTGCCTCACTGGCCTCTTTCCTCATTTCTTGTCACACATTTCTTGCAACACACCTTGCGTGTGGTCTGTTGTCGGTCTAACTGCGTTTAATACATGCAAAGGAATATAATGTCTTTAGCCTGCTCTCCTGTAAAATTAGGCAAAAGTGACATAGAGCTCTGAGCATTTAACCTCAGAGATACAGAATTCTATTTGATGAAAATATATTTTCTGTAAATGTTTTCAGTTTTGCTCTTACAATTTTTGAAATTATGAAGAATTATGAACATTTGTGAGAATTATTTCCTGGAATGTAAGTGTCCTATGCAACCAACTGGAAGTTTTTACATATTCTCTATTTACTCTCTTCTTGTTTTTGGCCAAAGATTTTTTAACACACTCTAGTATGTTTAAAAGAAAGATGACCTCCAGTAGATAAGACAAGAAATTTCATTTAAAAAACATGATTTGAACAACAAAAATTTTTGTCCGATTTCTTTATAAAATATTGTTAGCAGAAAGTTAAAAAAATAACAAGTTCTATGGAAATCTATGCTCCCAGAACCAAATGCCTACATTGAATATTCCCCGCGTAATATAGCCCGCGACATCGATTTCTTCGCTGCTAACTCATTACCAGCTTCGAAGCGTGGAATAAGTTGCTATAGCAACAGCACGATTGAGTACTTACTGATTGGATTGTACCAGGCATTTGTTAAGAAATGTTTGGAGGCCGAAGAAAAGAGTCAAGCGATAGGACCAAGGACAAATTCAAGCGAAGGACGTAGTATTTTGCACCAATGGAACCGGTCAGCAGCATCAAAGGCGGCATCTTTAATGTGGCTAAATCTCAATATAGCCCGGAAACAAGAAAGATTGTGAACGGTAAGACTATCCAGATTCCACTTTTCTTCGTATTTCTCCTTTTATCTCCGTAAATATATACTGCTGATAGGAATTTCGTGTGAACAAACAAATTATATTTATCTTCCTAGATTACGTAGAATTCAGATTCAAGGTGGTTCCTGTGGTATAGATTTTGGGGGAAATGAAGTACAGAGAATATTTTTTTAAAATTTAAGCTCCAATATTTTCCAAGCTCCAACAGAATTTTGAAAATGTGCACACAATTCACTTTTCCCCATAGCACGTCATACGCAGTTTTTAACTTTTTTGACGTAAAATAAATAAATAAAACACCGAAAAATTGTTAAAGAGAAAAATCGAGATCATGTTGTTGAGGTGATTCCAATACTTTAGGTGAGGGGGAAGAAAGAAAGAAAATATCATTCTACAAATGATTTTATAAGCCGCGGTAATGAAACCCGATATAACATAAAATTACAATTAATTTGAGGTCTGTAATGAATTAGTTTGTCATTACTTACTATTTAATGTTATATTGTAAAATTATGTTGAATTTAACAAGTGTATTCTTTGATAAAGCGTAATTTTCAATTTTTTGTGAGAGGGGGGATCCGAAATGTCAGTTTTGTCCGGAGCCCCAAACAAGTGCATTACGTTTGAGAGAGAAATATTTAGTATAATTTTTAACAAACTGGAAAGACCGTTCATTTTTGGATGTTCTAAAATTAGAGCAACACGAGAAAATATTTCCCCTCGGCCACTTATTTCGCTGAGTCCTATCTCGAGGATTACGACTCGTTTCCGTTGCAGAACTCATCCAAGAGAGCCGGCTGACGCTGCAGCTGCGGCAGCGCGTGCAAGAGGCGTTGGACCGCGGCGAGCCGCTGCCGGTGGCCGACGCGCGCGCCCGTCCGCTGCCTCCCGCACGCCGCGCGCAGGCGCGAGGACACGCGCAGGCGTACGCGACCCTGCAGCTGCTGCCGCCCCGCGCCGCGCGCCGCCCGCGCCACGTCATCGAGCGCTCCGGAGCCTACGAGCGGGACACGTTCCTCCCGCGCATTCCCAGGGGTTGGTAGAGCCAGCGATCGGAGTGAGAAACAACGGGGATGAGGTCGTAGACTTCCGCGGCCACAGTCATGCTGAGGCGTACAGTATGGCTGACGTGCCACGCGCCACTCACAAGGAGCGCTATTAACAATTTACTCGCTAAAACGAATAACAACTCCAATTTGAAGTATCCTGACGGGGCGCAAATTCAGTGCATGCCTCGGACGCCTGAATACCTAGATAAGCCGCTACTCGCGTGTTACGAGGCAAATTAATTAACCTGACTTCCAGTATTGATACTCTACCGTACCAGATGTCTGCTAGGAAGTTTCTGTTAATTCAAGGAATTAACCGAACTGCCGTGATGCAGAATCAGTGGCCATATTTTATTATTACTTGATTCCTGAAAATCCCCCCTCCTCCGCTTTCCTCAACAATAAAATTCGCTGTACTGAATTACAATTTTTACAATTTTCTGTATTACAATTGCAATTTACTGTATTACAATTATACATTACAATTTGTCTGAAAAGGGTCTCTTAAAAGAGGTAAATTAAGAAAATTGCTACGAGTATTTCGGGGCTGGTTGGTGATCTGTTAGCAGGGGTATAATTTGCGTACAACCAACTAGCTAGAATATACTAGTACGAGTGACAGGCGGGGGGGTGGAGGGGGGCTCTTGCGCATCGTATCCGACTTCAGCCAATGAGCTACATATGTGTCACAATATTAGCGTAAATTTTAAATGCAGCCAGATACCAAAATTATAAGCTCGTTACAAGGCATTCAAACATATTTATGAAGCAGTTCTTTTAAACATTGCATTTTGTACACCTTCATCGTGATATTTTTGGTTGGCTGCCGTTGAAAATTGTTACTTTGTACCACTTCAAAATGTTTCTGAACACTTTTTGCTCTCCATGCAACATGGCGGCCAGCTATTTCTCCAGATGGCGCTGCTTTAACTGCAAAAAATTGCTTTAATTTGCTGCAAACTTGGAGGCGCTTCAGCCACTCTATGTGGTATATTCTAAATTGTTGCATACAATACATGGATTTCAGTGTCCGTTCCAAGAAAAATCGGTTGTGGTGGTCTTTCAGAGACTTCACCGTGTACCGGAAGCTCCCGTTTTTATTTATTTTGCGTCAAAAAACAGTTAAACTGCGTATGCGTGCTATGGGGAAAAAGTGAATTGTGTGCACATTTTCAAAATTATCCCTAAATCTCTTAATTTTGAATAAAAAAGCTCCCATGTAATAAAATCTATTTTCAAGGATAAATAAGCAATAAATTTTGGGTTCTCCATGTTGTCCTTCGGAATAATACTTCCTGCCGTGACAACATGGAAACGATAATTTGAATAACTATATTTCCCACTGAATTCTAGAAGACGTGCACAGATAATGAAGTTACATTTATGTTCAGAAGCAAAAAGGGCCCATCTCAGCATTTGCTCAATGGATTAGGGAAACTGGACGAAAAATCTGATCGAGATGGGGTCATTGACCCAGAAGCTGCGATACATACTTGTTACATATTGTTTAGAATTATACAGTCCAATGATAAATAATACATTAAATATCACTGTTAAAATTAATGTTACTTTCCTTGTGATGCTCAGTATAGTCTCTAATTGGATAGAAACAGTTATGTAGCAGAAACGATTTCACTTTGAATTTAAACTTTTCTATCGAATTTAATCGTTTAGTGTCATCTGGCAAAGTGTTGTAAAATAATGTACATGTATCGTATGTGAAATTTTTGTAATGAGCTGTTGATACTGTCAACTGATAAATATGATTTCTACGTTGAGTGTTATAATAATAGACATCGGCATTTTCTGAAAATATATTCCCGCCCTTAAGCAAGTCATTTTTTACAAAAACCATTGATTCGTAAATCAACAGACAAGATAATGGTAAAATTCATAGAGTAATAAAGAGAGGCTTACAAGAATCACGTGGGTGGGATTTGGTTATTATTCGTACAATTCTTGTTGTGTAATCTAAAAGTCTGGGAGCTATAAGATGTATTTCCCCAGAATATTATGCCATATCTCAGGCGGGAATGAACATTCGCGAAATATACACAACGAGCAGTATGAATGCTGACTGAATTTGCAAGAATTCTGAACGCGTAGCATAATTAACTTAATTTTGTGTTCAATTCATTTAAATGGACGTTCCATGTAAGGTTTGACTGAATTGAGAGACCTAAAAATTTTGTTGCCTTAACATCAGTCAATGGTACACCGTTCATTTTCAATGGAGCACAGAATTGTTTATTTGAAATGGAAAACTGCATTAAAACCGTTTTCTTTTCGTTTACTATTAATTTGTTATTTCGGAACCAATTTAAAAATCTGATATTGTACTATTTACGGTTTCTTTATTGCAAAGGAAGTTCGTATCATCCGCAAAGAGAACTGTTCTTCCGTTTCGAATCGTCGAGGACATATCGTTTATGTAAAGTAGGAACAGAATATGGCCTAAAATCGATCCTTGAGGAACACCACGTGCAATGGACAAAGAGTCGGAAAGGTGCGTACGTAATGTTCCATCATTCCAGTAAGGTATTTCCACTCTCTGAGATCGTTGTTTAAGGTACGAATATATCCAATCTAGAGCAATACCACGGATTCCATATGAAGGTAATTTTGAAAGTAAAATGTCATGGTCAATGACGTCAAAAGCTTTTAAGAGATCAAAAAATAATCCAATATGTGCCTCGTTTTGATCCAATGACGAGGCGACATCTTTAAGACAAGAAAATATAGCTGTTTCCGTTGATTTTGATTTTCGAAACCTATGTTGGCAATCTGAAAGCGTGTAATGTTTACTGAGAAAGGTTTCCATTCGTACATAAAAAAGTCTATTTAATATTTTGGAAAAAACTGATAGAAGAGAAATGGGCTGAAAATTTTGAATTTCATTTTTGTTTGACCGGTCCATAACGATGAATTAAATATATGAGTTAACGGGTGTATAATGGCATACGCACAGGTCTTTAACAAAGAATCCGGGAATTCATCTAAACCGGACGAATATTTACTTTTTAGTTTATCGATTATTTTGAGAATTTCATAGGAAGAAGTTTCGGAAACGAACATCGTGTCTAAAATTTTGGGTGAACTGTCTATTATTGAATTTTGTGCCTGAAGACCCTTAGTGAGATCGGCAGCAATTCTCGAAAAGCATCATTATATTTTAAAAACAACATTCTCTACAAGGTTTCTAGTTGATTTGGTGGTATTTTTAATTATGTTTGGTCGTATTTTTTTTATATTTGGTGGTATTTTTTTTAAAACGCACCCCAGATTCTTCGTGGAATTTCATGAAGAATGACAGGTCCAGTTTTTTCGAAATTAAACTCTCTTGGAGAAAATTGAATTTAAAAACCATTTTCGGCCACGAAATTCATTTCCTGCGCTACCGCGGCTTCTGTAACTCGGTTCTCCGTGTTATCGGTGAAACTCATAGCCGGGCACACACGAGGGAGGGCATGCCCCCCTGAAAAATTTTAAAGGGTTCCCTAGCACTATGTAATAAATCATTTTATCTGTAAGTATACTCAATTTCTTATTTCCCCCCCTCTATTTAAGCTGATAATTTAGAAAATGAATTGGGGACGAGGTTCTCCAAACCAATTGTTAACCACGTAAATGGTTCAGCATAAAACCAATAAGTGTATTAATTTAGTTGGATCATTTAATTTCTACTTTCAATTTCTCTGTTTTATTTATTTTGTAGTAAAATGTGACATATGTAAATAAAAAAAAATTAATGGAAAAGGGGGCCCAGAACTCTAGTTTTCTCCCTCTTGTTTTAGGTCGCGCACGACTGTGTTGAAACTGTGGACTCGTGTGTGGGGAAAGCATCACGAATTATCCGCGCGCGTTTCCTTGAGCCCTCATTTCGCTGGATGTGAGAGGAGTGTAGGGAATTCTGACGACATGACTATTATTTCGTATCTGTAGATGGTTTTCGAAGCAAAATAATTTCTATTACAAGGGAGCAAACTTTTCTAGTTATTAGATTTTGTTAGCAACGCTCATTGCTATCGTTTATGCGTAATTCCATGTTGAAAAGATGTCTATTCTTCATGACTTTATTCAGCTAATGTTAGTAAAGGAGTGGGGATAGGTATTCCGGGGCTCAAGAAAACGTGCACGTATAATACAACACACTAGAGAAATACATTTGCAGCATCAATTGTTTTAGTTGTTCTATTAAATCGATCTAGTAAATGTTAGAAAATTAGTTTAATTCGAAATTACTTCCACGATATACAGCGGCGTTAAAAAAATAAACGCTGAACACAATCCAAGACTTGAGAAGAGAAAAGGGTCGGGAAAACTCTCCTGGAATGCAGCCTTGATCATTTGCATATCTTAAGAATGAACTAGGGTCTTGAACTTGGAGAACTCCACAGATTCACCGATAAATACGGAGAAACGAGTAAACGCCCGGCTCCGCAGGAGAAGCTGCCGGTTTGAATTTCGCGCCCAGAAGTGACTTTAATATAATTTTCTGGAAGGCTTTTTTATTTTAACTGATTCTACCATTCTTAATGAAATTCGACTCAGAATCTGGGGTATCTTGTACATACCTTGAAGAAAATCTGTTTTCAGTTGACAGAGCTAAAGAATTAGCAAGACTCCAAAACATTATGACTTATGGAAAGTCAGAAGCTCCCACTGAAAAAAATGTTAAAACGATGAAGAAAAAAGAAGAGGAGCCTACTGATCTGCCTGATGACGCAGATATATTGGATAATTGTATGTTCTAATATTATTTTGAAATTTGATTTAAAAACCCGAACTGTTGTACTGTTGTCAGAGAGTCTTGGAGTAGCTCAGCCCCCCTGCTTTCATACACGGTTTAATATTTCTAAGAGTTTTATTACTTTTGAAATTCGTGAAACAATTTTATTAATTTAATTTTTTGAACTAAAACAGTTTACTAAACTTTTCTAGGCTTTCCAATTTTTTGTAAGAAATAGGAATTTTAGTATCGAGTATATTACATTACATCATTAGATTTTTCAAAAACTGAACATTATAATAATATGAATGCTTTAGAATTTACTCTATTTGTCATGATGTGCCCAATTGACCGTGTTAACATTTGCTTATCCCAGACACTATTATACTTGCAGCCACTCTAAAATTTTATTTTTGTCTACACGTCTATAAAAACCCTACCCGTAAAATCTATAATGCGTTTTCATTTGTTCTAGTAATGGAAGAAATCGATGAAAGACTGAAATTTTTAGACGAAATGAAACAACTTGGAGAAGAAAAGAAGTATCAACAGATCATCATGTCAGAAATCACAGGCAAACTGCGTCAAATAGAGAAAATTGATAAAGCTCAAAACTTGAATGCAGAAAATAGTGTCACCACAAGTCCTGAATAATTTCCTGAAATTATGAGCAGCAGGTTTGTTCTTGCTTTGGTATCGTGTGGTAAAGTTAACACATTTCTGATAAATGGTACCCAATGTCATGAACAGAACACACATGTGATTTTATTGTACCTCACCCAACTTTTGTCATATTAAAAAATATGTAAATAAAATATTGTTTTATTGAAATGAATTGTCCAAATTTTAAATATATTTTATTAGTGATTTATTTCCTTTGATAAAATGGAAAAGAAAAAAAATGATGAAAATGATAAACCAAATATGTGCCCAAGGTGGAAACCTGCTTTCGCCGGAGAAATATGTCAGAACGGACTATTTTCCCATGTAAAGTACACTGAATAAGTCGGAAACGTGCCTGACGCGGAAAGGGAAAGGAATTATGGGGCTCAACGGTATTAAAAATTCTGGATAAGACGGAAAACATATTGATTTAAAATTAAACATTGACTTGTGAGGCGACATCGTACCAAGAGTCACTGGGAGCTCTGCTCGTCTATTCGCTTTCTCAGCTACCCTCGTCCGAGCATCGAATTTCCCACGCTGCTCGTGCGAAAGCCACTGTTTATTTGACCTTCACAAGTCCGTGTGAAGGAGAGACGCGAAGAGCGCTTTCCACAGATCTTGTAATGCGGACTTCGGATTCAGTAGTTTTAAACGTATACTCACAGTCTATTTACACTGTACTTTTTCCTGTGCTGAAAATGGACCCTGCTGACAGATGCGGCATCACTAGCGCCCCAAGTGGTGAGTAAGCTGACAGCGCCCTCGCCCTATTAGAACTTCCGGGCTTTTGAAAGCTAGAAGAAGAATTTCACGTCGTAATTCCATTATATTGAAAACCTAATCCATGTGTTATTCAGCTTTTGTCTTATACATTTATTAACGAAAGCTTAATGACATCAAAATGTGGAATATTTTTAAATATTATGTGGAATTTCTCCCCAGGTCGCCATGTCGCGACAATGGCGATGGCGACCTGGGGAAACAATGGGCAATTGACAATGGCCACTTTCAGTGAAGGTGGCCATGGTTTGACACTTCAGGTTTCAGAAGGGATGCTTATCTGTTACGTGCTTTTATATGCACCAGAATGTGAAAATTACCTGAATATTTGGATTTTCTGCAGGTGGAAACAGTTACTACGATATACAAATTAACAAGAAGTTACGCGTGAAGCGTAACGAAGAAGCGTGAAGTTAATTTTCGGATAAGCTGAATCACGAATATACTGTAAACACACATACTACTTAATTTGTGAAATATCGAATACTTCGAAGATGGAGATCAGAAGACTAACATTTTAAAATAATAATAATGATAATGATAATAATAATAATAATAATAATAATAAAATAATAATATAATAATTAATCATGCAACAATACTCAAATCAAGAATAAGCTTACTGCAGATTGAAAACAAAATTGTGAATGGAACTGCTTACTTATAATTGATGTATACTCCTTGTTTTCAAAAGTACGCGGCCATTTAATTGTTTGAATTTTTTAAAAATCAGTTCTAAACGTTTGGTTTTCTTCAGAAAAAATGCCCCTCTTTCTTTTAACATAGCATCTTGCGAACATTTACAGGAATATTTCTTTTCTATTAAAATAGTAGCCGAGTTGGAGAGTATGTTATTTGATTTAGAATTATGTAAATGTGTTTTAATTATTTTTAGAGTGCTCACTGTCAATGAGACACAGCGACAAGTCATTGCAGGGCAACGACATTTCACTTGTAACCTACACATGAATACGCTATACAATCAACTTACGAAATGAAATTACACTGATCAGATCCTGTTTGATCTTTTCACAACACAATGCTACTGGGGGCTGGCTGGGGCATTCACACACTCGTCGCGGTGTCAATCCATAAATACTTAAAATTAACATTTTTTAAATGATCGTGTTTATTTATTTATTTATTTATTTATTTTACGTCAAAAAACAGTTAAAAACTGCGTATGACGTGCTATGGGGAAAAGTGAATTGTGTGCACATTTTCAAAATTCTGTGATCCCTACAGTAAGTCATATACTACTTAAATTTTAATTTTTGAAAGGGAGAAAAAAAAACCCATGAGTAAATCTATTTTCAAAAATAAATAAGCAATAAATTTTGAATTTTGAAAGGGAGAAAAAAAACAAAAACTCCCATGTAGTAAAATCTATTTTCAAAAATTAATAAAAATTTTAAAAAAATAAATAAGCAATAAATTTTGGCTCTTATTACTTCCTGCCGCGACAACGTGGAAACGATAATTTGAATAATTGTATTTCCCACTGAATTCTAAAAGACGTGCACAGAAAATGAAGTTACATTTATGTCCAGAAGCAAAACAAGGGGCCATCTCAGCATTTGCTCAATGGATCAGGGAAACTGGACGAAAAACCTGATCGAGATGGGGGTCATTGACCCGGAAGCTGTAGTACAATAGTTGTTACAGGTTGTTTATACTGATTTATACAGTCCAAATGGTAAATAATGCATTATGTATCTTTGTTAAAATTAATGTTACTTTTCTTGTGATGCTCAGTATAGTCTCTAATTGTATAGAAACAGTTATGCAGCAGAAACGATTTCACTTGGGATTTAAACTTTTCTATTGAATTTAATCGTTTAATGTCATCTGGCAAAGTGTTGTAAAATAATGTACATGTATTGTATGTGAATGTTTTGTAATGAGCTGTTGATACTCTCACCTGATGAATATGATTTCTACGTCGAGTGTTATAGTAACAGACTTCGGCATTTTCTGAAAATATATTCCCGCCCTTGAGCAAGTCATTTTTTTACAAAAACCACTGATTCGTAAATAAGAAGACACGGTAATGGTAGAATTCCTAGATTAATGAAGAGAGGCTTACATGAATCACGTGGGTGGGATTTGGTTATTATTCGTACAATTCGTTTTTGTAATCTAAAAGTCTGGGATGGGATAAGATGTATTTTCCCCAGAATATTATGCCATATCTCAGGCGGGAATGAACATTCGCGAAGTATACACAACGAGCAGTATGAAGGCTGTTTAATTAACACAAAGCAAAATAATGTGGGAGAAAAAGTGAACATTCTCAATATTACACTTCATGAATTAGCGATTTAGGAATTCTAATACTGAAATTTCGAATAAATAAATGTTTTACTCGTGATGTTAGTGACACTTGATATTGCTCAACGACATCTAGCGGTTTCCGGAAGTTCCACGCCAGCTTGTGGTGAAGAGAGCGCCTGCCGGCAAGCGTTTAAATTACTTATAGACTTGTAAGGCCGGCCAAAGCTTCTGCCCAAACCCCGAGCCAGCCTTCTCAATGCGCATGCGGGGTCACTTCCCCGCGCCCCGTCCCTGGCCTTCAGCTGTCTCACGGCATTAGACGGACGAGATTCCGCCTCACCCGCAGCACCGGGCGGCGGCGAAGACACATCACATTGAATATGCATAACAACAGAAATATTAACTTGGTGCGGTATTACTTCCTTAAAAACGACATTATGAATTTACATTATTATTATTATTATTATTATTATTATTATTATTATTATTATTATTATTATTATTATATATTTTTTTTTAAGTAAAGAGATACTTCTCACCTTCAAGATTCTTAGGAATAGCTCAGCTTGCTCTTCCCACCCTGACGCTTCGCCACTGGAAATGAGGGATTATATGTGAAACAGTCATATATAACAGCCACAAAATAAATTATTTGTATTTTATTAGAGTTGAGTTGCATTTATTTATTATCAGTTATTTTCTTTTAAAGATATCAGTGCCATACCACACTTAATTACATTACAGTTGATCGCATTAGTGGAGAATTTGCCAGTTTCCTTATTGCCGCCCCGAAGAATTTTCTATTTATTTATTTATTTGGTCAAAAACTGTATGTGACGTATGGGGGAGAAAATCATCTGCGCACGCTTTCTTGAGTTTCAGAAACCCTTCCCAATAATTTAACTATTAATAGTTGAAAGATGAAATAATAATAATAATAATAATAATAATAATATAATAATAATAATAATACATTTAAAAAAGCGAGAGATTAACATTTCAAAAACTAGATATTTTCGTTGCCGAATTATTGAAAACTTATTTTTAACGGTAAACGAAAAAACAGATTTGACTTTTCTGTATTGCTAACAAAATAGAAACTCACCCTAAGCTCTACTACCACTACAAGCAAAAAGAAAGCTGAACAGAACGTGCGCATAGTGAAGCTATTACATTTACGCCCAGAAGCAAATCAAGGGGCCATCTCAGCAGTCAGCATTTGCTCAATGGATCAGGGAAAGTGGACAAAAAACCCGATCTTCCCTGTTATCGTGTATACGCCTACAGTAAGTCCAAAAGCTACAATGTTTGCCCCAAACTAAACTAGAAATTAGATAATTTCTAAGTATTATATATAACAATCTTCAAATTCTCCAAATTTCTAATTCTTTCGTTTACTACATCTGCTCATCAATCAAACTATCTCTCAGTATTGCACTCTAAATTACTTATAATTAAGTACTATTTTCAATTTTCCTTGGAAGTTGTGCAAGTTAAGCATTATTATTCTTCAAAATATAGTGATTCTCGCTTATAGTCCAGTTAAATAGTAGTTCGACAGGAAAGAATGCTGAAGGTTTTTCTCCATCATTCTTTATATTTTTTTGAAATTTCAATCTAGATTTGTCATTTCATGTGTGTTGTGCGTTTTCAGAAAACTCCAAAAATTCTACTTCCAGTTTTCACTAATAATTTAAAAACACTTTTATAGAAATACGATTATTCACGAAAAATAATATACGATTAAATGCAATATTACATATATATATGTGTGATATGTTGGTATGTCACAATATATATATATATATATATATATATATATATATATATATATATATATATATATATATATATTGTGACATACCAACATATCACACATTTATTTACTATATTTGTCGTAAATGGGGTAAATATACAAGGATAAGCAAATAGAAATATGGCGCCCTAGCAACGGCAGCCGAGTTGTCAAGGTCAATAAACTTCATTCTGGCATTGAACCTGAGGGCACAGCTAGCTAATCAAGTAAACAATTAAGGGATTAGCTGAGAAAGCAATGACAGTCTAGGACATAGTTAGTTGATTATGTAATCAATTTAGGGATTGGCCAGGAGACAGTCTATTCACGACGGAAGTGCGTCGAATGTTGCCGGTGAAAAACAGTAGAAAGAAATAAGCCGAGTCTTGAAGGATTGAACAGAAAGATTATTTTAACATTCTGACATATATCTTGGTGCTGTGCGGGTCGCTCGAGGATGATTAATTTTGTGAGATTGGGACTTGTAATTTTTTCTTGAGAGTGAATAGTTATCGGACTTTGAGTAATTCTGAGTAAATAATAGTTTGCTGAACTTAAACATTCTCGTCGCGTAATCAGAAAGAACTGGGAACTTTCGCGAAGTAAATTAAATTAGAACTACAAGTATTTGAGGCGGTGAGGATCAGTGACTCGACAACATTTGTTGAAGAGCAGGAGAGAAGAATCTGGTACTTGGACTTTGGAATTCTCGTCACCGAGAAGAGGAAAATGGTTCTTCGTGGCGCCCTCGTTCAAGTGCGCCAGAAGACGGGTAATGCAGGATAAGGTTTGAAAGAGCTCATGACCAAAAGAACATTCTTTATTTGTTATAAATTTTTCAAGTCACATTTTTGCCTGGCATTGAGAATAAACGATAAGTTTCTTTCGAAATAGAACAAACGATTTTCATTTAGCCAATTCCAGCTAATAAGTAGCTAGACAATATATATTTGTTTTCAGATTCCTCGCCACTCTGTATAGATGGCATATCGGATAATCGGCTATTAGTAGATAATGGCAATTATTTCTAACGAGACCCATTGACCCAGCAAGCGGGATATTGATTTTATTTAGATAACGGTTGAAGCATTAATTTTAATAATATTAACGGAACCTTTCCCTGGCGCCCATGTTTAAAAAAAATTCGGAACTGGTTACATCGAAACGCCCAATAATTTTATAAGCAGTTTGTGTGTGGGCATTGTTATATATATAGTTATATATATAGTTATATATATATAGTTATATATATAACATATATATTATATATATATATATATATATAGTGACATACCAATATGTGGATCATTTTATTAAAAGTTATTTGTCGTAAATGGGTGGAAATGCTAGGGTAATTAAATAGGAATATGGCGCCTTAGCAACGGCACCCAAGTCGTTGTCAAGATAAATAAATATTCATCTGGAATTGAAAGTGATGGCGTGGCTAGTCAGATTTGAAAATGATTTGGGGATTGGTTGAAGTGAGCAACGATAGTCTACTACTGCGGAAGTATGTCTGAGTTTTTGCGATAGAAACAGTAGAAAGGGGAAACCGAGCTCTGGAGAGCTGAGCAGTTATAAAATAATACACATTCTGCCATATGGCGTGAGGCGGTGCGGATCGCTCGCGGATAGATAATTTGTGTAATTGGAACCTGTAATTTTTCATGAGATTCAGAAATGTTGGACTCCGAATAATTTAGTGTGTTAGAAGTATAATTAGAAGTATTATTTTTGCAAGTTTAATCGAACTAGAACTACGAATATTTGAAGTAGTGTGGATCAGTGGCTCGGCAACGTTCGCGTGGAAGAGCAGGAGAGAAGAACGCGTTCAACTCTGGAATTCGCATCACCGGGGAGAAGAGAAGATGGTCCTTCGTGGCGACATCGATCCAGAGCGCGCGAAGTATAGTGCAATATAAAGGTTCGAATAAGGTCATGACCAAAGGACAGTCTTTCTGTTGCAATAAGTAATAAATCCTAAGTTTCTTTTTGAACGAAAAAAAAACAACCGATTTTCAATGGCCAATTCGAGCTAATAAGTAGCTAGATAAAATATTTGTTTTCAGATTCCTCGCCACTCTGTATGCATGGGAGATCGGGTAATCGGCTATCAATAGGTAATAGCTATTATTTCAGACGCAACCCATCGACCCAGCTAGTGGGGCAATATTTAGTTTTCTTTGAAGCTATAATAGCTAAAAATATTAACGTAGCCTTTTCCCTGGCGCCCATGTTCACATAAATTCGGAAACGGGTTACGACGAAACGCCCAATAATTGTGAGCAGTTTGTGGGCATGTTTCAATATATATATATATATATATATATATATATATATATATATATATATATTAGACAAGCCCATAACGCCACCATCAGCTATGAAAAGAAGCCCACGAACAGAGAGA
Organism: Teleogryllus oceanicus; assembly: GCA_964035755.1. NCBI lineage: Eukaryota > Metazoa > Arthropoda > Insecta > Orthoptera > Gryllidae > Teleogryllus > Teleogryllus oceanicus. The sequence goes on from CAXIVR010000009.1 coordinate 104,446,231, forward strand.
CTAGGGTACGGAACGATGGCTGGTAAACGCGCCATCTGCCCTCAGCTTTTCGAACTATGACGCCCGAACTAGTGAATAATGTTTTTCCGGGAAGTCAGGAAAGGAGGAAATATTCACCCCTCCAAAATTTCCCCAGGCGCGAGTACCATAAGTATCGCGGCGCGCCTCGGAGGAACTCTCTTTGACTGCAGCAGCGACGGCGACTAGACTGAATTCTTTTGACTGCAGAAGCGACGGCTACTACACTGAGCTCTCTTCGATTGCAGCAGCGAAGGCGATTGTAACGTGATAGCATAGGAGTTTATTTTAACTTGGTAGTTAAAAGTTAGCTTGAGAAGCGTATCTTCGAAAGTGAGGTAATTAAGAAATAGAGTGCACAAACATTCGTCGCATTTGAGAGAGCAAGCAGGTGACTGTTTGACGCCGAAATAATTTCAAATATGTAAAAAATTCGCGCAGAAGGACATTAACTAAATCCAGCATCTCATATTGCACGCTGAGACCACACATGTCTAAAGTGTGGTAGGTCGGCCGAGCATTTAAGCATAACTTCAGCAACATTAATAATTTCGAGGCTGGAAGATCGAACAAACGTGTGCGAGGCGCGGCGGAAGAAGAAGGACGACCCCAGGAAGAGCGAAGCGTAGGTGAGAAAGATTTGGCCTGGAACGAAAATCGTGCGAATCGTCCGGAACGGGAGAAGGGTGTGGAAATTGGAGGATTGGCGGAGTTCGAGCGAAGGAAACTGCTATCGTCGTGGGACAGCAAGCGAAGACGAGTGGCAACGCGGGGCGAGCGGCATAAAATCCCCAAGGTTACCTACAGGCGAGCGACGCGGAGCTGTTGAGGTAAAGAAACTGGCAACGTTTATGCGGCGAACAGTTGGGGAAAGAGGATAGCGGTAAATACACGACAATTGGTGTTAAAAGTGGGTGAAGAGTCTAGAATAGGTGGGAGAAGTATTTCGAACGATGTGAGTGGCAGTTTCAAGTTCATTTACTGCACGTGTCATTAAATTCATTCAAAGAAGCCATATCTTGTACAATTTTACATAAATAATTCATGATTTTCATATGTTGTACAGTTGATATTATCTGGAAAAGTCAGTTTGTTGTATTGTGTAAAAAGTAATTGCTTTTTTGTGATATGTAAAGGGGTCAGATTTAAGTAACGTGAATGCTACGTTTTATTCAGTGTTATAATGAGTGCGAAGCCCAAGGCTAGCACCTGTGAACGGGATTCTTTGAAACAAGTGTGAAATTCATTTCAAAAGCCGTGCACGGAAAAACTAGAGGCTAAAAGGAGTAAAATAATTTGGTAGGTGAAAAACTCAGAAAGGAGTGAGCAAATTGTAAATTGTAGTTGGTGAAAGTGTGTTCAGGCAGTTGAGGTGACGCCTATTTTTTTGTTTCGTCTTGTTTTATTTTTTTTCAGTGACCAGCTACTTAAAGTGCATTATCCTGTTATGAAATTGCGTCACTGTAAATGTTTTCATTGAATATATGTTCATTTTATTCGTATTTTATCTGATTCATTGTGTCAAGGGTTCTTCCCCCCGACGCGCCGCGCATAATACAACTCTGTTGCGAAAAGGAGTCGTTAGCCCTAAGGATGTGCGAGATCGCTTGGGCGTTACCGGCGTCGTTCGACAGTCCACTGCCGTCCCGACGTCAGACCTCTCGAGTTGTTTCGAATCGCTTGCCTGGATGAGGCTTATGCCTGAAAATGCACCTGGGTGGGGAATACGGGCAGGTTTATACTCAAAGCAAAACACTTGTGGCTCTGGCATACAAGGCTGTATATTCTACACTCAAGGAATGACAAAAACAAAAAAAAAGCACACACAAAAATTCAACAAAAATAGCCCTTGACAAACAATCACGTACAGAACGCGACCTTCGTGCTCGGAAATGAATATCCCGAGCAATTATTGCTACCTCTCTTCACAATAATTAGGTATTTCGAACGATTCATTTAATGAATTGTACTTTATACACCATTTGGTGCAGGCGTGCCTTGGTCTTAAGGACCCAAAGAATACAAAGTTGAACCTTCCTACTCTGAATTGCTTTCATTCCTGACAAATGGTTATTAATTCATAATACACTTCAATCACTACTTCTTAAACAAAACTCGATACAGCAAAATTAATCAAACTATTTACAACACCCCTCTTTAACACTTAATTAATTGGGTGACTTGTTTAAAGTGAATTAATCATTTCTGTTCTTAACATGGCTTTCATTCAGGAGTTCCACACATCAACGTTCACAAATGTGGCTTGAAATACCTAATATTTGAAAGCTTTTAAGAAACGAACAGTGTGGTTTAGCATCGTTCAATTAGATTTCTTTCGTTTCTGCAACCGTCTGTCGCACGGGTACTCACGCTTCTCCAATGGGGTTTTACGTGAACTTGCCTAGTCGAGTGCTGCGAGCGGCGCCTTGGCGCCTCGGCGTTTGGGGATGTGACGATCGCGCCCTACGCGACCTCCGGGGCTCTCGCTCCGCTTGCCGCGACGGCTCGTGCTGGCGACGTGTCGGGGTAGCCTGGCCTCCACGATCCTCCGCCCCTCCTTCCGCTGCGTCTCCGGAACAATTTTCTCGGCCGGGAAGTGCCTCGGCCTCGCCTCTGCGCCCGTCTTCCTTCCCCAACACAAATGCTTCTCTGGCGGTGTTTTCAGGAATGGTTATCGCCTTGGCTCCTTGCTTCGGTGATGTGACGTAGCGGCGATGCAGAAAATTGTTCGGCGTACGCCGGAAAAGAGTCCGATTCAACCCTCACTGAATTCACATAATTCGCTCTCACTGACACATGTTTCTTTTCCGTTGTGAGTTAACAACAAAAAACGAGTACAATGTTCGTTCTCTTCCCGTATTCGGATGAAACAATCTCGCGTGAAGTTCACTGCTAGCGACTCGCGACCGGTTTCTCTTCACTAACCGTCCCCTATAACGGTTTTTACGTGATTTTTTGAGACGCGTTCCGCAGCGATCCGTCCTCCTCCGAGATTTTTCTGAGACCCCTTCAACTTTCAACGGAAAAAAATTTCTTGCCGTTGGCTTCCCTCGTTTTTCGGATACCGGCCAATCACAAGATCTCGTTCCCAAGCTTATCTTTCGAATTTCTTATTCGTGGACAAGCGTTTCGCTCGACGCGGCCGCGGCCGACGTCAGACAGTGACGGGGTTCTCGCGCCCCGTTCAAATTAGCGAACTGCCGAAGACGGTATTTTGGGAATTTTTATATATGGTCTGGTCCATTACCAGGGCGTATATTCGAGCTCGTCTCAATATATATATATATATATATATATATATATATATATATATATATATATATATTTGATACGATTTATATCTCGGAAGTACTCTCCCTCAGACGAAAGGTATAGGCGCTATATTATGGTAAATTGCAGTGGCGAAGCTGAAGGGTAATCTGGCAGCCTTAGAATACCCAAATTATTTTTCAATAAAATCTATCGTTGTATGCCATTTTTCAATATTTCTTTTACTGGATCGTTGAAGAAAATTAAATGTTTTCGACTCCTTTTCCCCGCTTACTTTTCCCGGAAATTAGCAGGGCCGCTGAGACTATACTCTTTCGGGCCAGTAGCTAAACAAGGAGCCTGCCAGTGGATGGACACCGACTGGCTCGGCCGCGTATGCACACAAGAGGGCGCGCGCTATCTCTCTCTCACTCGCACTCACTGAGCAGAGGGCCGCAGAGAGCCTCGGTTTCCGGGAGGCACGGACTTGTACCGCGATGCACAACCACGTCTCGGCCAGGCAAATTCACCTTATTACCTGACGTTGTGGGAAAGTAGGGTTGTTTGTGTGATTTTTGTCCGTGTTTTCTTTATGAAACAATTAATGAAACTAAAGACTTAGTGTTGTAGAGAATGTACCACTTACTATGCGTCAGTCCCATAACTTCTGAACGGTTCACGATATCGAAATACAGTTTTCGCTCAACAATGTGAAATCATGAGGCAAGTAATATGCCGTAGATATAGAAATGGTATAGCTACGTAGTAATATTCCGTGTTAAATATAAAGAGACTATTGAAATCTGCGTCAAAACAGACAAGCCTATGAATGAACTTTCAGGGTCAGAATTATTTCAAAGATACAAAATTGTCTCTTAAAATTATTGATACAGTAGTGACTCTGAAGGACTTTTCAAGATTTTGGAAACTTTCATTTTATTGAATTTCTTGGCTAAAATCAGTTTTCCACCTATAAAGCGCCCTTTCATTCACAAAAGTTTCCTTTCCTAATAAAAGAATATCCATTCTTTGACAGTGAGTAGCTTCGAAATGAACTGACCAATGTATACATTCATAACGCGAAATATATGGCTGCAGACTTTATTGCTGAAGTATTTGTTAGTCAAATTGGTCTAGAAAAAACTGAAGTATTTGTTAGTCAAATTGGTCTAGAAAAAATTATTAAGAGACGGTTCGTTTGATACAACTCAGTCTAACTTTCCCTTTATCTACATTCTATAGCATTATGTGAAACGAATATGATTACATTAAAGAGAGGAAGACATTCGTGAGAAATTCCATGGGATATATCCGACTCGGTAATTTCAGTATACCGTTCAATTTCAGTCAAAAATGTTAGATTAATTTTCAGAATACTCAACTGCAAGACTAGCTTCGCCTCTGTTGTATTGAGGAAAAAACTCAATCTGTCAAACAATCTTCTAGTTTTTTACATCTCGAGAAATACGGATATTTAGAGATAAGATGAACGTTTTCTAGCACGTAATTCGTCTGATGAAAAGAGTCAAGAGTTAGGAGAAACACTTTTATCTAAAAGTAGATGTATTTTGAGTCATACACGAAAATAAAAAACTTTGACCTGAGAAGTTGCGACCTTAAAAAAATAAAAAATGTTCGACAGATCCACGCAACCTGCACGTAACGCCAACTATTTGCATGCATTTGTAAAACACCATACTTACATCAGCTTACTGACCGCTTGGAGGAGATATTGGGGCGCCAGGATCAAAAATTCGCTCGACGCTTCGGGACTGTGTTAATAGACCGTGGTCTAAGTCTGTGACTAGATTGGGTACACGACAATTGGTGGAAGTGGCCGAAGTCCCATCAAATAACTTCCTCTTACATTAGGGAGTTTTTGCACGACAAAGCGTTACAGCAATCGACCGCACTAACGATTTTCTGCGCATGCGCAGTTCGAGCAGGGCTATCCATTAAAACCTGAGGCAAAGCTGGAGGGCGCAAAGAGTTTATCTGGGAGGGTGCTATTACAGGAAGCGCGAATGTCGCTGGGTACAGCTGCAGGTTAGGATCGCCAACTTCAGCACATAAAAATTGACTAATTATGAGAAATACGAAACGTACCTTGTAAATGTTCAACTATTCATAATATATAGATATAAGAAACCGCTGAAGAAAGCGCAAACATCGACACGATCTTTTGTAACATTACGTGCCCTCTTGCGTCTCGCGAACCCACACAGCAGCCACGCACGTTTTAAGTATCGTTGGCAGCAGTTCGTATTTTAGTTCGTGTAAGAAGGTGATAAGTCCGGTATATACGGCAGTTTTCGTTCAGATTGGACGAACTGAAAACGTGCACCACTTCACGTTTTCTATATGAACATATTCATAATTTTTCATGTAGAAAGCCTACAGTTTGATTCAAGCGCCTCTTGCGGCAGAATCATTCACTAACGGTAATCGGTAATTTCTATTTTGTGGTTAGGTGTGTCAAAGTACGATTGTGTGAAGTGATATATTGTGATAAACTTCCTTTTTCCCAATTCCTTCCTTCCTATTTTTATTCTCTATGCTCCCCATAGTGAATTAATACGAAATAAAAATCATAGCCAGAACGCACGCACAGAAATATCAGCAATGACAGTACAATGACGGCACAATTCAGTTGTTTCTTTTAGATCCCCTAGCGGCGGCTTGTGGCGATTCGTGCAGAAAACATACAGACCGTATATGCGCCTTTTGGCGTTTATACTTATAGTTTGGGGTCTTGAAGTTTCTGTATAGAAACTGTATGAGAATCTACACGAAAACTGTAGTGTGTATACCGGGCTATAGAGAAAAGAGCGCCACTGTAATGCTCTTCACCACGTGATATGGGAGTTGAAAAGCCCTGAGTTCGACTTTCTCATCACCTTTGTGCATCTGCGCATGTGTAGAAGATCGAAATTGCATTCATAGCTCCATGATTGAAGAATGTCTAGAATATTGAGTAGTCAAGATACTTAAGTGGTGTTCGTATAGAAAAGCTATAATGTCGAAAAATAATCAGTTATATTTTGGGGGAAAATCAACAACAACAACAACAACAACAACAACAACAACAACAACAACACAACAGAAGTACAGAGGAAGCAAAAAACATTTCATCTAGACGGTAGATGCTTGGTCGCTATCAAAGACGTTTCTAGAAATTAAAAAAGTGCGTTATTCTTGACAATTTTTAAATCATTACGTTTAAATATTGCAAACTGCAATAGCCATTACTGCTTTTTAACTGATCAACATCGTTTAAAAATCTTTAAAATGTTGAGGATCAGCTTAAATGGGACCATGAATTCCGGATAGAACTAGAAATTCTGAAATGGCGACCGTGTATTCTTAGATATGTTAATGCATCATACTCGTAGTTCTCGGAGCCGAAATAAAGAGATGAAGACATAGATCATCTCCGTAAACACACATGGATTTATTACAGGTAGAAGAGTACATTTATGGAAGCGAGCCCGCTCTACAGTTGGGGCAGGCGCAGCGGGCAAGTGGACGAGGTCCGGGTGGGAGGGCTGCGGGGGCCCGTGGACGCTCTGTGTCGCCAGAAGGGGCGTGGCACCTTGGCGCGCACCCTGCCTTTGGGTGCTGCCACGCCCACCACGCCCACGCCGCCGTCGCCCATGCCGCACACGCCATCGCCGCCGCCCTCCATGCGCAGCGCCGTTTCTGTCGGCACAGACAATTCAACAAATCACAAACTCTGTACGGCGAAGATTTTGACTATTTGGTGAAGTGTGGGAAAATAAGATCTGTAGGTGAATAGATGAGTGAATAGGAGAAGGCGAAGAATTTTTTTTTCTTTCTAGTCTACGTAGTTTAGTGAAAGCGAGTTTTTTTATGTCTGTTGCCTGACCATCGGTCCGTCTGTTGGTTTATCTGCCCGTCTGTCCAACGCATAATGCGCGATGTATTAAATTACATGACATTAACCCTATTTGATAAAAACTTTTGTATTTTCAAAATTACACCCATAGACACCCAAAAATTACACCCATATTTTCGTGAAAATATTTCGTTTCTTCTTGAATAAGTAAGGACGGAAATTTCACACAATCACGCCAAAGGAACAACTATTAAGAAAATTAAATGCGATTTTACTTTTGAATGAAAGCAATTTATTATTCCACATTCTCTTCAAATTGAATATAAAGGATGACAATTGAATCCTCATGCTAAGTGTGACAATAAGTCTATTTCTGAACGGTGCGTACGCTGAAGAATAATTCGAAAACTCCGTTTCACAGAGAGATGATGTTTCACTTGTAATAAAGTTTGAAAATATCTAGGAATCCATAATGAATTTTCAGTAGTAAGTCAACTACCTCCGAGGCCACCGTGATCTGGCGTAACACGGAAGGAACCGCTGGCGCGCAGGGACTCACGTGGTTGTCGCCACGCGGGGAAGGTGGGGTGCAGGGGGGCACTGGGTAGCGGCAGCGCCATCCCGCCGCCGGCCCCGCCGCCGGCCCCCGCCCCGAAGCCGAAGGCGGACGCGGCGGCTGCCGTCTCCTCCAGCAGCGTCCGCGACACGGCGCGCCGCACCGCCGGCGGCAGCCGAAGCGCCATCTCTGCAACAGCCCAAACACATCGATGATTGGCGGTCAACGTTTTCTTCGCGTATATTTTTCAGAAACATCGACGTATTTGAAAAAAATGCTCATGATATAAATAAAATTTCCAGTAATTATTTTTGTATGAATTGCTCAAAACCAGCAGCTACTGACATCTCTTCGTAACATTGTTGTGGATGCCCAGACGGCACGAAACCGAATAGCAAACGGTTCGTTCGCCACGTTTCTCCAATGTTGGGAGGATAAGGGATTTAATTTGGACGTTTATTCCCTTTTATAAGTAAATTGGGGGGGGGGGAGGAGGGAGAGATTTCTTTATGATTATTTCTGGGGGTTGTTCAGGATGACTCACTTTATTATAATTTTAACAAATATGTATTATGTTTCATGTGAAAAGTAAACAATTCACGACACCTAATAAACTGGTTCAATATCTGGACAGATATTAATGACAGAGTGATTTAACGCTGAATATATTTACAACTAATATTTACGTGTTATGTATCACATTAGATCCAGGCCGTTTTACTTCGATGGTTGATAAATGATAGTAAATAAATAAAAAATGCAAAACATGATGTCATTTAGTTTTTATATTCTTCTTTAGATTCGATAAAGATTATTCTTTAACTTATTATTTATACGTGACCAAACAAACTATAACTGATTGAAGGACTGTAATTAAAATGGAAGTATGATGGGAAAATACAACCTGTTTTGTCATATTGAAACACCGATACTTTAAACATCAATGTCTTTTGGCGATGTTAACATCAACATCGAAAACCTTTTGGTGATGTACCGAAATATTGATGTATAGATGTTTGGGTAAAATTTGCTATCAGGGGGCGATCACGCGGCGAAGCATCGGGAGCGGTCAAGACGTCCCGCTAGTTCCCGTCTGCAGTTCTTAGCTTGTGTTTTCCTATCCCGCAGTGTCGGGAAAGGATTCGTGAACGGGCCATGTTAAATGATAAGATCCGTGCGCATGTTTTTAAGCAGACACAAAATACGGTTACTTTTAGGGCATGCACAGCGTACTAAAAATTCAATTTTGAGCACCAGCGCTAAACGTGAGTTAGTGCTCAAATGTTCTGATAAAACTATGAATGCAACAAAGAAATCAAAATACTTTCCTCTGATCAGCTATAACTGATCTTAATGACACATGGTACACAATTAAGCGATTTGTATACTTCAAATAAAAGGAACGTCAGTGAGGCTGTCTAAAAATTAATCTATACACACGTGATAAAAGTGATTTTATTTTACTCGTAGGATTGAGCCACTCTACCTATCGACCTCCTGTCGCAACATTTCCTACTCCCAAAATAAAATGTCACTTTTATCAGTCGTATCACAAATAACTTTCTTGAAGTGTGCATTTGGGAGAAAAGTTTATTATGATTTATTTGTTTTGAAGAAGTCTTAATTAATTACCAAATTTGCAAATGATAAAAGGAGATCGTGTAAATTCTATCAAAGAATGAACAACACTCGTTTTCGCCAGCAAATCAGTTTATGCCAAACAACAAATAAATGTTTCTCAACGGTGGTTATATCTGTAAATGTAGCGAATATTTTTTTTCTGGACGGTTATGTCTGTGAATACAACGCCTGAAGTGGATAGAATCCTGCTCCACTGTTGCAGAGCACTTACCGCCGACTTCAGGAGCGAGGGCATGCAGCAAGGGCTCGGGGTCGACGGCAGTCGGCAAAGCAGTTTCCGACGCGCGACGATGGCAGCTCTGCATGCCGCGCAAAAAATTGCGCTGAACCTCAGCTACTTCACGACCATCGAGCATATCTGCGCAAAATTTAATTTGGTACACACGCAACTTGTTTTCTTTAATCGCTTTTTTAAATTTCAGATCAGTTGATTGATTGATTGATTGATTGGTAATTCCTGGCGCGTCAACCGCTAAGATCATTAGTCCCCAAAATGTAGTGTTCTTCAAGGTTGAATAGCTGGGGGTTCCCACCAGTTTAGCAACGTAGAAGCTGAGCTCCTTGAGAAACAACACCTATATGAGTACAAATACCTACCAAGTACCTATAAGTAACTTAGTACTTGAGCTTAATTAATATTAGGGTAGGAATAGTTTCCAGTGAACTTTACACCTGAGCTCTCAAGATAATAAACGATTTCCTTTGCCTCCTGTTTTGTGTTTCATTCATGAGAAAAAAATCACAACTCGATAGAAAGCTCAGAAATGTAGGTCAGCTCTTCTCAAATGTAAGCACTGGGCCAAGTGGTCTGGTGGCTCGCCTTAGCGGTCCGCGTGCGTCTCGTCATTCACTAGACTAGAGCCGTTCGCGCCCGACTCCGTTCTCAGTTCGTCTGTATGCACCTTCTCTCCTGGTGAACAGGCAGCATATTGGCTGCTCCTGGTAACTTGTTATTTCCCTGCTCGTCAACACTGATTGTTATTGTAAGAAACGAACCTCGGACCGCGCGCGACTTTCGTTCCTCATCCTTGACCTCACCCATTACACACACACACACACACACACACACAAACATGCACAACACTACCACATACCAGGCGACCAGTCGGGCACTTAGAGCATGTCCCGGCTGGAGCGGTGTCCCGCTGGGGGCAAAATACCTGGACAAAGGTGACCCCGCAAGTCGACATAGGACGGCGCTGCATTCACATTCTAGCGGTAGATGACTCCCGCATCTCCCGAAAAATACGTCCGAGACTAATGACCATAGCAGTGACACGCCAGGAAACCCCAATCAATAGGGAGTTTTAGCGCCAGGTGTAAAGAGACATCCTTAAACTCTTGATCACGTGACTAACGACTTTATAAGGTCGTAATCAACAACGTTCATAAGAGTTTTAACTATTGCGACATTGCGTTATGCATTATAAAAAAAGAAGCATTTCAAGCGTTAAACAAAGAAGTTGCATAATATATCAATAAGAAGTCTAGTGTTGAGCCGGGCCGTTTTAACAGCATTGGGGGCCTTTGGACCTAGGTTAATTCGGGGACCCCTATTCTTACTTTTACCAATCTCCCTCCTCCCCAATTTCGATGCTGAAATATAAAGACAATCCTATCAATTCACATTGTACTTTTTATTTATTTTTTTAATATTTTGCAAGTGTTTCAATTATACATTATTCAAACATAAAATTTAAACATGTATAAATAAGTAAGACTAACAGATTTATAATTACATAGAAGAAGATTACAAATTAAATATTTTAATTTTTTTATTGAATTTTACAACAAAATTGAAACGCATCAATCAGCCACATTCCGTATTATAAATCTTATCCAATGATGCGCTCCACATCTCTCCGTTATGACAATTGTTTGCTTATAGTTTAATCATACATCACATTTTACAGGTTATTTTATGTAATTGTTTAGACTCCTACAGGCGTGAACTATTTATGAAGGTATAAGGACCCTTAAGATAAGACGTTATGCCTTCAAGGTCCGTCTCGTGACTGTTAGTGCATAGCGTCGCTACTTTACACGTGGCACTAAATCTCGCGAATGAACGAAGGAGGTGTGCGCGGAGGGAGACAGACTTACGGAGGGAGACGGGCGCGGCGGCGACGACCAGCATGCGGTGGCGGCGCTCGCGCGAGGCGGGGCTGCCACGCACGTCCAGCTCGCGCAGGCAGGGCCCGCCCCCGCGTCCATGGCCGCCGCCAGCGACTCGCTCTCTTGCAGCGGGTTGCCCGCCGCGCGCAGCCGCTCCAGCGCGCGCAGCCGCTTCGCCCCGGCCAGCGTGCGCAGCCCGTCGCCCGACACGTCCAGCACGCGCAGGCCGCCCTGCGCCAGCGCCAACAGAGCTTCCTGGCTGCCCGGACACGCGGCCCATGCACGACGGCTGTTCACTGCCTTACCAAGGATTTAAAAGTACGAAATGCTTGAAGGAAACTCTCACAAACGGCTCTAAAGTTTTTCTTTAAACTGGATACATTTCATTTAGAGCTTAGCTCACTTAATATTACACTGTAAGTTAAAACTTCCACTTCCACTACAAGAATTGGGCCTGGTGGCCTGTGCCGTCCTCAGTATAAGTTATCACTACATCTTATTCCTGGACCTCCTCAACCCTCGCGAGACGAATTCGCGTGACTGCATGCCGGAGGCAGTGAGATGGCGACCCTTCCACTGCGCTAACCCCGCGCGGCGCCCGTAGCGCGGCCAGGAGACATCTCAACTACTCATGCGACATCGATAACAAAGCATCTGGGTTACTAAAGATCGATGTTGAAAATTAAACCATCGATGTTAATAACACATCGACTAAAAACCTTTAGACATCGATGTTTTAAAGGTGGTTTCATAACCTCTTAACATCACTTTCGGGCGGAATAAAAATTTAATTTTACATTGGCTGTTTTTTAACTTATAATGAAGATTTAACAGAAATAATAAACAATGGATGCTCGATGAAGATTATACAAACAGCGTTTGTGTGGTTCGTACACGTAAACTGACAATGATATCATCAGCCATTTTAACTTTTACTCAAAAGAAAAAATATTTTATCTTTTTGTGATTATTAAAATTTTTCATTTACATCAAAACATGGAAAATGTAAAACATCGAGCACAAAACATACATGTTAAAAAATATCGGCTTTTATATATCGATGTTTAAAACATCGTTGTTTCAGGAACGTCGATTGCTTTAACGCTTAAAATTAAAATTAAGATCGATAGTGCTGCCCATTCCCAATTTCCCTCGTTAAATCACAATCTTTTGCGCATGCGCAAGAGATCAATAGTGCTGTCCGCTATGGCATGCACAAACTTCCTATTATTAAAAATTCAATATGTGAAAATATCGACATTGATGTCGCATCTCTAATCCCAACGTCTGGCAATCCTCAAAGACATAGCCGAACTGGATTTAATACGAAGTTAAAACAACTTGCCATAAAATTTCCTAGTCCCAAAAAGGATTACAAATGTGGAGTTTTTCGAATTCATCGGGCTTTCTTATAACTACTTGGAGGAACTTCTCACTAGCAGTAGTTTTTAAACAACTTGCGAAGGAAAAAAATGTATTCGGGTCAATGACCCCCATCTCGATCAGGTTTTTCGTCCAGTTTCCCTGATCCATTGAGCAAATGCTGAGATGGCCCCTTGTTTTGCTTCTGGACATAAATGTAACTTCATTTTCTGTGCACGTCTTCTAGAATTCAGTGGGAAATACAATTATTAAATTATCGTTTCCATGTTGTCGCGGCAGGAAGTAATAAGAGCCAAAATTTATTGCTTATTTATCTTTGACAATAGATTTTATTACATGGGAGTTTTTTTGTTTTTTTTCTCCCTTTCAAAATTCAAAATTTATTGCTTGTTTATCCTTGAAAATGATTTTATTACATGGGAGTTTTTTTTTTTTTTTCTCCCTTTCAAAATTCAAAATTTATTGCTTTTTATCCTTGAAAATGATTTTATTACATGGGTCTCCCTTTCAAAATTCAAAATTTATTGCTTGTTTATCCTTGAAAATGGATTTTATTACATGGGAGTTTTTTGTTTTTTTTTCTCCCTTTCAAAAATTCAAAATTTAAGTAGTATATGAGTAAGTGTAGGGATCACAGAATTTTGAAAATGTGCACACAATTCACTTTTCCCCATAGCACGTCATACGCAGTTTTTAACTGTTTTTCTGACGTTAAATAAATAAATAAAAATAAATATTTTCCATGTGAGAGGAAATAAGGAACCACGAGTCACTTAACGTACCTTGTTTAACTTTAGAGCTTAGAAAACATGAAAATTTCCCTCAACAAAGTAAGGGAAAAGTTAATGAAAAAGAGAATGAAAGGATTTCCCCCTACAATACAGCTATTGTTTATTATTAAATTACTACATAATGTAAAAATTTTAAATGAACTGCAATGAAAACTGCAATGAAGCTTCTCATTCAGTAACAAATTGTATGTACTGCAATGAAAAATTCTTTTAGCTTAATTTTCTCTTCCAATATTTAATGTTAATACTTTTGGATTTTTTGTTATACGTATACCAGTTCACTAGGCAAGAGATACAGTTCCTTTGACACGAGAAATTTCGTTCACCCTAAAGGAATCGGTTCCTTGCAATGTAAACGTTGAACATATGAACGTTGTAATATAGGTCAATATTTACGCGGTACAATTAAACATTAGTTTTACATAACATTTCACTTTGAAGAGAAATTATTTTGAAGGGAACACTCACTTTTAGGAATTTCTTAATAAATAAACAAACAAATAACGTGCGTTAGCACGTCGCGGACCACTTGGTGTCAAAATGCGTTGTTTGTAATATTGCGTTTGCAATAAAATTAGATCTCTAGCGTGAAAAATACGAATAATCACTTCACTAGTTCCAAGGAAGAGTGTCCACCATAAAACGTCCCATTTACCAACTAGTAATATAAAATTAGTCGTATTGTGGGTTTGCGGGGGGTTTCGGAGCGACAGAGCACTAATAAATTCGTAATGTAGTAATATAATTAGTATTAAATTGTAATAATACTAAGTGTTTTGTGTAAAACTAACGTTTAAATGTACCGCGTAAATGTTGATTGACTCGTACCACAACGTTCATCTGTTCACATTGAAGAGAATCGATTCCAAAATTTCTCGTGTCAAAGGAACTGAATCTCTCACCTAATGAACTGGTATACGTATAACGGAAAAGGTCCATATTGTTTAAAGTTTATTCATTCTAACGACAACAATATATGAAAAAATCGAGTAATATTAAGGTAGATGTCTTGACCAAAAGGAAAATAGAACCAGTTCAACATTTGCTCTGTTTATGAAGAGCCTGACTGCCAACAAAATTTGAATAAGCTGTGTTTTATTGGGTCAAAAGAAATTAAATGTCATAATGAACTTGCTACATTTTCCCCTCGCCAGATATAGATACACATTTTTGTTGATTTATCTCGAATAGTAAAAATTTCGAAATAACTTTATGGCACTGCTCATTTTCAGCATTTGCATCACTTACTGCTAGAGTATCAAGTGTCCGAGGATCGAAGTGCAATTCCTCTCCTTCTGCAAGTCGCTGTTTTTCAAGATGAAGTTCCTCCAAATTTTCTTGGGCTTCTAGGCCTTCCACGACGGAGATTTCATTGAAACCTAGGTACCTAAAAAGTTTCATTGTTTTCAGCTAAAATATTGTTTGAAATTGTTTTGTGTGCACACATGCATCGCATTAAAGTATTGAAAATTTACAAAATGTGTTGAGATCATTCAAAAAAGCACTTAATATGTACCATATTAAAAATGTGTCATCAGAAACTGAAACATTAGCGAAAACATAAATGCTACATTTATGAATGCTTTTTACTTACAATTTACATAAATTCGTTAATTTGTCTAAATTTTCTATTTTTGTTATTTTATTGTTTTGCAAATATAAATGAGTAAGACTAATTGCATGGTCGAGATGTTTTATTTCTGTCAGGCAGTTGTTATGTAGATATAAAATTGTCAGATTTCTGCAGATAGAAAAATCACCCTGTAAACAACGAAGATTGCGTAACAGATTAAATCATCAAATCAATATAATTAGTATTATGGGAAATTTCAAATATTTATTACTCACAATATCGTCTATCTTTTGATCGTGCAGCATGAGTTGCGTCTTCTTCCTTAAGAAATCATAGTTGCTTTGCTCCTTATTTTTTTTTGCAAGTACACCAGACGATTTACTGGATAAGTAACTCGTAGTTAACTTGACCATTCTCGTAAGTTATTACAACAATAAACTAAAATAACCCTATCAAAATAAGTTGCTTCCAAGTCAGAGTTTATCATAAAACTATTTCCCTTTTTATATAAAACTATATCCCTACCCTCACGAGAAACTGATGTGAAACACGCGGTATGTTGCCATGGAAACGGAAGGTTCATCTTGGCACCCACAGAGGGCAGTCTCATCATTGGCGGCAAACTCAACCGGACGCAGTGATCTTAAATTTCTTATAAGTCACAAAACATAATCATAGTTATACGATCATAGCATATCATCAAAGTATTTTAAATTACGAACAAATTACCTTAATACACTACAAAGAAATAGACTTAAAAGCCAGAATGTTTTCAAAATATTTATTTATTAAACCTTTGAAAATATATTACATGAGCTTAAATGAAATATTTCCGACCATGATTCAGACATATGACTTAATCCCTGATACAGACATTTTAATTAGTCACAAGAGTAGGAAACACAATGTGTAAGCAATGTGTAAATTGACGTCGTGTCCAGCAATGTGTAAATTGACGTTATTGTAACTTCTCTATGTGTAATTGTAATCTTTAAGGCATTTTATCAATTTATTGTAGTTCATAATAACAATAATTTCAAGTTTCATTGATGAATTGTGTTTTATAGAGCTGTTGACATTCTAAAAGCGTTAGGCTTGACATTAGTTCACATCATTCAATCACCCCGATTTATTTCAAATGAAAGATTCAATGTTCAAAACTTTGAATTATATTGAATAACTGACAATTGCATACTATTTAACTTTATTTCGTTGCTCTGTCCGCTCATAGTTTGTCAGGTGGTACATGTACGAAGAACTGAAGTTGATCAGGCATATACCTGAAAAAACAACAACAAAGAGCAGGATTTACTATAGTGCTGGCCAGCGAAAAAGACAAGCAATCGTGACAACTTTTGAAAAATATCACTGTTGAAAATATCACATGTATTCATACTCGATTTAGGGTAGTTTTGTTCCCTTTCCAAAAGCCGTTGCCAACCTACCAATAATTTCACTGTATTTATTTATTTATTTATTTATTTATTTATTTATTTATTTATTTATTTATTTATTTATTTATTTATTTATTTATTTATTTATTTATTTATTTATTTATTTATTTATTTATTTATTTATTTATTTATTTATTTATTTATTTATTTATTTATTTATTTATTTATTTATTTATTTATTTATTTATTTATTTATTTATTTATTTATTTATTTATTTATTTATTTATTTATTTATTTATTTATTTATTTATTTATTTATTTATTTTACGCCAAAAAACAGTTAAAACTGCGTATGACGTGCTATGGGGAAAAGTGAATTGTGTGCACATTTTCAAAATTTTGTGATCCCTACACTAAGTCATATACTACTTAAATTTTGAAGAAAAAAAAGCTCCCATGTAATAACATATATTTTCAAGGATAAAAAGGTAAGAAATTTTGGCTCTTATCCATGTTGTCCTTCGGAATAATACTTCCTGCCGCGACAACATTGAAACGATAATTTGAATAATTGAATTTCCCATGGGAAATACAATTATTCATATATTTCAGTGCACTGAATTCTAGAAGACGTGCACAGAAAATGAAGTTACATTTATGTCCAGAAGCAAAACAAGGGGCCATCTCAGCATTTGCTCAATGGATCAGGGTAACTAGACGAAAAACTTGATTGAGATGGGGGTCATTGACCCGGAGGCGGCAATACAATACTTGTTATATACACATTTATACAGTTCAAATGGTAAATAATGCATTCTGTATCATTGTTAAAATTAATGTTACTTCTCTTGTGATGCTCAGTATAGTCGCTAATTGTATAGAAACAGTCATGCAGCAGAAACGATTTCACTTGGGATTTAAACTTTGCTATCGAATTTAATCCTAGGGGAGGAGTGGGTGAAAATTGGCAAAAAATTTTGAAAAATACGATTTTTAATTTTTGATGTGATAATTTTGTTTGGAATGTGTGGTTAATTTTGGTGTTTTTATTTTTTCGTTATCGCGATTTAAATGGCTTCTGCGAGCATTTAAAGATCTCAAAGCGTCGATGGCCACGCCCCCTTTTTCAGTTTCCAAACGTCTTCATCTCATAGAAGTTTTGAATGTATTTGCATTTTGAATTTCCCGGTATGAACTTTATATAGATGTTCTCCGGAACAAATGAGCTACAGAAAAACACAAAATGCCAACGAAAGTTTGCATAGCCTGATTTGGAGTAAGTGCCCCAAAGAAATATTTGTTTCGAAGAAGAAAATAGAAATTGCTGTCACATCAGCAGTTTCTCAATTTAATATGGGGTGTGAAGCAAGTGAAAAGATAAGATCAAATATAACTGGCATTAACATGACACTTCAAGGGAAGAAAATAAGTGCAATGAGGGATAAACGCCGTCTTCAGAAAAGTGAAGTAGCTGCACAACCAGGTTTTCAAAGTGTCAAAAAAAAAAAAAACAACAACTCAAAATGACAAATACAGTTCTAGAAGAAAAGAGAAAAGTTGTTGAGGGTACTATGGTATATGGCTCTGGAGAATTTTAAATGTAAGTTGATAAAGTAAAATGCATTTGTACGAAGTTAAATTTTCAATTTCCCGCATTTCACTTTCCTGACCTTTTATGGAATTCAAAAAGTTCCACGTTCTACAATTTTTAATATATTTCAATGAAACTTTTAAAACATCTTAAGAAAATGTAGTTTCATAGAAGTATGGAAGCTTTTTGTGTTATAATCATTAATTACTAATTTAAAAATATTAATTTTTTTGTGTGTGTTTTTTATAGCCATCAGGTAATAACTGTATACTTTATTATTTTTTTCTCAGAAACGCTCTCATTTATTTTATTTATATTCCATAAATGTAATTATATACCTTTTATGAGTAATTCATAAAAAGTGATGAATGTTGCTTCATGTGGAACGTAGAGCATTTTATAAAATAATAAGGAATTTTTTAAAAAGTTCAAAAAAAATTTTTCTTCAAAACTAAAAACAGCAGAGTAACAAAAATTTGTAGGGTACATTAGTATAATATATTACTTCTTCTGGCAAAATTTGAAGTTATTTGAATGTAAGATGTAAATTTTCAAAATTTCAACCACATCTCCCCTTGTCATCTGGCAAAGTGTTGTAAAATTGAAAGTTGTTGAAAAAAATTGAAAGTTCACTTCAAATGTAATCAAAGTAGACTTGCGTGAAATTATTCTTGCTTTTCTGTATTATGTTCTGTAAATACTGTAACAGTTAAGTTTATTCATATTCGTTTCATTTCTAAAAGTAAGAAATGACTACTGTTCTTCACTATTGAAATAAATGCAAATTATCACGAGAGGCGCTTCGTTGGAATTAGACCTTTTCAAGTTATAACTGAGTTTTAGTATAGCAGAAATTATAATATTTTAAAACTCTATGTAACTATTTTCCATCATGCGAGAAAATATGTGCTGTTGTATGCAGTCTAGTTTAATAAACAAAAACGACTTTCTGTTTGAGAATTTTATTTCTACTGGGGGGGGGGGTCTACTAAAATGTAATTGTACTGTTATTGTATTCAACTGGTTTTCACTGTTAATATCTTTGGTCAGTTTTATAGTCACTGTAATATCTTTGGTCAACCTATAGTGTGGTTCTTAAATTTTTCTGTTTTACCACCAGCCCTGAGGATGAAACAAAAATATTCCGAAACGTCGGTAAACTATGTTTTAATGTCTACTCCGGCCAAATCCCGTGATCTACATTGCCCATTTCTACTTCATAGTCGTGAAACTACTAAGATTGATTTCAAAGAATATCAGAAAGAGGCTACTTCCCAAACAGTTGACCGAGCCGCATCGAATGGTCGCGTGTTCCAAACGGGTGGTTCGGAAGGGGTCGAACCGTGAGGGACGGACGGAAACACAAGTTACTCGGTAACTAAATCGGGACTCATTCATCCTCAATGCTCCGTGTCCGGACTTGCCGCACGTACTTTTGGATGAAGCTGAGCTGGTACTTGCTGCCGGGCGTGGTGCGGTACAAGTGGCGAAGCAGCAGCGGCGGGAAGAGTTCGTTTATGGCGTCGGCCGCGGCCTTGTTGCCGGCCGCCACCTCCTCGTCGTCCACGTCGTCGAAGAACTCGGCGGGCGCCCAACCCACGGGCACGAAACCGCCCCCCCGCCGCCTGCGCCGCCGCCGCCATCCCGCGGCCGCCGCTGCTGTCGCGCCGGGTGCCCGTCGAGTCGGACGCCGAGCTCCTCCGCCGCTTCATCATGAGCACGCTGTCCGCGGGCGGCTCCTGCGCAGCCACGACGCGCGTTTATTGTTTATACACGAGCTGTGCGCCACCCCCGTAACTTCTAAACGGCTCCGGATATCGAAATCCAGTTTTCGCATAACAATGCAGAATCATGGGGCAAATAACATGCCGTAGAGAAATTGTCTATACTATTTTTACTTTTCGAGAAATTTAATCATCTTTGACTTTTTTAAATGAGACTTTATATTTTTCTCACTAGCAATCGATAAATCATGAAAGTGGAATAAAATGATGTATCATAGTATGTTAGTATTTTGATAGTAATTTGAGTATAAAATTAGATTTTCTGGCAAGAGATTTTCAAGTAAACGGGCAGCCTTTGCACAGTGGCCCTTGGGGGAAGGTGCCCTTCGCGGCGTCGATACTGTTTTGTGGAGAGAGGAGTGTGAAAGGGGTGGCCGTGCAGGATAAAGGCGTAACTGCAGCAATTCATGGTCTTGACACGAAAAACATATGAACAAACATCAATTTTAACGATCAGAATGAGAGATTTTTTCTTATTTGTTCATCTGAATTGAACTTTTCTTTTAAACAAATCAACGATAATCGAAAAAACGAAATAAAAAATATTGTAGCGAAAACTCATAAGAATCGAGCTTAGTACAGAAACAAGCCATCATTTTAAAACATCGGAAGCGAATGAATGAATGATTATCATTGTAATATCATATGATCGATTAATTCATCAAACAATAGATGGGTAGACATTTTCTCTTATTACTTACTGTTAATAACATTCCTATTTAAACACGTACCAAAAGAACAAGGCAATTAAATTTTTGAAATACTCTCGATAGTTCTATCAGTGTAAATTTACCGAACTTTAACAAAAATACATATCTGCAGTCGCGACTGCCAATACTGATTAGAGTGTTTTTCTCTTCATAGCGCCAAGTGCGGCCACGAACTTGAAAACCCACGGCAGAAGACGGAAGTGCACTGTTTTCTTTTCAATTTATAAACAGCAGTCGTATGGTTGCAAAGCGGACGATCCTTTTATTTAAAAATGAAATTGAACAATGAAGAGACGATAGTTAGCTTCTTGTTCAATTTCAAAATTATATTTATTATTATCATATTCCATACGCTACCAATTTTTTATATCGTTCTTTGGAACGATCCATGTTTTGAAATTTAGTAGAAGATACGTTAAATAAATGCAAAAAAGCTCCCATTTTGATATTAACTTTGGTATTTCTTAGAGTGATGTCCGTGTCAACACCAAGGATTGCTGTAGTTACGCCTCTTATCCCACACTGCCACCCCTCTCAGTCTCTCCTTTCCATCCAACAGTTTTGACACCGCGAACGCCACCTTCCCCGAAGGCCAGAGTTGCAAGGGCTGCTACACGATTGCCCGTTCAATTCAAAAGCACATGTCAGAAAGTCAAATTTATACTCAAATTACTATCAAAATATTAGCATATGATACATCATTTTAATCCTCTTTTCATGGTCTATCCATTGCTGGTGAGAAAAATATATAGTTTCTTTAAAAAATCGAAGATGATTAAATTTCTCGAAAACTAAAAATATTATAGACAATTCCTCTATGGCATGTTACTTACCCGATGATTCCGCATGGTTCTGCAAAAACTGTATTTCGATATCCTGAACCGTTTAGAAGTTATGGGGATGGTTCATAGTTGGTGAAACATCTGTATATTTATTTATTTGGTTAATTGTATTTTTTTAATTGGAGGAATTGCATTAAAAATTCTTCATCATAACATTGACAATAAGATTGTATCCCAACAATAATAATCTCTCACTCTGCACATACAACGCAACTAAGCAACTTCTGTAAGTTTGATATGACACCATGAGGTTTGTCGACATTCAAGTTCACCAATAATTTAGTGTAACTTAAATTCAAATACTAATTACTGGAACTCAAACTGAGTTAAAATATATGTTCTAAAAACAGACGGTCGCGGAAGTTCATTAGTCCCTTAAGTGTAGTGCATGCTTATTGTGTGAGGCGGCGGTGATCTTCCCCCGCTGGATTAAGAGATCCGGTATAGTACCAAAAAATTTTAATTTCATTACCCCTAAAAAATCTTATTCAAAACATTGCGTTTTAACACACGTCGCCACAGAATACATGCTAAGTGAGGCAAGAATATGGCGGATGACATGACACGTACCGGGAGCGGTAGCTCAGTGTATCAACTGATGCCACTGCAGCGCCTCTGACCGGGAGGTCCTAGGTTCGAGTCCTGATGGTGGCAGGATTTTCGACGCTAGCTTTTCACCTAGGTCGAATTCAGTCGCAGTCTGGAGGAGAATTCTAGCGGCCGGCTGCTCTGATCGGTAGTTTTCCGTGGTTTCTCCGATCAACACCAGGCGAATGCCGGAGCAGTACCCTACCAAACGGGTCACGGACCGCGCGCGATCTGTCCTTCCTCTTCCTTGTCCTATCCTCTCCCCTTACACACACACACACACACACACACACTAACACGCACTACACTACCACATATTCGGGAGGCCGGTCGGGAGCTTAGAGCTTGTCCCGGCTGGGGCGGTGCCCCGCTGGTGGGAGAGTCCTGGTTAGGGGGAATCCCCACTAGCCGACGGTAGGTCGGCGCCTGATCTCGCTATCCAGCGGGGAAAGATCACCGCGCATATCCCGAGAAAAAACATGCACTACACTAACGGGACTAATGACCAAAGCAGTTGACGTGCCCGGAAACACGAAAAAATCAAATCAATTCAAACGATCGGCAATATCTTCTCGGAGAGATCTTCCTCCCATCTTTCTGGCAACATATTGTCAACGCCGTCTTGTTCTTGCTAGTGTAAAGATGACAGCAAGAAAAAGAAGCAAATTGCGGAAAGATATTGCTAGACTCCAGGCCGTGTATCAGGCCGCACTAAATTCGCAATATGGCAGCTTGAAAGATTTCCTGTCGGAATGGCCAACTTATGAAACTATAACTCTTATCAAGTCTCTCGCTTTTGTTTTGTTTGTTGTCTCATTCACAATCCTCGCGCGGTCTCGAGTCTTGTCCACTGTTCAATAATACATGTTTCGTTTTTCGGTAGAATTAAAAGAGATGTTCATCTGTAAACGAATATTAACTCTGTGAATAATTATTAAGTTAATTAAGAATTATCATTATCAACTATTGCGAGCTTAAGAAGTGTTAAAAAGTGTCAAGTGCAAATGAAAAATACAACCTCAAAAGTTTTCTGCGGTCATACTTCTATGTTATTAATGCTTTTGAGATGTGTGTCAACAGTTCCTTCACGTTTTGAAGTGGTAGTAATAAGTTTTATTGAACGCAAATAAATACCACAATTATTGAAGTTAATTAACATGATATACATGGTAGTTTTTAAGTGAGCTAATGAAATGTTCCTAACAGTCCAGTTATGTCGATATCAATGCAAATACATCCATTTAATTTATCTGTTCAATTATTCATTAGCTTTTAAAAGTAAGTTCAAAAAAATAATCAAAATCATCATTAGTGTAAGTAAGTTTTCAATAACTCATTGTTACCAGAGACAGTCTTTGAAAACGTGTTATCTTCGAAGGTTCAGTATTAAGTGTAGACCCAGATGTTGTTAAGCTTACCATTATTTTCCAGTTATAATTAAAATCAGAAAATAATAATAAATATAATATAATTAATTTAAAAGAAGAAATACTAAAGGGACACTTAACAACAACAAGTAACTACTATAACTATTTCAATTAACTTTATTATTATTACTAAAGAAAACAATTGGAAAATAATAAATAAAACGAAAAAACGCCTAGTACTACTAAATAAATAAATTGAACGAAAAAACACAAAAAACGAAGAGCACCAAAACGCAAAATACAAATCTTTAGCAACACTCGTAAACTAACACAATTTCACTTGGATGGCTTTGAATGTTGGCGGTATCTACGGAAGTAGTCATTGTTTCATTGCAAACTTAAATTTTTTAAAATGTCCCTACCGCTTGAAGGTAATATATTCAGGGTATTTGTGTGACGGTTGGCAACAACTTTAGCCAACATAAAACGAATCGAAACTACCCTAAATCGAGTATAAATGTATGTTCTCATCCGACAGTGACATTTTTCAAAAGTTGTCCCGTTAGTTCGGCTTTTTAGCTGGCCAGCAGTCTAGTGTAAAATCGGATGTGCATTAGAGTGGAGTACTCCTCCATAGTAGGCAGTTGCGGCGCGGTGTACTGACGAGTGCGTAGGCGGCGCGGCGCAGCGCGTCCAGCGCCGAGGGCACGCCCTTGATGAGGCGGCGCCTCACGTCTGCGCTCTCGTCCGCCAGGAGCAGCACCTGCGCGCGCGCCGCGCGCCGCACGGGCCCCGAAGGCGTCGACAGCAGCACCGTCAGCACGCCCAGGTCGGTGCACATGCCCGCGCACAGGCTGCGCGGAGGGGGATGCGCCAAGCGTTATCTCTTCTACGACCTACCCCCACTAGATGGGGAGATACCGGCGCCGGCGTAACGTCGGCTAGCGGGGTTCCCCCAACCAGGTCGGGACCAGTTCTAAGCTCCCGACCGGTCGGTCTCCCGGCATGTGTAATAGTGAAGTGCATATTGGAGTAAGAGTGTGTAAGAGAGGAGTAAAGAAAGTGCAAGGAAGGGGAAGGAAAGATCACGCGCTGTTCGTGGCCCATTTGTTAGGGTGCTGCTCCGGCATTCACCTGGTGTTGTTCGGAGAAACCACGGAAAACTACCCATCAAAGCAGCCAGCTCCTAGAATTCTCCTCCAGACAGCGACTGAACTAGCTATCATGCTAGTGTCAAAAATCCTGCCACCGTCAGGACTTGAACCTAGGACCTCCCGGTCAGAGACACTGAAGTGACATCGGTTAATGCCCTGAGCGACATCTCCCGATTGTTGGAGGCTAGCCCTCGGGCGTCGCTGGCGAGAGGACCGGGGAAACGCCCCGTCCCTTTGTCAACTAATCCAGTAGTTTTATTCTAATTTGATGTTTTACTATTGTCCAAAACAGCTAATTAACTAGACTACTGCCTACAGACCTAGTCGCACTGCCCAACACCACCTAGGTGGTGCATCAATGTGGTGTTAGGGGTCACATTGTCAAACCGCAAATACTTCGTGAGCCACTCTTACTTTTCCAATTTTATTTTTTTAATATAAATTCAACAAATTTAAAATATCAAGTTACTTATAATTCAATACTTTTATTAGTTGTATATCAAAACGATTTTGGATTCCAGGTACAATAATAGACGCTAGACTAATAGAGGCTATTGCATGCTACAGATAACTCTAAAACAGGACCGGGATCGGTAGCTCAGTGCATCAACTGATGTCACTGCAGTCTCTGACTGAGAGGTCCTAGGTTCCCACTCCCCACGGCGGCAGGATTTTCGACGCTAGCTTTTCAGCTAGGTCGAATTCAATCGCTGTCTGGAGGAGAATTCTAGCGACCAGCCGCTCTGATCGGTAGTTTTACTGGGTTTCTCCAAACAACACCAGGCGAATGCCGGAGCAGGACCCTAACAAACGGGCCACGTACCGCGCGCGATCTTTCCTTCCAGAAGTACACTCACATGCACTTCTGTTTTAGAAATAAGTTAGAACAAGATGAGATTAAATGTGTATGTGCTGTGAAGTGCTGGTCAGTGTAATTCAAAGCAAAAACAGTGTAGTGTAGTGCAGTGCATTGAAGTGTAGTGAAGCGATCAATGAATTTTTAAAAAATCTAACTTAGCAATATTTATGAAGCTTGTATTAAATTTTAGCATCACCAACATATAATTATGGATATCATGACAGAGTTGAAATAATTATTATAATACTTAATAATAGTGATAGTATGATTATTGCATCCTCGGCTTGTACTGTACTCCTTTATTATTATTGTTATTATTATTGTTATTATTATTATTATTATTTTGTTGTTGTTGTTGTTATTTAACTACCACCGGGTCATACCTAATTGTAGTTCAAATAAATTTAAATGTTGAAACAATTGACCTTGATACACGCCATTTCAAATATAATCAATAAACTACTTTACCACACATGCCGGGAGATCAGTCGAGAGCTTAGAGCCCCTGGCTGGGACGGTACCACGCTGGCGGGTGATATCTGGTTGAGAAAATCCCTGCAAGCCGACGCAGGTCGGCGCCGGATCTCGCCAACCAGCGGATGAGATCATCGCCACTTCCCGCATTAAAACATGTACTACACGTATGAGAAAAATGACTTTAGCAGTTGACGCGCCCGAATCACTAATCAATCAATCTATTTATGTTTATTGTCAGAGTATGTTATTGAATTAATGAAGCTGTGACATAACTTGACCTTTTCAAACTTGCGCGGACCTTAATGACTTCCATAAATGGATAGAAAAAATTGCGACTAAAACTGTAAGTTTTAAGCAACTTAAAGTAACTCAAGCAAACTTAGTGCTTGAGTTACTTTAAGGCATTTAAACCACTTCCTTTGATGTCCACCCCGCTCCGCAATTTTCCATGTCGGAGACGACCATTCTGCGTTGCCCAGCAAGCGTTTCAGTGGCGAATCTCCAGACGGAACATTTTCATGAGGTTGCACGGCGTGAATACTCAACAATAATAACAATAACGGCAGCAGCAATAGCGACAGAAAATAAAAACAAATAAAAAAACGAGAACCAATTTCAACATAAAGCAGCGAGCGTGTTAGCTCTCCATTTCTCGTTACTCAAGCAGTAGCTTAATTATTCTGATTTCGAATATTCAATTAGCGAACCCGTCTTGTTTGCTTGTTTCTTTTGGCAGAGTGGAATAACACCTTTTTTAGAATTTAGGTTATTGTTTTTAAACACCTTATGGATTTTGATGTAATATGTTTTCTGTATAGCTTATTCTTGCTTTCAGGAATACACTCCCATAAAACCGTCGCTGTGACTTTTCCATCAACGCTCTTTCAGAAACAGGGAATGAAATCGGAATTTACCTTTAAGAAGCTGCTATATGTCCCTAAGAGAATTTCTGCAATAAGAGAAATTATCACATTTCGAATCATTTGGCGCATTGGGCCGGTATCGAATCAGCTGCCTTAAAACAATTAAAAGCCAAGGTTTGAACTCTGCATATTGCCGGGGTGTCGTTGTTCGACAAAGATATTGAAATGTAGAACAGATTGAACGGCGAAACATTAGGTCAATACCGTGGACGTAGTTAGCACGCAATGCAGTAAGTTCAGTGAATAACGTTTTCAGAATCTGCGGCATTAATTTTCTTGAGCTCATTAAGTTATTGATATACAGGCCTGTTCTCGTAATTGATTGCAGTTATAACAAAATTAGGTTTTCATTTAGCATGGCAACTAGAAAGCAGTCCGTCTGCTTAACGGCGCATCGTTTAAAGGAGCGATAGAAACAGGTTCCTCTAACGAACAGGGGGAACAATTTTGCATATCTCGCTTAGAAATACACAAAGATCTCACTCCTCTCGTTGCTTCTGTTGCACAGTGTTTGCGTCATAGACGCAGGGAGACCGGCCAAGGTTATCTTTCCTCGCCGTAAATCCAGTCGCTTCCTGAAGAGAGGGGGAAACCGGCACGCAGGCACCACGCTGCGGTAATTGGCATCACACGATCGAAAACCGCCCACAAACGCAGTGCCGGCGAGGCATGGGCAATTGCCCGAGGTCCTGCAAGTCAAAGGGGCCCCATGATGGGACTGATGGGAAAAATATTTTGAAAAATGAAAAAGAAGTTGAACTCGAAGAATTCGTCAAGTTGCGCAATTTGTATTGTTTGCGCCAAGTGGCAGCTTTTCGCCTAGCCCATATACAGCGCGAACTCGCGTAAGGATAGATGAGAAAGGACAATAGACATAGGCCGAATAGTACGATGCGCTACGGTGTTGAAAGACAATTGTGCATTGAACAAAAAGCATAATTTATTTCACCCAAAGTGACTATGAAACTAGCGTATTCTCTCATGACGGGTTGCACCTGAACACAGCGTTGCCGAACCCCACGTAAACTGCAGAGTTGCGAGACGGAAGTCGAGCCGTGAAATTACAAAACCCAAGGTGTAACACCACTACCATTATTGCCGGCGCACATAGATATGCTGCCGGAAAAAAACTGTTGTTAGATAACATGCTGAAAATGACTTCCTGGTTTATGGCAACATAAACCCCAACCCCAACGCTCCAATAGAGCACGTGCCCCAGTACTCCTCGCTCACACCCCAATGTTTCGGCGAGGTGAGGACGGCCACAGCGCCGTGTATCACCGTGACGACATAACACGAACCTTGACATTGCCCCCAGAACACGAAATCCAGGAGTGGGAGGTATTGCGGCTAAACCATTCGAAATCTTGAAGGCGTTTATGAGACAAATATGCTTAAAATTTACTTCAGAGCTTATTTTCAAAGTTTCGTTTTCTCCTCCCTGGACACAGGTATTTCGGTAAAGTACGCTGGAGTTGTTTGCTTTTTGAAAACATTTTAGTTAGTTCTATTTTCCTTAACTTCGTAGTAGTTTTTACATGTTTTCATTATTATTTTTTCTATTAATATTCTTTAGTTCAATTATTTATTATCTATAGTAGCACACGCTAATACAATAGGCGGATGAAAAGTCAAAAGAGGGAACAGAGCAGCGTGGCTAGAAGAGCATTGGTTTTGGGAATTGTTTCTTGAAGTTTTCTTTTTCGTCGCTACAGTTTCGTTGAGTTATTCCTCTTCCCGTTGGCGTTTATGGTGAAGCGCAAGTACCTCGCGTTCCAGTTCCCGTTCTCGCTTTCTCATTGCCGTTCCCGTTCGCGGACTATTGCGGTGCGGTTCATATCAGGGGGATTTAACGCACCCCAAAGCAAGCTTTCATTCTTATCCTCACACCTCTCGGGTTACTCGAATGCACCGACAGGCTTGCATTCGGAATATGCGGAAGCAACGCTCCCGGACCGTCTACCCAATTGAGTCTGGGTGGGCCACCCAGCCGGTTTCGGGCTACAATCTTTCCAGGTTGGAACCGGAGGTAGCACTCACAGTCGGGTCGGGACAAAACCCTCTTCAATTACTCATGAGTAGAGACCGGAAAAATATGTAGTATGAAACGTCAAAATTTGTACATAAGTATGTAATGACAAAGTAAGAATATGTAATAAATGTGTAAAATCGGATATAATATGTAATATTAAAATACACTTACATAATACGAACTTACTTTTATAGAAAATTTCCTATGCAAATTTTAAAAACAATGCAAACGGTTTAAAATTCATTGGAAATCACTAGTTGATACAACTTTCCTACAACCATACAACTACCTATGGATAGTAAAACGTTCACAAATTGATATCCAGGAATGTAGTTTAGTAGCCAGATTAGACGCAATAGTATCCATTGTACAAACTGACCATATCTGCGAACAGCAAACAATCACTTCAGCGTGGAATATTCTCATCGAAGTGTTACACGACAGCGATCGCCAAAGTTTCTCGGAAAGTAAGGTTAAAGGTCGCCAAACGCGGCGTCAATGACAAGTTAAGACAAGTTAAGATCAATGCCAATAACCCTACGGACTTCCGTAAAATAATCAAATATCTCCTTACTCATCATAATACTCATACGTACATACTCATCATAATTTCCATACATTTAAAGATCCATCAAACAAAAAAATTTCTGTCGTATTCAAAAACATTCATCAATCAATAACAGAACCGGAAATTTTAAAGGACCTACAGCAACGCTACGCTTCAATAAACAGAGTCACCAGACTTCAAAACGATGGCCTTCCAATTCCAATAGTCGCTGCGGAATTCAGCGGTTCTGAACCCATAGAAACTATTTTAAGTATATACCAGATTTGCAATCATCGTGTAAGAACCGAAAGACGCCAAAAGCGTAAAGGCCCCCTTCAATGCCAAAGATGCCTAGACTATGGTCATTCCAAAAACAATTGTAACCACTCCATCACGTGTGCATTCTGTGCCGGAACCCATTACTCTGTGCTCCGTCCTAAGAAGGACGAATCTCCGGTGTGTGCGAACTGCAACGGAAATCACAAGGCCGACATAAGAAACACGAACTGCACCTACTACAAAGAGATCTTAGATAGGAAAAGTGTCGGCAAATTGGGCGATCGTCATTTTATTAAGTGTGGGTAGGTCAGCGACATAGAGGTTGAATAGGGTGGGTAATAATTTGATTCTCTATAATTTTAGAAATTTCAATGGGAGTTGAGAAATTTATTCTCTGATACGGACCGAAGAAGTTTAATTTTGTAGCTTGTAGAATATTATGTTGCGGATGGGCGTTTGTGTTCTCACAAAATGTGGTTTCTAAATGCGTGGTGAGCACTTCTGCCTTCTGAAGTGAGGATAAGACCTTGCATGTCGTTGTGTTTAAAGGAGGGACAGTGTTTTTTTTCTTGAGATTTTTTTAGTGAATTGCCATAATGTGTTATTACTGCGTTGAGTGATTGTATGAGGTTATAATATTGTTCGCTGTTATGGTTCCTGATAATTCGTTTGACCACGTTGGAGATTAAGTTGAGTTCTCCCTTTAATTCTCGTGTTCTTAATTGAGCCCAGAGTCTTTTAGTTTTATTCTTTACCGATATTGCATATAAAATGCCTGAGGGTAATTTATTGTAGAGTTTGTGGGATGTATTCGGTGTGGTAGTCAACTGAGAAGTTTGAATGATTATGTTGATGAGGTCAGTTAGAAAATTAACGGATTGATCTATTTCAAGGGGAGTATTTAGTATTTTTATTTTGGGTATTGTACATTTTATTGTTTCGGTGAACTTCCTCCAGTTAATTTTTAATGAGTTCGGTTTAGGTATAGGGGCATATTGAGGCGACATTTGCTGCGAAGTAAGACTGGGTTATGGTCAGAATCAAGCTTAAATGTTACCGATAAATGGAAGTTAATGTTTGAGTTAGTTAGGTCAATGTCGAGAATGTCTGGTTTGCGGGTAGACCGGTCTAGTGGGTAAAAAGTAGGTTCACTGGGGGAGAGAATTTTAATATTGGCATTGTTTAGTAATTGTGCTAGATTTTTACTGTCTTGGTTGTTGGATTTGCATCCCCAGTTACTGTGTTTGGCATTGAGGTCTCCTAATAGCACCTCCTAATTGGGGTTAAATATATTTTGGAGGTTTGTGTTTATTATTTTTATTGTGAGAGGTTTGTAAGCGGCTATGATTTTCAAAGGGTTATTGTTAATTATTATTGAGGCTGCTATAGTTTCTAAGCCTGGTGTGTCCGGAAGAGTTTCTTGGTTATGCGCGTGAATAGATTTCATTGCGATGAGTACACCGCCGCCTTTCGTTTCGGGTCTGTCAGTTCTATATAGATTATAATCTAACTCTAGATAGATTATAATCTAAATCTATTATAACTGGGAATACATAATCTTTTCTTTTTGGCTCAAGTGCGTTTCGGTAATACAAGCTACATGTACGTTGTAGTGATGAAGGAAATGAACGAGTTCAGTTTTTTTGTTGGTGATTGAGTTTGCGTTCCGATTTAGAATGGTTATATTGTTTTGGGATTTATCTGCCATTGTTGGTTAGATATTCGGCTACAGAGTTCTGAATACTACTAATTATAGATGGGAGTAGAGAGTTGATGAAATCAATAATGCAGGTAGTGATGCAGTTAATTATAGTAATGATTATTGGGTGATTAGAATGTCATTTTCTTAAAAACGGCTTTAAGTTTTTCAATGAAAATTACCATTTAGGACGAGGTTTTACTCTTCTTTAATTTTCTTAGTGTAATATTTTGGTTCTCCAATTAGGAAACTGAAAAGTTGAGAAAATGTCAAAAAAATGTACTTTGGGCGTCAATAGATGTCAGCTGACAAGAGGATGGGGCAAGACCATAAAGCCAATCCACACCATGGAAATTAGAAAACTTTACTACCAGAAAGTCTGTGCCATTCTGCAGCACCCCTAGTTCAATTTTATGAAATTGGGGGGGTGGGGACTGAAGAGTCTTCAACTTTTGAAAATCAAATTTTTGAATCTTTAATAAGCTGGAACAAAATGTAATTTCGAAATAGTGGAGTATTAAATTCATCCTCTCTCGAGGTCCGCGAGGCATTGCCATTTCTGTACATGTGAAGACCGCAGCCCGTTGCCTCGCAAAGCCACTGACCACATGGCCTCCTCGGCGGCCTGGCGCAGCAGCGGGGACGGGGCGTCGGGCGCGCCGTCGCCCGCCGTCGTGGGCGTGTGCGTGTGCGTGTGCGGGTGCGGGTGGGGCGGCGGGCAGCAGAGGTAGAGCAGCGCGCTGCTGGCCGCGCCCAGCACCGCGTGCGCGAACGCCGGGTTGTGCTTGGCCAGCTGCCCCAGCGCGCGCCGCCGCCGCCGCCACCTCGGCCACCAGGCGGCGCAGCGGCGCCGGCCACTCGTGCGGCCGCAGGCGCCGCTCCCGCTGCGCACGCAACGAGTCACGTGACTCACGTTACAACACCAAAGAAAGATAATTGGAATGATTGAAGGCGTTGTCATTGTCAACAATAGTATTTATTTCTCAAGTTTCATTTTCAGTTCACATATTTCATTTTCACGCAGTCCGTTTGTGGCTCCCAGACAGCAGAAAACTGATGATGATGGCTAAGCCATCGAAAGCTGCTATTTGTGAAATAAATACTATTGTTGACAATGACAACGCCTTCAATCATTCCAATTATGTAAATGTCAACTACACCTCACCACTGAATCAATAGGAAAGAAACATTTTCCGTAAAGGATGAATGACAATGAGTGAGAGAGACGTGGATGTTTCAGGGCGCGTCAACTACTATAGTCCTTAGTGCCGAGAGTGTAATGCGCAGTATATCCCGCGATGTAATCGTGTTCCTACTCCGCTAAAACGTGAGATCTGGAGCCGTCGTAGACTAACGAGAGTTTTCCTCTCAGGATATTTTTAGATTTTCCCCTTTCAGAGAATTCTAGCGGCCGGATACTCGGTACATCGAATATCGGTAGTTTTCCGCGGTTTCTCCGTTGAATACCGGGCGAATTCCGGAGCAGTGCTCTATTGAACGGGCGACGGAAACCATAAAATGCAACTTAGCAATTATTCTGCTTACTCGCGATCATTTCGCACTTTGTGAGTGATTTCGCATTTTATCGCAGATTGAAAACTTTCAGAAATATATTGCACTGACCGTGCAAAATATAATTACTGTTTTTTCAGTGTTTGGTAACATTTCCAAGTGTTAGCAATTGCTAAAAACCTACCATCTCTATTGCTGAGGAACCATTAAGTAGCAGTGCATGCCAACCTTGCGAGCCCTGGGCACCCACTCGCCGCAGGGGCAGCAGGGGCCGTGGGCGCCGGGGCCGGGGTCGGGGCGCGCGAGCGCGAGCGCGCGCGGGGGCGGCCACAGCGCCGCGGAGGCCAGCCGCCCGGCCGCGCCCGCGCGCAGCAGCTCCGCCGCCAGCCGCTCCGACTGCGCCGCCATGTTGCGCAGCGCCTGCCCCGCCGCGCCGCCCCCGTCACCACTAACTACTGGCCTCTATGTATTGCCACAACAGCTCCTTAAGCCTGTTTTACACGGTCATTTTTTCATCATTTCCCGTCGATACGGAGCAGACTGGATGTAATTTGTACGAAAAAATGAAGCATGCTTCATTTTTCCGTACAGATTTCATCCAGTTTGACTACACGTCCTGGTGTCTCTTTATGGAACTTTCTTCGATTGCGTGAGTTCTCCGGCAGGAAGTATATTTATCTGGTGCGTAGCGTGGGCACGTGTTGTTTGTGATATTGAGTCTTTGCGTTCAGTGATCCCTCTCGCAAATAAAACCACAATACCTCACACATCTTTCTACTCCTTACTCTGCGAATTCGTAACTATCTGATCATTCTTCCCGCTAATTTAATTTGTTTCTGTAAATGCGATGTTCAACTGTTAAACTTCCAGCGCTTTTTGCGGCGTTTGGAGGAAGTATTTTCATCACGATTACGTACAGACCAGAAATGACCGTGTAAAACGTTGGAATCACGTTCATCCAGTTTCGGTACGCATAGAACCGAACGTCCTTTTTCCATCCAGTTTCTGTACAGAAAAATGATGAAAAAATGACCGTGTAAAACAGGCTTTACGGGGCTAAGGCCTACCAGTGATAGTGATGGCAAAGTTTAGCAAAACATCGATATTTCGATACATCAACAAAAGGTTTTCGATATCGAAAACATCGACAAAACATCGGTGTTTAAACGATTGATGTTTTAAATCAATCATTATTCTGAAGATATACATAACACGTCAATATTAGTTTAAAACATTTTCTGCCTTAAATTTGACTGTAATCCTAATTTTCTAATCAATGTTCTATGAAGTCGAGGTTCAAATTGCAATCTAACGATATAAAACAAAATAATGAGAAAAGGTAACAACACTGGGAAAAGGTTGCGAATAGCAAACGGTTTCGTGTCGCCTGGGGATCGCTAACAGTGACAGTCAATGGCTGTTGCTTGCGAGCGATCCACAAATAAAATAAATACTGGAAATTTTATTTATATCATGAATTTTTTTTTTTAAACATTGATGTGTCTGAACAAATATTTCGATCTGAAGAAAACATTGATGTCGTAATATCGATGTTTCTGCTCGAAAATATTGATTTCTAAAAATATCGATGTTTTTTTGTCATCCTTAACCACTTGCGGCCATGGCGTAAGGCGTGCGTGCACATAGCACATAGACATCACTACGTCGAATCTCTGGTCTTCTCAACCTGAGAAGTGAGCTTTCTCATCGTCACACAGAAGTAAATACTGGGATATTGCAAGGAAACCACCCCACCCCCCTGAACATAGAAAGCTTCCACACTGAGGTCGTGACGTAGTGTCATGGCGCCCAGAGTAGTCCTAGGAAAGTGTGATTTGCACATGGTCAGTTGTTTGGGTATCAACGTTGTGTTGTAATTCGAAAGCTGTGAAGGTTCTAGAACAATCATTCTAATCGGTGATGATATTCAGTATAATACTGAATTTTAAGTATTAGTGCCAGCATATCAGTGATGTTTCTTCCAAAAAACCATATAGATATTGTGTACCAAACTCCATGCGCTGACGTGGATATTACAAAGAGGGTCTAAAGTTTATGTACTTGGTTTCCCAAAATATAATGGAATGCGATGAAAATGGCTTGCTACACATCGACAGAAGTTCAACTTTTTAAGAACATCCAAGGTAAGTTAAGGATTCATTTTATCCGTTGTCATTTCGTCGCGGAAAACCTTTTAGAATGTTTTTAGCTTGTAGCTTTAGAATGCCTATAATATTCAAATTTAAATTATTTTTTATTATTTAGGTTATGTATTATAGCAGGGCATAATTAAGATTCTAATTCCCTTCAAATTAATTTTAATCCGTTATTGTTAAATGTTTGCTAATAATAATTGCTAAATATTGCTAATTGTTGTTTTATTATTTTACTTTGAGAATGATCTTCTTGATATTTATGTTATTTTGCTGTTAATTATTTACTAGTATCAAGCCTGTTCTAATTTTATGCAATATTTTACAGGTTTGCCATCGCCACTTTCACGAGAGAGATATATATATTGTGGAAAACAGTTGTGTATGAGACGGCGGGTGAAAAAATCATTTTCTAAATTCTGTCTCTCAGTTAAAAAAAAACGCAGTGTCTTCCATTTTTCTTGACTGGGCTACCTATCTCTCTAGAAAAGAAACAGCAGAAAAGAAAAGATGACTGAAGAACTCCCAACCAGTTGCTGCCGATGCGGCAAGTGTGGTTTTGCATCAAGTTTATAGCCAACAGTTTTCTTGTATTACGTTGGAAGATTTGATGAATGATGAGGAAAGTGACCATGTCTCCAGTTTGGACAATTGTTAAACAAAGTGATGATTGCGTTTCCCTTTTAAAACTAGTGTGGACACCTCATCCAGTAATTTCTCTTTCTGTAGTTTTAGAGATTGATTTGAATTTTAGTTTATACAGAAAAAATGCTCCTGTGACGAAATTATGAAATCAATATTTTCCGAGAAACATTAACAATATTAATTTAATTTCAGGTATGTTGGATTTGTTTTCGATTAAAGTAATATTTTACGGAAGACGACTGTGTGTCTAAAAATGTATCACGAATTTAATTCTCTTTACGTGGTAGAGCAGATAAGTTACTGAAAATAAAAGTTAATTATGTTAAGTTTTTAATTGAAAAAATATAACAAAATTATGTCATAAAAACGTAATATTATTTTATTATTCTTAATTATATTTTGGGAAAAGGTATTCTCCTTTCCGCCTGCCATTTACTGTCAATTTCATCACAATACTATACATTTTATTTTAATTGAAAGATTAGATTTTAGATTTTAGATTAGAACCCATCTCGATCAGGTTTTTCGTCCAGTTTCCCTGATCCATTGAGCAAACGCTGAGATGGCCCCTTGTTTTGCTTCTGGACATAAATGTTACTTCATTTTCTGTGCACGTCTTCTAGAATTCAGTGGGAAATACAATTATTCAAATTAACGTTTCCATGTTGTCGCGGCAGGAAGTAATAAGAGCCAAAATTTATTGCTTATTTATCCTTGAAAATATTTATTAATGGGAGTTTTTGTTTTTTTTTTCCTTTCAAAATTAAAATTTTTCAAAATTTAAGAAGTATATGACTTAGTGTAGGGATCACAGAATTTTGAAAATGTGCACACAATTCACTTTTCCCCATAGCACGTCATACGCAGTTTTTAACTGTTTTTTTTGACGTAAAATAAATAAAAATCAAAAATAGATTGTCGGAGATTGAAATACCCTGCACGTAGTGGTTGTGGATGTGGTAGTAGTACCACTTTACATACCAATGTGGTTATAGATACATTGCTTTTTCAGTATGTAAAAATCATACAAATGAATGCCTGCTTTTTGATGGTATTTGTCCTAGTGGACATTATTCAGACAACATAGTTAAGATGTTGACTTGGACAGCACTGAATACATTTTTTAAAATTATATCAAAAAGATCGAAGACCAAATACCTTGTAAAATTGCTGAAAGTTAAGAAATTTGACTGGATAAATTTATAATTTGATAATATTGTTTGTGTGTTAATGTATTAATAAATGTGACTGAACTTTTTCCACATACATGATCTATTATCTATATCTATATCTATACTAATATATAAAGACAGAAGTACGTTGTCTTTCGGCGCGGTAATCTCTGAATCTACAGAACTAATGCCTATGAAACGTTTGTGCTAGCATCCTTCAAAGGCTATGATTTACAAATATAAACCGTAATATGTTTTCAAAATAATTACTTTTCTGGACATTTTTCGCCTAGCTTTACATCACAGATTCAAGAGTGCATCAATGCCAATAGTTCTGCTGCGCGCCACCAGAGGATTACGTCTGAGATCTACTACTGATTTCATCAATGTCCAGAATTATTACGAAATTCATTTGAGTTTAAATAAGGTTATGTAATGTCCCTGTGTGAACATTTGAAAGAATGCCGTAACTGAAGTGGTAAAGAATGTCCATGTTCAGGGCATTGCTCTTTGTCCGCGTTATATACAAAGTGGCAAGAAATCATTGTGAGTTTGAAAGTGTTTAATTATTGAGGTAGGTTGAGAGAATAAAAAGTACAATAATATACAGCACTAAATATACTGTAATGTACAATGTACAATATATAGATATCTAAACATCAGATATCTACAATCTAAACAACGTCTTCTTTTACAGAAATTTGTGACAACTGAATTGTTTGACGAAACGAGTGTCACAATTGTCAAAACAGATTATAAATGCCAAGAGATAGGCAGTCTACTAAAATTTTGAATCGGCTACTCAGAGGGAAGATCGATTTGCTCAAGTACTCACTCGCCTCATGAAAATAATACTGCAAGAAGGGGAGAAATGTGAATAATTCGCTAAGTAGTAAAGCAGCTGATCATTAGGTCTCTCAGACTATTTACACAGTTCTTAGGTTCAAAATGGTAAAATGGAAAATGTGTATATGTTCTCTGTCCATCCAGTAAATTTTTTTCTTCAATTTCCTCCTTCGCATGAAGGAAGTTTGAACAGTGGTGTGTAATTTATGAATGATCATTTACATATTGTAAAGTTGTTTTGTATATCAATTGCTCCCAATGAATGAGTTCATTCATATTTTTCTAAAAAAAATATTAGCAAAAATTAATTTGTCTAAAGATATTTTTGTCTAAGCAAATAATATCTGGGAGTCTTTGGTTTCTATTATTCATATTTCAGGATCTACAATCTTTATCACTTGAGATAAAATAATGATGCTAATATTGTTTTGTTATGTACATCAGTGCATTGTCAATTTTTATTTACACATAATGTCATGTTGGTGGATCATTGGTTTTTTTAATGTATCAGTCGTGTGATGAATTGATTTACCTGAACAAATAAGTTTTATACTACACATTACTAGCACATAGGACATTAAACATATATATTTTTTTCATCTTCAGAATTATAAAAACTGGTAATTATGTGTATCAGAAAGTATTATATGTATCAAAATATATGCCAGTATTTTCATTTATTTTTATGATTATGATTCATCAATTACGTTATGACATCTATAACTATTACTCCTGATCTACCTACTACCGTTCCCGTGCATGAGCTTCCGCATGTTATACACAGTTTAAAACAGTAAGTCCCTTCAAGGTCACGAGTTGACAGATCAATTTCAAAATTTTCTTTATGAATACAATAGAAGAAAAAATATAAAAATAGGATAAGTTTTACAACGTGACAATTTATTGATAGTGTTAGATTATTATATAACACTCCACAAAAATTATACATGTGAGTGTACAATTATTTAATTTTGTAGTTTAGTTTTATTTATTGTTTTTAGTTCTAAAGTGAATGTTTAGAAGCTGGAAATTCTAATAAGAAAAATATAATTATTTGTGGAAAAGTGAGCGAGATAATCCGGAAATTTCCAAATGGGGTCAAGAGAAGACAACTATCGTGGCGTGGCCGGGCAGAGCATGGCAGGGAGTAGGGTGAAGAAGGGATACAATGCATAGATGTAGGTCCCGCCGCAGGGCATGAAAAGATTGATAATTTGCAGTAATAAAAGTATAATAATTTGCAGTAATAAATGCCCGAGCAACGCCGATTACTTTATCTAGTGATTTATATAACCCACTACCTTCCTTATGTTTTCACTATATTCATTGTAATAGATACAATGATTGTATACAATTTTTTACAGGGGCAAGATGTTGCATTCACTAATATTTTTTGGACTTACGCGACATTCTGACCGAATTGGAACCATTTTTATTTTACATATTTTTACATATTTTGGTATAATTACCTATTTTTACATATTTTATCTATTGATACGTATTTCGTTACATTTTCATATATTTAAATATATCGAAAATTAACATTTCAAATGCGAGTTCGAAATACATGTTACTTCAAATTTTGTTACTGAAATACTTGCAAAGCCACGCAATGCGCTTGAATTAGCGCCGGGCCTTCACTATTAATTGTCAAATTTACTCCTCCCCCCGCCCCTTCTGCTTCTTGGAAACCACGTAGTCGGGATAAAGAAAGAGCGGATGTATGTGAAGCGGAAGGTACTTCAACCAGGTCTTTCATTGACTCCATGTTTCCTAGGCCCCATGCGTAACTTGATAAAACAAATAGTTTTCATATCATTGTCTTTCCGCCTTTCTGGAATCGGGGGTGGGGGACGCGTATGCTCTCTTTACCTCCGTCTTTCTACCACAGGGACACGGAACTATTCACTTGGACGACGGATCATCGTAAACAACATGGTATATACTACGAAAGTATTATATATTTCGGATGAAACTAGCGAAAAATTGCTTCTGTAGATGTAGAACTCTTTTTCAACCTCTCTGTATCCATGTTAAAATGTGATCGGCAAAGTAATGTTTGGAAAACGCTCGAGGAATGGAATTTTAATCAATATAACGAATTTTAATTTTACATATTTAAAAAAAAATAAACACATATATAAGTACATATTTTGCTTTCTTTATTGCAATAAATTACGATTCCTAGTGATCACTCTTAAAAACTTCGAAGGTAAACGCATTTAAAATTAATTTCTTATGGATTCTTGAAATAAATATAGTACTTAATTTCAATGATGTGAACATTAAATGGAGATATTTTCTATTTTTGTAATACTTTTCCAGAAAAGTAAATGCAAATGAAGTAGGTGTTTCTAGTAAAACTGGGAACTGCGCAGCTGTCCAACTTTTGGACTACCTATGATTACGTCACAAATCAGTGTGGAGGCTTTCTACATCCAGAGGGTGTTGAAGGAAAGCGCTCTTTACAATCTGCCCGACCAGGAATCGAACCCCGGGTCGCGCCGTGGAAACGAACACGCTGACCACTGAGCTACCCGCTAGGGTATAACGTGAGCACTAGTATATGAAAAATCTATTCTTCCACAAAATACGGTTTCACGTCTTTCAGTACTTAGCCTCGAAGACTAATGAAATGAGAGAGGTTTACAAATAGTAGTATTCATACTATCCACCTTAATTTAAAAACGTAATGCACCAGTTATAATCATAATCACTGAGTTTTTATTGTAAAGAGACACGTGTTTCAAACGATTGCTGACTTGCACTCACACAGCTCTTATTTTTAAAAACACTCAATCTTCGAATTTAAAAAAAGTGTATTCTCGCTTCATTAACTACAACCTCGAACTCACACACGCCTGCTCGTGCTAGACCAATACCTTAAAGGCTGTCCACAACCGCTGGAGCCTTTCATTTAAAGCAAACTTAATTTGATTGAGTAGAAAGCACATTTCTTTTTCAACGAAAGCCCTCAGTGATTTAAATATAAAGATTAACTTTACCTTTCAACACGAAATGCCACCTGAAGATATGTTCCTTTCACTTCGATTGGAATGTCTGAGTTCTTCGACCTCATGTGGATGTTTCTTTCTGTGAAGAGATGCCATGTGGAGACGAAGTACTCCACCAACCTCGGTTACGCAATGAGCTGGCTACCTGCTTCCGCGAAATGCATCTTTTCTTCATTTGCCTTCGAACGTTACCTAACCCAACATAGATTCCGCACTACAGCATTAAAATCAGAAGTTTTAATACATGTAGTTGTGCGTCCCTGGACAGTTATAGATCACAAGATCTTAGTTTCCATTCCCGATATAGGCGTATTTTCGAATCCAGCTAAGTAGGACGATAGATGATGTCGGATGGTTATTCTCAAATGATGCAACCAAACTTTAATGGTTTTTTGTAATTTTTTGCAGCAAAACCCTTAGGCATTTTAGCTACCGGCCTCACTCTGTCGATATCCAGGTGTGTCAAACACAGTTTGTTTTCCTTGGACCCTCATCATTCTTAACAACTCATAACAGCAGCTATACAGCGTAAGTGGTGATAAAGACAGATCTCTCGGTCCCTTTTGTTTCAATAATATTAGTAATCTGCTGTTCAGAGACCTAC
The DNA here is from genome assembly GCA_964035755.1 of Teleogryllus oceanicus. Taxonomy (NCBI): domain Eukaryota; kingdom Metazoa; phylum Arthropoda; class Insecta; order Orthoptera; family Gryllidae; genus Teleogryllus; species Teleogryllus oceanicus. Next base: position 104,487,606 of record CAXIVR010000009.1, read on the forward strand.
CAAAAGTTTAAAAAAGTTATAGTGATTCACGACACAATTACATAATTTGAGAGTAAAGGAAAATAAAAATGACACTGAATTAACCAACCAGTAGATAGTAACGTCCTTCTGCTTGTATATCTATAACAGGAAACCCCAGTAAAAACATTTAAATAACATATTTCTTGTGAAAAATATTCAGATATCCTGGGTTTTCTCATATTTCGGTAAACTTTATTCCGCAATATTTACAATGAAAATGTTTGGATACAAAGAAACAAGTGCGATTTCGTGCGTTTCAAATGACGCTCACAAACACATGTACTTCAACCTTCCGACGCAATCGTGAGTTCTTCCGTCACAGTAATAGATATTCTGTCCACGAAATTCCGTGGAAGGAACAACCGGTTTAGTTTATCATCTCCTTGATGGACTCATTTGCGATTACCACTAGATAAACTGAATAGAGCGTCGCTTCAAAGGTCATAGCGTGTTATGTGATGTCTTTGGTATTTTTCTGGACTAGTCGTGCCAAATGGACAATTAAAGCAATAATTAGGTTCTTCCTGGACGAAATTGACTCTCCCGAGATGACAGTAGTGAAATCTTCATAGTTCTTTTCGCACACTTATAATTGGTATAATTCTTTTGACTTAACAGAAAACATCGAATTTTGTAAGGGCTATCTAAAAACATATTTCCAGTTAATTTTCTTCGAAACATTGAGGAGAAAACATCAATAGAAAGAAACAAACGAAGAGAGAAATTAAATAATCATCAAAGTAGTGATCTCAGTGAATCGCGTGGATTCAGCAATCTAAAATTATCAGCACCCAAACAAAATAATGCTACCAAATCAAGTGGAAAATTACAAACCAATTCTGGGCAAAATAAATGCCGTATTTCAGAATTTTAGATGTTTTTTTCTTAAAAATCATTCGTGGTGATAACTTTGAAACTTTTTAAAATTATTTATTTATTTATTTGTATATATAATTAAATAAATTATTATATGTAATAATTGTATAATTTTACTTACTAATTTTCCACTTACACGTAATACACGTAAAAATACAAGCATAAGCAAACTAAAAGTACAAGAATAAAAATAATACGTAAAATGAAAAAAAATTGTACCTTATACGAGGCAGATTAAAATGAAAACCGCAATTTTCCCCGTATTTTAATGCAGAGAGAGTAGTTGCTTGAACATTATAGTAGACCTCTCCAAGTTGAATGCCATCAGATAGTGTTTCGATACCGCGTAAGAGAAAGTTCTTTGCTTGACGTCGTAGCCACTTATGCCCGCCGATTGAATGTCTTCATCTGTCTTGATATTTTGCCCCTGAAGGTGCTCTTTTAATGGATCAAAGATGAAAACTGACGGTGCCAAATCCGTCGAGAATGGCGGATGTGGAAGGCATTTGAAGAGAAGGCCGTCGATCGTTTCTATAGTTGCACGAGCTGAATGCGGACGGGCGTTATCATGTTGAAGCGACACACATGAACACAACAATTCCCTTTGCTTTGTGGGCATTGCTGGCTTCCAATGTTTCATGAGAAAGTTGAAGTAGTTGGCACTGGTCGTTGTGATATTGGGAGGCACGTGGTATTCCGAAGTAGGATCATTCTTATCCCTGAAAAAGTCAAGATGACACGATGAGCCTGAGTCGGACAGGGAGCATCACACAAAATAGTCGTACATTTTCTGAATTTCTTGCTCCGCTTGCATATTTGCCGCTGTGGCAGACAGGCTCCCCTTACTCCGTCTTCATTCTTTGATGAGTTTCAACCGGCAATACACCATCACTCCATAAAAATCTAAAAACTCCATCCAGTGGTAGTAGTTTTTGAAAAATGACTACAACTTTTTCTATAAAAACTTTAATAAAGAAGAGAAAGTGCCGCTTAATAATATGACGTATGGTCGATTTTCATTAAAACTTCAAAATGTAGAAAAGTACCAAAGTTCAACATTCTTTGGGTGTGTTAGATGCAATTGACACCTATCAAAACACTTAATTTTATTCTTCCAGGTTTCACTTTTTCTTCCGTTTTTTTCTTTTCAGTGTGTTATTAAACACCATATAGATCCTCCCTTCTTAATAAAGAGCTATCAGTACAATATCATGAAGGAAAAATTAAAAAATGAACATTATAGGTAAAAAGACTAACAAAACTAGATATGCATCTTCATAAACAAAGTACGTTAACGCACAATGAGAAACACATGGGCAAACTTTCATTAATGTTTTAGAAACTAGATGAATTCCAATCAGATTCAGTTTATACCATAGCCCGAAAATGTTCGGAAAGGAATTAAAAGACCATATGAAACTAGAGGTGCTACTTAGCACAGATTTTCTCGTAGTAAGGTTTTCTAATTTCCTTGGTGTGGACTGGCTTTACGGTCTTGTCTCATCCTCGTGTCAGTTGCCATCTATCGCCGCCCAAAATACATTTTCTTGACATTTCTCAACTTTTCGGTTTCCAAATAGTAGAACCGAAATATTATTTTAAGAATATTAAAGAATGCTAAAACGTTGTCCTAAATAGCAATTTTTATTGAAAAATTTGAAGTAGGTTTTGAGAAAATGTTGTTTTTGTTATTTTTTTAATTGCAGATATTGCAGTCACTATTACATAAAGCTACTACAATTTTCAAAAAAATCTCTATGACCTTAATGAAAGAATTATTTATGCACAACAAATTTCATTTGACGGAAAAATTTCTATCTTCAATTTTGTATTTGTGGGGAGACGCCGAAAAAATTCAAACCTTTGCAATTTCCGAAAGTTCAGAGTTAACCGTGAAAATCGGACCTATGTCACCTTTATCAGTGTATTCTTCTTATACTCTATTCTTTCAGGAAATTTAAAGGAAAAATTTGGAGCCAGTTTTGAGAAAAGTTTGAAAATGTCCGGGGATTTTTAAGTAAAGTATCCCCAAATTTTAAATAATGTTTTTCAAAACTTCAACTAGAGCCAGATTGACCAAGAATTCTTGAATTTGGAAAAGATCGTACGAATTGTTTAGGCGCTAGTCGCGTTCACAGACGGACGGACGGACGTTTTGCTTCCAATTGGTTTTTCGACATCAAGGACCCACAAAACAGGGATTCTGGCTACACCATGTGTTAGAGGACTTCTTCTCTTAATTTAGCAATTGGTTTTACGCACTTTTTCGTTCCTAGAACCCGGCAATGATTTTTTTCGCCGAAAATCCACTGTTTTTTCGCGCAGCAGTACATAACTTTCTCCATACTACGTATATTACTCCGTACATACGTACGTATACGAGAAAGTAAAAATGGATTTAATAATTTCATTCCATTGTGACACGTGAAGTTGCTACTAGGAATTACTAAATTAGTTTTCAAGGAATATGTTTTTGAGAAATACAGATTTAAGGTACATATCCCCAGGTATTGTATCCATAGCACGTACGATTTTGTTAGTTGAGAGAGCAAAAATATCTGCATCGAAAAACACGCCTCTTTTCTTACTGGGAGAGTGAAGAAGTGCGCTGCGCATCACTTAAGCAAGTCAGGAGTAGCGTGATTCCCTCTTTCTTTCCTGATCGGGGCACGATGAAGGAGACATTTTGTTACCCCTTTCATGTGAAATGGAAGTTCTGAAATATATTTTGATTTTGGACTTTTTGCCAACTTTGATATTTTCTCAGTGCCAAACTCAAAAGCATTTTTTTTAAATATAACTGTAATTTTCATTCTCCGTAAACCCTGGAACATGCTTGAGAAAAATCTCAAAAGTTCCTCTCAAAACTCAAATCGTTTTTTTTCAGATTTTTACATTATCGCTACCTCTTATGCAGTAAATATAGTTATAGAGAAAGTTATGTAATCCGGTGCAAAAAACGACGAATTTTCGGCAGCAAAACTCTTATTGCCGAGCTTTGATAACGAAAAAGTAGATAAATCCTAGTGCTGAATTTAGAAAAAAGAAGAATCCATGTTTTGTAGTTCTTTGATATTGATTAAAAAAATGTTGTTGCGTCTACTTTGACGCAACGCGTCTCCAAGCTCCTTAAGGGGCGTTGAGTGCATTGCGCTGGGGAGTAATCCTCCATTACCTTTAAGTCATTTCACGTCACGTCGCAGTCTGTTGTCAAGAGGACTGCCAGGTAGCATCTCCGCGCACGCGCCTCCCACCACGCGCTCCTGCGTCACTACCCAGGGGCCAGAATTGGGAAGCAATAAGGATAAAGGTAGGGTTCCACAGCGGTTGTAATAGCCCTTGTGAAGCAACCAAACTCGTTTTGTTGGAACAAATTTCACATGATATCCGACGGGAATCGAACCCGGATCTCCTTGGCGAGAGGCGAGCAACATCGCTCTACGCTACGAGATGATCCTTGATGGCAAAGCGTCCTTCCGTCTGGTGTTTATGAACAACACTAGTGCATGAATCAGTGTAGGATTTTTCCCAAATTGAAGAAATCCCTGCCGAATAGCCTGAGTCTAATTTCTGCAATTTTGAAAAATATTCATTAATTTGGGGGTACTTTACAAGAAACCCCAATGACATTTTCAAATGATCTCAAAAATGGATCCAAATTTTTACTTTAAATTTCTTGTAAGAATTGAGTCTAATACGATTATAAAGGAGGCATAGGTCCGATTTTCACTGTTAACACTGAATTTTTGAATACTAGTAGTTTTCGCGCAATATTGCGTGCAATATGTGCAATTTTAAAAAATTAAAAAAGAAGATTTTTTTAAAAGGCTACAAATGTCTTCTTAAAACATTTTTTAAGGATAGTGTACATGTACATGTAGATAGGATACATGTACTGTATGGGATGAAATAAATGCCATATTGCTATTTCGTTATTTTCAAAAATTACAAAAATTAAATTATTTTCACTTGTCTCTCGCGTCGATAATATTTGCGTTCGCGTAGATTTGTTCACATTATTGCATTTACGAGTAAATGTGCTTTAATTGATTTCAGATAAAGTTTATCGAAAACTAAAAACTTTTCTGTGAAAACAAGCTCAAAATTCCGCAATTTTAGAAACGCTCAAATGCCACTTTCTCAAACAAGGGCTCCTATTTTTTGTTCAAACGTTTGGAACGGATAGTGCTAATTGCACTGGTTAATATGTCGTAAAGTTCATTTCGCTATATTCTTTGTTTTTTTAAAATTACACAAATGTAATTTTTTTAATATTATTCCCATCTTTATTATGAGTATTTCCATCGATTTGTATACATTATTGCATTTGTGGGTGGAAGAGCACAAATGACTACCAATGAAGTTTTTCGAAAACTCAAATGATATCTGTGACAAAGTTTCAAATTTCGCATTTACTGTAACGCTTAAATATCATTTTCTTAAAAACTGCTCCACAGTTTTCAACAAATTTCCTTATGGGACGAGGTTTTACTTTTGATATTCTTATAGTAATATTTCGGTTCTACCATTAGGAAACAGACAAATCGACAAAATTTCGAAAATAACTTTGAAAAATATTAACTTTGGGCGGCGAAATTGGCTGCTGGCAAGAAGATAGTGCAAGACTATGAAGCTCGCCCTGACCAACAAAATTAGAAAAGTAACTAGCACGAGAAAGTTTGTGCCATTCCCTAGCACAACTAGTTGCAATTGCTGAACTGTAGTTAAAAAAATAATAACAAAGTTTACTTTTTCCCCGTCTTTAAATCATATTGACTTTTACATATACACATACACATTTAATGGCTGCAACAGTTCTGTGCATTTATTTTAGTATTTATTATAAATTTGAGATGAAAATTGTTCTGTTGTCCAAAAAATGAAGTTTTTTGTTATAATAATGAAACCGACATTGTGATTACACAACAAGAATTCGTACGTTTCGCAGCGTCAACCAATTTCGTGTTTTTCCGTAAAAGATCCGTAAAAGAAAATCGTTTTTCTACATGGACAAGGTCTAAAGGTTTCAGTTTGCCGACTACGTTTCCGTAGATTACAAGGAATGCTGAAAAAAAAATTATTTCACCGCGGACCCACGAAACGTTGTTTCGTGAGAAGCACCTATTTTTCGGCATTTGAAATATTTAAGGAATGGAAAAGTTTATATAATCATATATACGTTAGGTTAATTCTAGTGTGATTTTAGGCACGAAACTGTTAATTTTCTAACTAAATAACGGTTGAAAGCAATATAATTGAAAAACATTTATTAATACGGAATATTGACAGTAACGCTGAATATTATCCCGCGCGTTTTATAGTACGGAACTTAAGTTCATCAATTTATTAATGTATCGTATTAGCTCAGCTTAAACATAAAATTATTGTTCGCTTAAGTATTATTAAATTTCTAAAAATATAGAAAAAGTAAATCGTTTATGATAAATTTGAAGATCCGAGAAATTAAATGTTTTTTCAATACATGTCCCAACATTGGGGGGACAATAGCCCCCCCCCTGCCCTCCCTGAATCCCACCTCCGATTCTTTGGCCACCTTATGTGACATATCCATTGAAGATGCCCATACGAACTAATTTTGACACACGGTAACTCCTTCTCCAATAGTCGTTTACAAGGGTCATTAGCCGAGCTCTATATCTTTTACTTAATTCTCACGTTTCTGCTCTGTAAATACATAAGCTCTCTTCTATTGTTTTGTAATTAATGGATTTTGTATTCAAAACCCAGTCAGCAATGTTTACAGATTGATATGGCAATGAATTATGCAATACGATAAATCAATTCTCCATAGCTTATAAAATTAGAAATTGTACTAGCGCCTAAAACGTTGCGCAGCGGCAACCGTTCCTTTCACATGAGAATGCAACAACCGCTTGCATCATGAACGAACCGATGCGAACTAGTGGAAGCTAGATTGCGGAACCCGCAGCGTTTCATTGGCCTCTCTGAAGGTCAGTTGTGTTTCTCAATCTCGTTGACGTACGAAGGAATGTTTGTAGTCAGAAAGTCAGCATTCCAGCCATACTTCTTACGAACTAGCTACGTGACTATGAAATTCCACTGATGGGCCGGTCGGTTTGTCCTGACTTTATGTCTGCTAGCGATATCCAGCAGGTCAACGACAGAGAACTCATAGCATTCACTAGCTGCGATTCTGGTTACCTTCAATTTTATTTATATCTATGTTGAATATGTAATGGTTTAAATCAATCAGTTTAACAGAATTGATTTATCGTATTGTATAATTCACTGCCATATCAATCCGTTATCATAGCTTAACTCTGGGACTAGACCTCCTTACATAAAAAATTCAAACATATTTTTACTTACAATATAAATTGTAAATATAGAAGTATGAAAAACTTGGAAAATATTTTTCCGGACTCGGGGAATATTAACTTCGAAGAAAATCGTCTGAACGGTTTAGGTTTTAACTGAGGCCAAAGTCCTTGACCATAGGTAGAGAGCCTTTTTGCCGTCAATCGATTTTTCCTAGGAACGTAAAAAACAAGGATTCGTTAAAAATATGGATTCTGCCATCAACATGCTAGAGTAAATTACTACATACAGGAACAATATTTATTAGCTATTTTTCATTATGGCCCGGCAATAAAAGTGTTCCTATCAAAAGATCGTTGATTTCCGGCATACATTTATAATACTTTCTCTTTTTACGTGGCATGGAGAGAAGAAATTATATTTTTGATGATGTTTTGACATAAAAGCTAAAAATCACATCTTAATGACAACTGCAAAACTCCTCGGTCGAACTGACTGATGTCACGGTCCCTCGAATTTGAAACGGATATTTTAATTTTTTAGGGTAAAACAGTGCAAGATCCTAGGACATTTTCAAAAATTTCTAAAAACGTGGCTCCAATTTTCTAAAATGGTTTGCTCTAACATAACAAAGTACGTCTATAAAAATGACAGACGTGCAATTTTCGTTAAAAATCTTAATTGCGGCATTGCATAAGTTTAAAAATTTTTCGCTGATTTCGTACAATTTCATTACTAAAATAATTGTTTCTTCAATAAGATACCTTGTTTTTTAGTTTTTACGTATTTTGGAGTAGGTGGCGTCGAAATTTAATTTTTTTAGCGAACCGTCCTACACATTCAGTATTGAAGCTAATTATTCCTTTTGTAATATAATCTCTTTCTCAATATTAAATTCTTACATCACTTTAAGTACTCTTTTGAAAATGTAAATATGTTTCGCGTAATTTTAATATATATGTAGTTTTAGTTGTTTTTTTAATGATGGCTAAAGTTTTAATAGGATAGAAGAGGTAATATTACAGTACAGAATTACGCAACGGGTACGAAAAATACAGGAAAGTATGTGGTGTTGTAGCACCACTAGTTTTGTTAGGCATTTAAATGATTATTCCTTGGCACGAAGTTGGAGTGCGAAAGTTGCCCAAGGGCGAGGGCGAGGGCGAGGGCGAGGGGGCGAGGGCGAGGGGGCGAGGGCGAGGGCGAGGGCGAGGGCGAGGGCGAGGGCGAGGGGGCGAGGGCGAGGCGAGGGCGAGGGCGAGGGCGAGGCGAGGGGCGAGGGCGAGGGGCGAGGGCGAGGCGAGGCGAGGGCGAGGCGAGGGGCGAGGGCGAGGGCGAAGGCGAGGGCGGAGGCGAGGGCGAGGGGCGGAGGCGAGGGCGAGGGGGGAGGCGAGGGCGGAGGGGGAGAGGGCGAGGGCGAGGGCGAGGGCGAGGGGCGAGGGCGAGGAGGCGAGGGGGCGAGGGCGAGGAGGGGCGAGGGCGAGGGGCGAGGGCGAGGGCGAGGGCGAGGGCGGAGGGCGAGGGCGAGAGGGCGAGGGGCGAGGGCGGGCGAGGGCGAGGGGCGAGGGCGAGGGCGAGGCGAGGGCGAGGGCGAGAGGGGCGAGGCGAGGCGAGGGCGAGGCGAGGGCGAGGCGAGGGCGAGGGCGAGGGCGAGGGCGAGGGCGAGGGGCGAGGGCGAGGGCGGCGAGGCGAGGGGCGAGGGCGAGGGCGGGAGGCGAGGGGCGAGGCGAGGGCGAGGGGAGGCGAGGGCGAGGGCGGGGCGAGGGCGAGGGCGAGGGGCGAGGGCGAGGGCGAGGGGCGAGGCGAGGGCGAGGGCGAGGCGAGGCGAGGGCGAGGCGAGGGGCGAGGGCGAGGGGAGGGCGAGGGCGAGGGCGAGGGCGAGGGCGAGGCAGGGCGAGGGCGAGGCGGGCGAGGGGCGAGGGCGGGGCAGGGCGAGGGGCGAGGGCGAGGCGAGGGGCGAGGGGGGCGAGGGCGAGGGCGAGGGCGAGGGCGAGGGCGAGGGGGCGAGGGCGAGGGGGAGGGCGAGGGCGAGGCGAGGGCGAGGGCGAGGCGAGGGCGAGGGCGAGGGGGAGGCGAGGGCGAGGCGAGGCGAGGCGAGGGCGAGGCGAGGCGGGGCGAGGGGCGAGGGCGAGGGCGAGGGCGAGGCGAGGGCGAGGGCGAGGCGAGGGGCGAGGCGAGGCGAGGGCGAGGGCGAGGGGGCGAGGCGAGCGAGGCGAGGGCGAGGGCGAGGGCGGGCGAGGCGGAGGGCGAGGGGCGAGGGGGGGCGAGGGCGAGGGCGAGGGCGAGGCGAGGGGGGCGAGGCGAGGGCGAGGGCGAGGGCGAGGGGGCGAGGGCGAGGCGAGGGCGAGGCGAGGGCGAGGCGAGGGCGAGGGCGAGGGGGCGAGGGCGAGGGGCGAGGGCGAGGGGCGAGGGCGAGGGCGAGGCGAGGCGGGCGAGGGGCGAGGGCGAGGCGAGGCGAGGGCGAGGGGGCGAGGCGGCGAGGGCGGGGCGAGGGCGAGGGGGGGGAGGCGGCGAGGGCGGAGGGCGAGGGGCGAGGGCGAGGGCGGGGCGAGGGCGAGGGCGAGGGCAGGCGGGCGGCGGCCACGCGCGACGCCGGCACGCGGCACTCCGCCTCTGCTCGCAGGCCGTAGCAATGCAATGCTTCTAACATTCATTCCAGGGCAACATTTCTCCTGCGCTATAGTGCACCTTTGTAATGAAGAGTAGACATCTAGCCTTGCATTCATGAAAGGAAAACGATTCAATGGATTATGCTTATTAAATATACCCAGGATATTTGGTTCAGAAAAGGAGAAGAATATAAAAAAGAAATCTTTAATACATAATGTTTTAGGAGAATACGCGGAAGCTTGAGATAGCAGTAGATTTTTTTCTTCAAAAATATTGTATATAATAATATATTATTTATATATTTATTATTATATATTATATTATTAATTTATTAAGTAAAAAAACCGTTTGTATTTATTCGTAAAAATTGAGTATTCCAAAAAAGGGCGATTTTATTCTTTATATATTAATAATTCCATAAACTTAGGGAAAAGTTATTTTTTGCAATTTCATACAAATTAATTGTCATTGTTTTAATATTAGCAATTTTTATTATTTATTCATTTATAATTTATAGTTACTCATTTATCGAATTGATTTTCTGCCATTTGTACATTATTACGAAGAATAAATCTTATTAATCTCTCGCCCGCTGCTGAAAATTCTGGCTACGCCCATGCAAGCGTTCACAACAGTACGGAATCGCGAAGCAGGACTGTAATGCGAATGGGAAGAACGACCAACATTCACATTGCCCCGCGAACACGAAGGCTTTCAGCCAGTGAAAATACATACAAAAGCAATGGGATGGACCAAATAGAGACTAATTCGAAAGCTATTCTGTGGCACTGAAACTGCGAAGATGTTATGATAATTAGTCGATAAAAACGTACATGAATCGACAATATTAAAAAATAAACTAGTGAAAATGCGCAGCATACCAAACCTTCTGCTTCTCTCAGAGTTATTATTCAACAATTACTCAGATTTTTATTTAAAGGATGACATTTTTAAACACATACGATTGAAAACATTCAACCCACAAGAATCATTTGGTTAAAATTGTTTGAAAAGTTGGGATATTTCTTAAAATTTCGCGTAGCAAAAACCGAAAATTAATTGTGTGAGAAGTAGTCGTAGAAAATAGAAAACCCTAAAAACATTGTTCATGTCGTTCAGTATTAAGTCTGGAAGGTTAATGAAATTAGGGAGGTTTCCTGATTTTGAAACTATACAATCGCTATTCATTGTGATCTTAGGACATGTAATTGAAATTTAATTGAAATATTAATATTTACCAAAATCTGTATACGTATATAGTGGTGAACTATGACGTGTGTGCAGAGTTACATCTCAAAAGAATCTTAAACACGACCAAAAATTCGAAATTGTATTGTTGAGATTTCAATACTTTTCATTATTATATAAATAACGTAAAATAAATTGGAATGACATCGCAAAAGTACACAGAGACAAACTTCCATAAACGAAATGCGATGTTATACACAGTAAACAATTGGTGAATCAATGAGCGTCCAAAGCAGAGAATCGGCAACTCTTTCCTGAAGTTCTGTGATGCCGCTAAAGTTTCATAGAGCAATTCCTGTTCCCGAAGACGATTATTATGTAACGCACGCATTTTCCGTTCCCACTTGTGTGCGCGTCTTTGCGACGATGTTCCCGTTTCACGATGCGTCGTAGAGCGCTCACAGGCCACTAAGGAGATGTATGCGGGATACGAGATGTAATGGATAGATAATGTTCTAATATTTTGTGTTGCCGTTTTATTTCTGCTCACCCCCACCCCCGCTCAGAACCAGCTAAGTTGTCAGCTGCATGATTAAAACGGTGGCTTGATACAAACCTAACATAAATGTACGGGAACTTCAATGGTGAAAGAGTATAATGATCTGGTGTAATGGTCCATAACAGCAAGCACAGAAAGAAAGCCGTATGTCCTCCGAATCTATATGTTCGAACTTCAGTTTTACAATTCGAACATAGTCGAATAAGACCTTAGACCAAGTTCTCTGTCTTTCACGTGCGTCTTTTGATCTTAAGCGCGTATTGACAGTACTGTTGACAGACACGGAATATTCATTTTCCCCCTTGCATATCGTGGCTTTATGCACTGTCTACCACTGCCCATCACTTCACTTCGAAAAATTCAGAACAAAATCATGCCTCACATGCTGCCCTCTTAGAAGAGTGTGTCAAAGTCCTCAAGATACAGCTAATAGAGCCAAAATAATGCTATTTACCCTTCTTCAACTTTACGAAAATTGTGAATAAGTGACAAGACAGTGGTTCAAATATATGATTTCCACTTTCAGAAAACAATCATGCGTCAATAATGTACTGATCAGTAAAACTTCTTGATCTGCTCTATTCTCATTGACCCCATTCACCTGATTTCAAATTAGATCTGTTTGAATGAGGATATTATTTTTTCCATCCTCCTCGCCATATTCGTTATTTATTCAGACGAGTCCTGGCTCCAAGCATTCATTATCGGAAATAGTAGTACCTATATCTACAAATCTTTTGTAACTCATCAACTTCCTCACGGTCACTGCGGTCTGTTGTTCATTCGTTTAACTCAGACATGCTAATGCACTTCCACTTTGTCAAGTTAGTATGTTATGTGAAAATTCGTTAACATTAATTCAAATAGACCGATGAATCATGGGTACAAACGCTTTCCCTCATCTAAAATTATTTATCTGGAGTTTCTATTTGAATATTTATCCGGGAAATATTCATTACAATTTGGAAAGTATTTTCCCCCATACGTGAAAATAAATGCCTTTATAAATATTTAAATAGGAACGTATCGTTTCACACACATTTAAATTTATTTACTTTTATTTATTTATCGTCAGAAAAGAATAAAAATTGAATTCAACACATAAGAGAGATTTCAATCTATGATGATATAATGGAGAAAATTATGTAGGATCATCATTTGTGACGAAATCTAAAGCCCCATTCACAGTTTCAGTGAGGTGTTCTCTCTACTCATAGTCTTGGGAATAACTGGGATGATCACTTCACCCACGGTGACCGTAAACCTTTCCTACACCCCTACATTTCTTTGAAAAATAAGACGAATCTACTGCTTAGCAATATGATAAGATACTATGAAACTGCAGTTAATTGGCCATTTACTATTGCTCTTCATTCCAAGCACACTAGCAAAGATAATGCCAGCTCTCTGCCCCAAACTTAATTGTGCCAGGGGAGTTATCAAGCCAAAGGTATCCGCACAGAAAATCCCTAGTTTCATGCAAAAAACACTAAAAAAGGTTGTAGATTTCTCCCTCACGTGATCTCAACTGACTCAGAGTAACGCATTCACCCTTCGTCTAGTCTGGGATGTAATTTACTACAGATTTGCATTACTGAATCTAGATGACTCTTTTCTCCCAGTCTATAGAGAAATTCCACTTCTGGGTCATTCCCTGTCAAATCGGCCAAAATTTCCCGACCATCTTCCGATTGGGCTGAAACTTTGTAAATTGCTTTAAAAATACGAAACCACAATGAAAATTGTCTTTACGGCTTTAATTTTTTCTTTTATTAACTTCTCTTGAGAATTATGAAATTTCATGTTTTGCACGAGTCTCAGAGGATATTACTAAAACAAATTCTAAAACCTCTTCAAATTTGATTTTACTTTAAAACTTACTTTATGTCTCTTATGTATACATCCCATTCTGGAGATTTAAAACAATAAAGCTAAATACAAGGCCATTAATAAGGTCATATTAAAGGCAAAGTAAAAAATGACGCTTTTTTTCAAAATTAATTTTCTCATATACTCCATTTCAGATTTTCGTTTTTCTGCTGTTATATTACGGCGGAAACATTGCAGTTTATAATAGTGAACGAATCTCGATGGTACATTGAAATTTGTTAAAATTATTAGCAGTTAAAGTTATTATTTTCACCTTTACTTTTTAAGGTCTTAGGAGAACGATTCATAATGTAGGCTTCTCATTAGTAAATCTTGCTTGTATTATTTACCGATTGATTCTCATACATTTTAAATGTATCGTACAAACTGGCGATATCTACGACCAGCCAACAATCAAGCTGTAAAGCTTGAAAAATTCTCACCGATGTTACACTACGGTGATTGCCAAAGTTTCTTGGAAACTTGGAAACTTGGCGACCTTAAGTCGCCAAACACGGCGTCAATGATACTTGTCACACCTTGAGATGGAAATGATCTGTCGCTGACGCGCACTTCCTGCTCTGAGACAACTGAAACAGGGGCGCCAAACTGAGGATATTCGACGGCGTCTTCACGTAGCGTATGTACCTCAAGTAGAGTGCGCAGTAGCATTCAATAATAATGCAGGAAAATTTGCTGAATTTTTTGAAAAAACTTTTCATAAAAATATGTACAAAAAATTAGAATAAAAATATCTTGAGAAAATAAAAAAAAATTGATACTGCGTTAGGACGGCAACAATTCGCCAAGATTAAAATGTTGAGGGCGGTAAGTAGAAAGACAAAAAATATGTCATTACATAAAACTCCGGTCTCTACTCATTAGGGTGGGAATGGCTGACGTGTGCAAGGCAAGGCGAATGGCTAACGTGTTAAAGCATCCTGCTTGTCGATTGTGTTTTTCGTTTATTCATGTTAAAATCGCCCCTGAAATTATCACGTGACAATAAAACTGGCAAAGACTTCCTTACGATATTATCTTCGAGAAGGAAACGAAGAGGGGGACCAAAAATGAGGAGAAGACGAAATAGAAGGGAATGAGAGCGAGAAAAATAAATAGAAAAAAGAAAAATAGATGAAGAAGAAACGGAAAAGTAGTGAAGATGAAATATACAAAAAAAGACGAAGAAGAAAAATATGAAGAAAGACGAATAAGAAAAAAGATACGAAGGAAAAGAAAGAGACGACGAAAAGAGATGAAGAAGTGAGAAGAACAAGAAGAGAAACGAAGAAGATAAGAGTCGAAGAACAAAGAAGAGAAGAGGAAGGAGAAAGTGAATGAGAAGAGCAGGGGAAGAAAAAGATGAAGGGTAAGAAGAGACGAATGAGGAAGAAGACGGAGGGAGAGAAAACGAAGGAGAAACACAGGAGGAAGGAGAAGAAGAAATTGGTGGAACAGAAAAGAAAGGAAGTAGATGTACTGACAGTCAGTGACTGCGTTACGTAACGAACGATGTATTCTACGCATTCTTATGTGTCGTTTATGATGCTACGAGGCCACTGCAGCTAGTTTCGAAATTACTCCGCTCATGTAACTTCCACTTGAAGCTGCCCAGAGGGTATCCAAACGCAAATGCTTCGTAGAGGGTGCGATCGCTCACGGAATCGTGCGGATCGTGGGGATTCGGTGGTGTAACGGTTAGCGCATCCGGCTGTTGTACCCAAGTTTGCGAGTCCACACCCGATCGAAGTCGTGGAAGGCGAAAATATCTTCATACGCCTTCGGAGGGAAAGTAAAACCGGCTGTCCATGTTGTAGATTTGCTGCATGTGAAAGATCCTCGATCAAAAGAAGCCTCTGAGCTAAATTCAAAATCGCCTGTTTCGTCGTCAGAGTAAAGGCTCCCATAGACCGGCACGGTAGATCCTTAGCGGGTGCGGCGCGGAAAGATCCGAGTTAGACACGGCCGCGGAATTCGCAGGACCGTTCACACCGGAACGTCAATTATGAGTCAGCGTTTGGTGTCGGTTGGCAAGGTTGCTCAATCCAGAGGGAAGCGAACACGTGCGGACTTCGTCGAAACTCGAGCTGCGGCGGAAGAAACGCGTCTGACTGCGTAATGAATTTCGCCTCCGAGCCTTAAAGGCTAAGCTAATTGGCAGCGTTTAATCGGCGGCGAAATTTCCAACGTAGTCAGACGCGTTTCTTCCGCTGCAGCTCTCCCCTCTGGATTGAGCAACCTTGCCAACCGTCACCAAACGCTGACTCATAATTGACGCTCCGGTATCAACGGTCCCGCGAATTCCGCGGCCGCGTCTAGCTCGGAACTTTCCGCGTCGCACTCGCTTCGGCTGTGGAAGGAGTGTGGAAGGGTCAGACTCACCGTCGCCGTCGCCGTCGAAGGCGTCGCGCGCGGGGGCGCCGAGGTGCGCGGCGGCGGCGCGCAGCAGCGGGAGGGCGCCCGCCGTCGCCACGCGCTCCGCCGACCGCCGCCCCAGCGCCGCCAGCGCCGTCAGCCCCTCCAGCGCGCGCCGCTGCCCCGCTGCCACCACAAACAACAACTTCACCTTCACTTCCATTTTTTGTTTTCCTTTATTTAAATGTTAACAACGGCAGGCTGGAGCTACAACACGTGGTTTATTCAGAATTCCCAGAGCACCCATCTCCTCCATTGTTTGTCTAGTGCCGAGAGAGACGAAGGGATTTCTTAAGAGTGAGCATTTATTGTTCCGATCGCGTCAACGATCTAGTCCATTGGTCCCGACGTTCCTCCCCTGCTGGAACGCGAGATTCCGCGTCACCCAACACGACAGCTGCTTTGGTTTTCCACCTTTGCGCATCTCCCTCAGCAGGGCACGATCCCAGCCAAGACAAGCTCTAAGATTCCGACCCTTCTCCCGGCATGTATTACAAGGTTGTGCAAGTAAGGGTGTGTGAGAGAGGGGAATGGACAAGGGAGAGGAAGAAAGACTTCGAACAGACCGTGACCCATTGATGATGGTAGTGCTCTGGCATTCGCCTGGTGTTGATCGGCACGGAAACCATGAAAAACTTTCGATCAGAGCAGACGACCGCTAGAACAGTCCTCCAGTCAGCGGCGAAATTCGTCCTAGATATTTCGGTATCGTCGAAAATCCTCCACCCTCGGGTCTGAAACGTGAGGAATCCCGGACAACGATGCTGAAAAGGCAAATGTGTTGCTATTATGCTTCAGCGGTTTCAAAAGGCCTTAAAAGTGCGCACCCTTTACTGAAACATACTTTTCTTCATTTATCTTGTGCAGGAGTCGTATGCTTTACAAGAGTGCTTGTCGCGTGGGCGTGTGCGGGTGGCGCACCTTGGGCGGCGCCACCGCGCGCGCCGTCCACTGCCCCAGCGCCGCCAGCGCGCACGCGCTCTCCACCTGCACCTGCGCCCGCCACGCCGTCACTCATCGCCACGCCTCCCGTTCTGATGACGTGGCATCTTTTCAACACGTAACAAACTAGTAAATGAATCTTTATCACCACGTGTAAGTGGTAGAAATGTATAGTTATTGGGTCATTTTTGTATTTTTTTGTTGCCATCTTTCAATTTTAGGACCTTTCTGGACCTTTACGTCATTTTTGTAATTTTTACGCATTTTGTTTCCTTTTGTTTTATCATTTTGGTTTTCAAATCCTGACATCATAAAACTACATTGTAATGTATTACAGTTTATATAATTAATATTTGGGCATACGAAAATTACGCTATAAGGAAAATAAAATTTTTTTAAAAATTAAATGGTACGTAATAGGATCTTTCTGGCTTAGAATCTGAATTCAACACGCTAAAAATACTCCAAAAACATTCAATACGGAGGCAGCAATTTCTGAGATTAATATAATCTGCAGGTTTCTATGTATTTTCTATATTTCTTGTTCGCTTCGGCAGATTGAAAAACTACAATGCATGGTATTTTCGGATAAACCTTTTTTAAAAAAAGTTTTCGACTTTTTCGTTACCTAATAGTTGAACCTAAGTATTACATTAAAAATCCTAAAGAAGAATAAAATCTCGTCCTAAATATCAATTTTCATTAATAAATTGTTATTTATTGTTAAAAATCATTTATTGTTATCATATATTTATAATTCCTTAATAGAGACGTACAGATGGTGGACAAAGCAATGGAAGCACTTCAACATGTTACATATTTCTTTATTAGTAGAGTGTTAGGCTATCTTTTGTCTTTAATATAGTTTTAATTCGTCTCGTAAAGGATTTATATAAAATGTTGAAAAGTCCCAAGTGGATTTTTGTATTACTCTTCCTTAATAACATTACGCAATTTCTGCAATGAAGAACGGGAATGAAATTCTGCTTCTTAGCTTTATCTCTAAAATGGAACTGGCTAGAGATGTTGAATTCGGGAGATTGTGATGGCCATGGGAGGTGTAGAAGTTCATTATCATGCAGATTCCATTGCCAAGTCTGAATCTATTCCATGTCTGAACAGACTAGTCACAATGAATTTGGGCACTGTAATCTTGAAACACTGCACTGAAGAGGAACAAAATATGTTGCCTACCGTAGATTAGACCTGGTTCCTTAAAATATTAATGGGGATATTAGCAGTAAGGCAATAATAGATCAAATGGAATATCATGATATTGTCTCCAAATCACCACTGATCCCTCTTTATGTTTTGTAATGGGAATCGAAAAACTTGAGGAAAATGCTTCTATGAGTGTTATTCACATGTAATCTCGATATATTGTAACCGCCCATATGTCGGTTCCATTGATTTTTGAAAAGCGCCAGAGAACGTTAAGACACGACAAGATGCAATTATAGTGTTACCGAATTGTAACAGATCGCGACAGCAGTAAAGGGCGAGAATATATTAAAGTTGCTGAACGCACTCACGTAGAATGGAGCGACAACCAACCAAAAATCACCCTTCAAAATATCAGCACTAGCGCAAAGCACCGCTACGAAAAGCTTTTTCTGTTGTTGTCGACCGCCGATCTGGACAGACCGAATTTGTTCGTGTAGGATGGAGAGGAGAATTCGCCGTATTTCGACGATAAGAAGCTTGAAAAAGATACTTCGTTTTAGCATGTTAAAATAACGATACCATGTATGACAGAATTGAGAATTTATATAATGAATATTCTGATAAATTCACGTGAACGCACTACGCAGAAATATACTATTTTTCTATCAACGAGGAAATAATATATTTCAACGTTCAAGAACGTATACTGAAGTAGAAAGCATGTGCTATAGGAAAGGCTTCTTTCTATTTCCAGGGTATTTTTTTTTTTTTGTCTTTCGTCTTGACTTATTACGTAAGAAGTTCATTACGCGGAGATATTGCAGTCAGATTGTATAAAATTCGAAGGACCGTGGTAGCGATTCACTAGAGCACGTGTTCGCCGAAGCAAAGGGGTTGCCACGACCTTGAAAGGATCTGGGTTGCCGTCGCCGCCCCAAGCTGTGGAAATATTCCTTCGAACGACGTTTTGGAGTTAGAAAACTTCACTAGAAATTCTAAAAAAAAAAAACTGTTTAAAGAAGCGAGAAGTATTACACAGAGATAGAATTCACCTCACTTACAGACGTAGAGTAATTATATTAAAATAATTAAAAAGTAATCATTTACAATATTGCAGTCGTAAAGGAAGCCAGATAGCTAATTCCTGTAAAGAATTGTAAAAACCTATTTATTTCATTTTTCTATTATCCATAATATTTGTTCTTTTAATGTGTGTTTTCAATTTATTGTTTAATCGTTTTCAAATTGTTCAAAACCAATAATTAGTAAAAGAGTTATTATTAATTGTACGTTCATTGCTTAACGACATTTTCTTTCTTTGCTGGACAAATTGTATAAAGTAATAATCTACGTGAAACTGAAGCAACGTCTTGTATATATTTCATTTGCTATTCACATGACAATTTCTTTGAAGGTGTATGTAAAGGGTATTTTGGTATGTGATTCTTTTTCAGTATTTTGTGTTTCCATGTATTATAGTCTAGTGTACAGTTATTTTATTGTGTTTTTTTGTGAAGTGAAGGGTAATATAATTTTATGTAAAGTGTTTATGCAAGTGTTAAAACGCACCTGCAGTTGTTAGGTAATCACGTAATTGCTAAAGGTAGAGCAAGTGATAGAATTTTTCAATTCAATGTGTAAATGCTAGATTAGAATTGTATTCAAGTATTTAACAGAATATATCTAGAACTCGATTCATAGTTAAAAGATTAACTTGCCTATGTTTCTTTTATTACAAAAGCAGGTTAAAAGACGAGCCCACTCCTGTAGGGCAGTTAGGACATTTAAAACCATTCCTATTTTTTGGTGTGATATTGTCATAACAAGTCACAGGTCAAGTAATACTACTAGGTTATTTGAGTGACCCGCTGTAGGCTTTTTAGAGAATAGTGAAACGGGAGAGCGGTCACAATATGTGAAACAATGTGAAAGATGACCAAACACATTATATCATGTTATTTCAATCATTCGTTACTCACAATGTATGATTTCGACACCATAATGTTCGCTATAGAGCGTCATCTTCAGTAATCAACGGCTTAGGTGTTGCAGCCTTGGGATATTCACTGAGCTCTGGAGTCACGCTCTGGTTGATCGATAATTTTTTACGACGATCCTTTTCATGTTCGGTGATTCCTGTTCCGATTTTCGATTATTATATTTCCTTTACTAGTGATGTCTTGCCTAGTGAAGATTATGAAGATCGTCATAATCTTCGACACTGTGCCTCTTATATACTAAAGAATGTTGCAGTATTTTTTATATATGCTCCAACTAAACGCATTCAAACAACCTCGCCCTCTTTGAAATTCTACAAAAGCAGCCCTTTTCCACGTCGCACATGCACTAGTTCTAAACACACATAAAGATAGCCAATAGTAAAAAACTATTGTAATATCAAAAGTATGGCACAAAGGAAGATTGCTCAGAAGTACCCAACGTATGCCTAAGACGGTATTTTCATTATTCTGTCCACCTTCTGTAAATATAAAGGCGAATGTGTTGCAACAAAGTTAAATATTTGTTCCAAACTTTCAATTATTCAACATTGCTTCAAAAAACAGCCCACATATAAATTCATAAACAGAGTGTAATTCAAAAGATCCCAACTTTTTCATTTTTGATAAAAATAAATGATCATACACCCAGAAATATCGACGTATTCTCTTTATAACGGTTTAGGTGAAAACTTAATTCACTCCCTGCTCAGGCAACACACACCTCGTTCCTTTCCAAAAGAAAAGCAACGTATTCAATTATAAAAGGCAATTTCAAATCTCGCAATAGGAATTGTTACAGTAAAATTCGTTGATTCTGTAAACGGGCTTTGAAAGTATGAACAATTTTCTTCAAAACGAAGAAAATGCCAATTTTTTGCTTGCATTCATAATTGCTATTCGATTAGAAGGAGTGAAAGGATAGTTGTTTTTAGACTATTATTTTTCGTTTAGTTAACTAAATTTGCTCATTAATTCCATAAAAAATCGTTGATTGTTATAGCACGCGTGCAATTAAAAATTCATATCTACCAATCAGAATTTAGAAAAGGAGCGAAATCGTGTAATTAAGAAAATATAACTCAGACGCAACAAAGGAATTTGCACTCGGCCATGAAGCATAAACAAAAAATTACATAACATAATAAATTTTAAATATTTCAATAACATTTTCAGAGACATTTATAATCTGTGTTTACAGTAAATAGTGTTGTTCCTGAATTTGTAGACCTCCTAGTTTTTAGTAGTCTGGTTGAAATAAGTACCGACTGACAAAGAATATTGTCGTTTTTAGTATCGAGCGTATAAAGTACTTTTTTGTTGTAATTTTTCTAGAGCTTTTATTTTTATACGATGCAATAGTATGGGGTCAGCTTGTGTCTAATAGAACATACTGATAAAATAATGCTAATTACATCTATAAGAAAGTTAAGTTTAAATTTGTAATTTTTTCCATGCCCAGAAGCTTCGTTTCAGTATAAAACTCTCAGTAGCTCATTCTATTTCACTGAAAGATTACAACAATTGTTACGTTCTCCTGTGACCAAATATTCCGTATATAGAAAACACTTCCAGTTAATTCAACATTTTATGTGATTATCAGTTCATGGTACTTATAATAATGCATTTACGATATATATGGGAAAATTTGTTAGAGGAAGTTGAAAAGTGAATTTTTTTCTAGGGCTTTTATCCAGCCAACGGTCGGTTACCCTTCAGGTCCTGATGGGACGCATATTCGACCATACACTAAACCAACACACTTACGGGCTCCTTTGATCTGGTGTCAGCCGAACACGAGGCCCTCCGCGACAGCACATCCAAAGTCAAGAGACAAACAACCATGCCCAAGGCGGGACTCGAACCTACGACTCTTCGGACCGTAGCGCTGAGTCGGTACTCGCTCTTAGCCACCTCGGCCACCCAGGTCGGCTAGTGAAATTATCCTTCCGGAAATAATAATACTTCCTGATTGAATAAGAGCACGTCTTGAAGTAATCAAGAGTTATAAACCTGATATTTCTTCTGTACATTTTTCCTGTTACATCACAATCATTCTGGGTTTCAGAACTGAATCTAGGTCAGGTGTGTTGAATGTAAGAAATCCAATTCATGGAAGAATCAATACACACAATTGGTTAGAAGTTAAAAACTTTATTTGCTATTGTAATTAAAACTGAATAAGTTTTTTTATGAATTAAAGTGGTCACTGTGATTTAAGTCTGTAAATACAATACAAATTCACATATCTATATATTTACAAAAAATAAGGTATTCTGCCATGGCTTCGTTTAGAGCTTCTACTGAACCGATTGTAGCATTTTTTCCTTTAAATGAAAGAATGTGATCGCTAGATGTGTTATCAGATATTGTTTATGTTGATTCACCAACATTTACGATGTAAATTAATTAATTAAATCATTCTTTAACAGTACGCTTATCAATAGTCATTGTTTTCGTCCAAAGGTGGCTGTTTCAAATTCCATATATGTGAGTCCACGCTGCTTCATGGTGGCGCTGCTTGATGTTTTGTTTTGATTGTTGAGATTTGTTAACAATTGTAAACAAGTCAAGGTTTTGTTTCAGTGTAATAATTGCATTGTGGCTTGACAGTTTGCATGTATTTTTTTTGTGGTATTTTGTAGAGAACATTCGGACAGTGGGTTTTGCTCGGTTGTACTGACGTACTGAAGTTGTTCACAGGTTATGTCGAATCCCGAATCGTTGCCCACGGGCCACAAAAGACGGAAATGTACATTAAGTGGACGCAGGGAAAGAGAAAGTCAACGTATGTGTCATGAGTTAATGTTAATGAGGCCATTTCGTTTTCCGATGGGCCGTTGTCTATGAAATGTCAATTTTGTTCTGCTTTGTACTTCCTACGTGAGAGAAATTCTGCAAACGAGTTTACTCTGTATTGATTAAATGGGAAAATAAGTTTATCTTCGAGCAATATGCCAGAAGTAATCAAAGTTGTTTATAGGAGATGACACATAAAAAAAACTTTAGAAATAATATCCGTCAGTATATAATAGTGCTCTTTTTTGTGTCATTTGGTGCCGATATTGCATTGGCACCTAGTCATGGGCTATACGTGTTCAAAATTTTGGGAACTCCACAACACAATATCTTCGTTATACCTTGAAGATCCAAACAATGCAACATATTGTGAACATTAGTCTGGGCACAGTATTTTACATTTATCTCAGATCTCACCGTCAAACGTTGACGGGTTCTCACTAGTTACATTTATTTTTTGCAGATATTCTACAAACACAGATGTTCCCTAATTTTGAATCGGTTCAACTTTTCAGTAGCGATGGAAATGCAATGACACAATGATATAATCAATCAATCATTTTTACCAGATCTAGCATTACAAATAATCTACTGCATTATTAGTTAAAAGCCACCCACAATTTCTACGTTATGAAAACGCTTCCTTGAATGATATCATAACGTTTTTTGTGTACAGTGGTTCTGCTAGATGTGAGCTCATACTATATTCAAGGAAGCATTTTCACTCCGAGGAAGGCAAGAAAGACTCCGGTATAACTAATCGCAGAAGCGTCAGTGATAGGTACTATCCACGTGATAATGACCAGACAGTTGAACCTACTTTGAAATTCTCCACCAACGGGGCCCCGCCCCAGCCGGGACTAGTCTCCCGATATATTTGTTAGTATAACGCATGTGTGGGTGTGAAAAGTGTGAGGTAGCAAAGATCGGGCGGTCTACAGCCCGTTTGAGAGGGTACTGCTCCGGCATTCACCTGGTATTTATCGGAGAAATCTCGGAAAAACTACCTATCAGAGCAGCCGTCTGCCAGAATTCTTCTCCAGACTGCGACTCAATTGGACCTACCTACGTAGGGAGACTCGAATCCTAGAAACAGGTTCCCAAAAGTCGTTCCCTTGAGCTCTCTCGTCCTGTCCGTTAGCACCCCCCCAACACACTTTAAAAAAATACACATACATTTAAACCCAAAAACTACTGGACCGATTTCGCTGAAATTTTCAGACTTTATTCTTATCAGTATCGGGAGTTTTAAAGAGTGATTTGAATTAAATCAGGCATGGACGACTCAAACTCCTCTCAACGTAGGCAACTCGCTGCACAATCAAGGATTAAGCGCGTCTTCGCTGCATACAAGTATTCTGCCCCTGCGATTGTGAAATATCGGTCGGAATTATTGCTTGAGTTCGGGCAAGTAAATCACATTTCTCCAAGATAGTGTCGTAGAGAACACACCACCAAATTTAAGGGAGAACGTTGTAACAATAGGATACTTGACAACTATATCCAAAGCAGGACATAGAACAAACGCATATTTACGAGAAAGTCTTTCACCTGGGGGTCGCCGTGCGCCAGCAGCGCGAGCAGCGAGGGCAGCGCGCCGGCGGCGAGCAGGTGCTGCGCGGGGCCCGGCGCGCGGGCCGCGAGGGCGGCGGCGAGGCGCGCGGCGGCGCGGCCACGCCGTCGTCGTCGGCCACGCGCAGCGCGCGCGCCGCCACCGCCGCTGCGCCGGCCGCCGCCGCCGCGTGCGCCGTCGCGGGCGAGTGGGCGGCGGCGGCGGCCAGCAGCGCCAGCACCTCGCGCCGCACGCGCGCCGCCGTCGAAGGCGTCGCACGCGGCCCGCAGCGCCCCCTCGCGCGCCGCCGCCAGCGCCCAGCGCTCGCTGCGCCCCACCAGCCGCCCCAGCGCCAGCGCCGCCGCCTCCCGCGCCTGCGCACCGCACGCGACTTTTCTCTCTGACAAAGTGCGTGTCAACAACGTATATTCGTCCCTCAGACGAGCCGAAGCGGGCGTGCCTCAGGGGAGTGTTCTCTCGCCTACCCTCTTCGGCTTATACGTAAATAATGCGCCGCTTGCTGCTGAAACCAAAACAGGTATTCAACGCAGCGGGCTCCTGATGTTCGCGGATGATTTCGCATATTATGCGAAATCGGCGAACGGACGGCAGTCAGTAAAGTACTTAAGTGACTCTCTCGCCGCCTTTCCTGTGTGGCTAAGTCGGAAACGACTCGCTCTCAATCCTGAGAAATGCGTCGCCGTCAATTTCACTCGTAAGAGGGCAAACCCCGATGAAACGGTGAGCTTGGCGGGTGCGCATTTGGCAGACGGTGCGGTGACCATGACAGAGCGAAGCGAGATATCTGGGCGTGTTGCTTGAGAGCGGTCTTCGCTGGCATGCGCATGCTCGTTATCTTGCGGCCATAATCAAAATTAGAACTCTTCTTTTGAAACAATTTCTCCGTTCTCGAGAGCTTGACATCTCCCTTAAGCGGCGCTTATTCACCGCGGGCGTGCGTCCCTTGTGAGCATATGCATGCAAGGTCTTCGCCGACGCTCCTTCTTCCACTCTGCGCCCCATTCGGGTCGAAGAGAACAGACGGCGCGCCCTCATCTTACCAACCTCAGACCTGACCGCACTCCTGGTAACGCTGACGTGTTCGGAGTTCTGGGCGTGCGTAACCAGTCCCCGGCGGAGCTGCAGAAGCGGGCGGAGACGGCGCTTGTAAGAGCGTTGAAGCCATCCGCTCCGCGCATCCTGCGCGAGACCGGCGCAGCGGCGAATAGCGGCGTGCACAGGGCATTTCGTAGAAGAAAGGGCTCAAAGCACGTCGCCTTCACTTTCCACGCACTTCCCCCGCACAAGTCCTCTGAACTGTGCGACGCGGGGGAGCAGCAAGTGCGTGGGAGGCGGTCGCCGCTCCCAGATGCCGGAAATCGCCCGGGAGGCGATTGCCGTTTTTCTCGTTTTTGTGACTCCCAGACAACAGAAAACTGATGATGATGGCTAAGCCATCGAAAGCTGCTCTTATTGAAATAGATAATATTGTTGACAATGACAACGCCTTCAATCATTTCAATTACAACTTAACATCCAAATTGACTTCGCTTCCTTAAATCCTTATAATACTGTTATACAAAAAAAATAGCGTGTGCAATTCGTTTATAATGTTACTTTTTTGCACTCACAAGAAAATATTACCGAACCCACTCCTAACGTCGTTCGTTTGGTAATATTTTCTTATTCGTGCAACAAAGGACAACATGCGTAATTAACTATTACTTACTCTATCTGACAATCCTTCCTTGAGCTCTCCGTTGTACACACGAGAAAAATCAAACGGGATGCATAACGTTATGCCTTGGGCGTGCCAATAGACGAAACAAGTCTCATAGGATATCACTATAATTTATGTACTCCCACTATCATTTATACAATTTTCTGAATTTCGTTCTTAAATCGGTTCTCAGTATAAATATACAGTTTTTTTTTCTTAACAGTGTTGAATTATCTCGTGAACTCTTAAATTTTTATCAGTTCTTTCTAATCATTAAATCTCTGAATGTTATTTCTATCTTTCCAAATATTCCTCATTCTCATCATATCTGCTTTAGAATTTTATCCCCCAAACATTGAAAATTTGAACATTCCGTCAGATGAAATTTTAGTAATGATTAAATGCAATCTGGCTCACACAGAATTTCAATTTGATGGAGATACTTATGACCAGGAAACAGGTGGTTCTCTCAGTTCCTTTTTTGCGGATATTGTCATGCGGATATTAGAACGATTAGAACGAAGGATTATTTTACCAATCCTTTATATGTTTTTTTTACAAAAGATATGTTGATGAACGCGGTTTTAACTATCAAATTTGTGTTCATAATATTAGCTGAAAAAAATCCTTTCGCTCCTAATGTTCTACGCTTTGTAAGGAGATCACTGTAAGCGATGATTGAGATGTGTTATTGTGGACAGAAATTGGAGTATTAGTACAATTACATAACCCTTACAAAGTGCGAGAAGGTACGTGTTATTGTGGCACTACCAGTTTCTTTTTTGTGTGTGTGTGTGGGGGGGGGAGTGTTAGAAGATAGTACTAGATAAGAAATTTGGTTAGCTGTGTTACAAGCCATTTACTAAAGAGAGATTGTCACATGATTGCTGAAATTTGGGAAGTATTTAATTTGCCATTTAAACATATTTGCCGTTACAAGTAAAACAAGAAAGTTAGTACCGTATTGGCGTATTTCAATTGTTTCTTCGGCATCACGGACCCAAAAAACAGAGATTCTGGCTACACAACGTGTTAGGGGATTTTTTCTTAACTGAGCAACCACTTTTTCGTTGTCAGGTCCTGGCAATGAATTTTTTGTGCCGAAAATCCGCCATTTTTTCGTGCGGCATTACATAACTTTCTTTACATTTCGTATATTACTCCGCATATACGTACGTATCCGAGAAGGTAAAAAGTTAATTGAGAACCCCTAAAGTTTTTTGTAGATTCGAATTCTCCGAAAAAACGTAACTTTTGTAGTTAACTTTTTTTCGTTTTGTGATAGCTGGCGCTGCCTAATCGACAAAATTCAAAATTAGCAACAAACGTAAAGATCTGGAGAAATTTTGAATCGTGATTATCCTAATCAATGGATTTGAGGAAGTATTCAAAATGGGCCAACGCGTTCATCTGATTTGAATCCTCCCGATTTCTTATTGTGAGGAAAGCTCAAAGAGAAATGTTACACAGAATTTCCAACAATTCCAGAAGATATGGAGCAGCGAATTAGCAAACTTTAATGTAGAGCAACTAATGGAAGCAGGATTGTCTTTTCGAAGAATTTCGAAAATGAATTGGAGAAGACGGGCACCATTTCGAACATTTGTTGAAGTAAAACATGTCGATGACCCCCCTCAGAATGATGATTTAACACTTTTTTTTGTTATTTTTGTGAGAAATTCTATCATACCTAAAAACTTCTGAGAAACCCATTGCCTTTCCAGTGTCCCATCACCATCGGACTGACCGATATATTTTTTTAGACATTTTCAGAGATTTTTGGACAAGTCTAGAAATGTCTAAATGTAAATGTGTTAATGTGCTAAAAAAGCAGTAATGTGTAAAAATATTAACAACGTGAGAGACAAGTAAAAAAATTCCATTTATGTAATTTTTGAAAAACCAATAGAGGAAAATGACGTTTATATCATCTCATAGAGTACATTTAGCACTATCACTGCCAAAGGTTTAAAGAAACTAGCGGTGCTACAGAATGGCAGTTTTCGAACTAATGGCAGAATGACGTTTTCGAACTACTTCGTTTTCTAATTTCTTTGTTATGGGCTAGCTTTACGGTCTTGCTCCATCAAAATGGCAATGAACATGTAGCTTTCCCCAAAATTTTTAAATTTTAATTTTTTTTCTTAATGGTAAATTCGAACTATTACTTTTAGAATACTCAAGAAGAGTACAATTTAAATTTTAAAAACCGTTTTAAAGAAAGAATCGTGTAAGCTCTACGGTAAATGCAAAATTTGAAGCTCTCTTTCACAGAAATCTTTCGAGTTTTCGAAAATCTTTATTAGAAGTCATTTGAAGCACTTTAACTCACAAATGCAATACTGTTAAAACAATAAAATCGGTCTAAGCCGGAATCGATCGGGACACAAAAAATTCCGGTATAGAGAGATTTCCGTTTCATGAAAATTTGTCCAGTTTGTCCATCGGACTTGTGATATTGATGTTTTTGCCCTGGAAGTAGTAAATTACAATGACTTAATAATAATCAAAATAGAGTAACATGACGTATTTATGGCAGAAATCACCAATAAATGAATAATAAACACTCTTCGTTGACAGCTTCTGAGTTAAAAATACTGTAATGCCTTTCCAAAACCCCGCAACGTTGCCAAAAAAGTGACAAAGAATAAACTTGTATATGGAGTGCAACGGTGCCGATAGAAAACATGTTTGTAAGTCCAAATTAAAATAAGGAATTGTAGCGCGTGAGATTTGGGGAAAATTGAACATAATCATCCGGTAGAGCAGAAATTATAGAATGAAATAAAACAAACGGCATCAAATTCGGTCTACGCATTCGGAAGATATAAATTGAAATATAATTGGAATTTTTAATAGCATGAACAGAATATGGCCATTGTTGAGTTAGAAAATAAAGATTACAAACAGGGTTTTTCAAGAATTAAAACGTTGGGAAATAATAGATTAAAATACAGGGAAGACGACAAAATTAGTATCAACTTTGTCGCATTTTCAGAAGCAGAGTAATAATAAAATATTTGGAAGTTACAATGAACTCAAAAGGATAAACAAATGACGCCATGTTAAGAAGCGAAGGAAGCCTTCTGGAATCAACAGAGGAGAAAAAGCAAGCGAGTGGCAATTATTTTGTGACAAAAATCTTCTGTAACAATAGAGGTGGATAGAAAGAATTCCGATGGGAGGCAGATGTGTCGTAGACACGGTGATGAACGCTTCGTTTGTGCGAAATTGGTGTGTTGTTAATTTTTTGAAAGTGTAGAAATTTAAAGAGAAATAACGTCGTGATGTTTGTAGGAACTTTAGAATATTAGGAAAGGGAACAAAATTCGGAATTAATTTGAATTTATGTTTTTAGTAGGACTTCATGTGATTACGGATGATTAGATATGTTTTATTTTAGTGTGAGAAAATTCGACGCGACGAACATTTTGTTATGGAACATAAAAGAATAAATACCCGGATCAGTACAATTAGACGATTACTTTTCAATATAAATGGACGCAAGCAATAGAATTTTCAAGACGTAACGTGTTTGACGACATGCGAGAAGTAGTTTTTTTTTTTTGTTTTTTTTTTTCGTTTTATCTATTTTGCCGAGCAGTACGCCATTTAGGCGAATAATAGCGGTTTGCGAAAAGTGGTTTTCGAAGGCGACCGCGAGCAAGAGTGGACGGCGACCGCACATCGAGGAGCATCGGACGGCGGCCACCGGACATCTTTATTACGAGAGCTGAGCTGCAAACAGGGAAGTGAAACGCGTATATATATGTGTGTGTGTGTGCCGGAATTCCTTGCAGATGCTTCGCATGAAAACGCATTCCATAACTAAAGAAAATTATCGAAGATCAAGTTTTGTCAATAGAATTAAAGTAAGAAATGGTTAAAGGAAAAGTAGGGAATGCGCATTCGATGTATGAATGGGATTTTTATATTGTTTTGTGTTAGTGTGTATGAGTGATTTTTGTTGTTGTGTATTATTTTTTTTCTTTGTTTGGCATGTTTATGTTATAGGGCACTACGTACTAGTGTAAAAGGAAAGACGGTGAATTGTCGCCGCATACCATGAAAAGAGGGAAGGTTAGGAATGTTAATAAATGATCGAACCAAAAATGTGGTTCGTTTTTATCGATTGAAATATTCGTCGTCATTTACCCAAGCACGCACAATCCAGTCACCTCGCTTGGATTCCTGTATAGGACCACCAGCTTATCCACGGATTAGATAGTTGAAAAAGAAAAGGAAAAAGGGGTTTATTTTAATGGTTGTTCAAAGCGCGGGCAAAGAGAGAAGAAGGAGTGATAGATAGCAGAAGGTGTTTCATTACGTATGATTGCCCAAGGGGAGAATAGCAGAGAGGGGATAATAACTGGGAGGAATAGCAGAGAAGAAAAGAGATTCATTACATATGGCTGCCAACGGTGGGGCAATGATAGCAGAAAGTGTTTTATTACATATGGCTGCCCAACGATGGGGCAAGGATGATAGCAACAGATGAGTGTTACATTACAATACATAACACAGGGTTCATGTGGCTGCATTCGGACTACTTGCTGTGTGAACGCACAACGCGTCACAACCCAGTTCTATGACTTTCTGATATTCTCGCATGGCCTTGAGCTGAGCGTATGGTCGAAGGAGTTATGATTTTCAACGCGGGGCAGGGAGACGCGGGAATAGAAGCAATGCCCGTACACCTTCACACGCTCAGAAAATCGGTAGCGAGAGAATTCCCAGCGGCCTACGCCTTGAGACACAAGCGACCTGAGGTCAAATTCTACGCTGACAGCTGAAACCCCTCTCCTTCAGTGTCCGACTGCCATGGCAAAATCGCGTGCCACAAAGATAGGAAGTTTAAAACAGACGTGCAGATGCATTCATTTAATTAAGAACATCTCGCGTTTCTCTGCCAATTGCATTAAATTCACAGGATTTCCGTTTTACAAAGACCTTTTTTCCTGCAGGACATGAAAAACCGTTTCGTTTTTCGCGATGGAGAAATTCGGTTTTATGTTGTGTAAAATGCCATTTAACTTCACGGGCCGGAGAAATTTTCAGCTTGAGGTAGGTTTTCGGCTTGTACAGGTTCCGTTTTAAACGGATTTTTCTGTAATTTGCTAGAAATGGGCATATTAACGACGTGAAATATATTTAAAAAATACATTTGTGTACTTTAAAAAACAAAAGAATATAGCAAAATCAATATTATGTCATCTTAAACAATGAAATTAACAATATCCGCACGATAAGTTTGAAGAAAAAATTTGAAGCCGTTTTTTTTGTTGAGAAAATCGCTTTTTGAGCATTTTTGAAGATGCGGAATTTTGAGTTCGTTTTCAGAGAAAACATTTGAGTTTTCGAGAAATTTTATTTGACATTATTTAAAGCACATGTATTCTTAAATGCAATAATGTGAACAAATTGCTGCTAGTCTATACTAATACGAAGACAGAAGTGCGTTGTCTTACAGCGCGGTAAACTCTGAATCTACTGAACCAATGCCGATGAAACTTTGGTGCTAACATCCTCTAAAGGTCTGGAGAACTATACGCTATGATTTAGAACCAAAAACCGTATTATATTTACAAAATAATTACTTTTCTGGGCGTGTTTGGCATAGCTTTGCATCGCAGATTCAATAGTGCATCAATGTCAATACTTTAGTAGCGCGACACCAGAGTGTGACGTCTGATATCTACTACTGATTTCATCAATGTCCAGATTTATTACGAAAATCATTGGAGTTTAAATAAGTTTATGTAATGTCCCTGTGTCAACGCTGGGTATTTGTTAGATCTAAATATTGGTGGAATATTTGAAAGAAATCCGTAACTAAAGTGGTAAAGATGTCAATGTACATGCATTATCCATAATCAGTGTTATGTACAAAGTGGCAAGGAAACATTGAAGTTTGAAAGTGTTCAAAAAGGTTGAGGTAGGTTGAGAGAGTACAATAATATACAGTATCGAATATACAGTAATCTAGAATGTACTATATATAGATATCGTATACATTCAAAACACTCTCTTCTTTTACATAAATTTGTAAACATTGAATTGTTTGAAACAACGCAGTGTCACACTTGCCAAAACAGACTACAACTGCGAATAGATGGGCAATCTATAACATTTTGAATTGGCTACTCAGAGGCAAATGCGACTTGCTGAAGTACTCATTCACACTATTGAAAATAATACTGCAAGGAGGGATGCAAATGTAAATAATTCTCTACGTAGTAGGACAGCTTTTCATTAGCACTCACAATTTCGCTATTTACTCAGTTTTCATGTTTAAATTGATCAAATGAAAAATGTTTGTATGTTTTGGGCCCACCCAGTTGAACTTTTTCTTGAATATGTGCAGTGGTGTGTAATTTAGTATGTATTATAATTATTGGTATGTATTAGACTAATCTGTGCTGTTGTTTTGCATATCAATTGCTCCCAAAGGATGAATTCACTCTTCTTTTCTATAAAAAATAAATACAAATTAATTCATCTAAAAATATTTGTCAATACCAAAGCAAATAAAAGGTTCGGGAGTCCTTTGTTTCTATTATTTACATTTCAAGATTCATAATATCTAGCACTTCAGATCAAATAATGAAGCTAATACTGTTTTGTTAAGTGTCTCAGTACAATGTCAATTTATTATGTACATGTAATGTTTGCGGATCAGTATTGTTCTCATGTTTCAATGGTATGATGTAGTGATTTACGTAAACAAAAAAGTTTTTACATGTAATTTAAACATATTTCTGTCGTTTTTGAAAATAATTATAAATACTGGCAATTACGTTTCAGCATGTATAGTTTCATTTACTTCTATGATTATAATTCATCAATTACGTTTTCACATCTACTACACTTTTCTAGCGTCTCCGTACGAGCATTCTGGCATGTTAAACTCCGCTTAAAACAGAAAGCCCCTTCAAGGTCACAAGTTGACTGATCAATTTCAAATCTTTCTTTATGAATACAATAGAAGGAAAAGTATAAAAAAAGTAAGTTTTACAATGTGACAATTTATTGACAGCATTGGAATAATATATAAAACTCCACAAATATAAAATACGCGAGTCTACAAGTATTTCATTTTGTAGTGTAGATTTTTTTTTATTATTTTCGGTTATAATGTGAAGAATGTTTAGGAGCTGGAACTTTAAAAACGAAAAATGTCTTTTTTATGAAAAAGTAAGCGATGTAGACTGGAAATTTACAAGTAGGGGTCAAAAGTAGTCAGGGCTTTGGGTGCGTGGCCGGGCAGAGCATGGCAGGAAGAAGAAGGGAGGAGAAGGGATACAATGGAAGAGGTAGAGATAGTCCCCGCTGCAGGGCATGAAACGATAGCTTTCCTCTTTCTGCTTAATAATTTACTGTAATAAATGCCCGAGCAACGCCGGGTACTTCAGCTAGTTAAGATACTAAAGACGTGAGAGGCTGGAAAAAAAATTACAGTTTTGTAATTTTTGAAATACAAAAGAATACAGCAAAACGGCGTTTTTTTGTTGTTTTTTTTTTTTTGTTTTTGTTTTTTGTTATTTAAGGTCGCATCAACATCTAGGCGACCACTATTGGAGTTAAAGGTATGGTAACTATGAAGATGAAACGATATGTCGATGATAAGGGGTAAAAGGACGAACAAAATACAACCATGCCCGAGGCGGGACTCGAACCCGCGACCCTTCGGTCTCAGATCGCTACTACACTACTGCCTGAGCGATCTCAGCCACCAGCTCGGGCAAAATGGCGTTTATGATATCTAATAGTATTTAGCACTATCTCTACCAAAAGTTTAAAGAAAACATTTTGAGCAGTTTGTGAGTAAACCTTGTTTGTTAGTTTTAAAACTGCGCAAATTGCACGAAAACTACTAAAAGTTTTAAAAAGTGTACGTGGCCTTTAATGGAAAAACAATCATGGACTAGAAATTTCATTTGAAGGAAAAATCTCTATCTTTAATTTTGTAGTTGTAGGAAGACGCGAAAAAACTCAAAGTTATGCAATATTGGAAAATTCAACCGTGATAATCGGACCTATACTACATTTATGAGTATTTTATTCTATTATTACAAGAAATTTAAAGAAAAAATTTGGAGTCGTTTTGAGAAAATTTTGAAACTGTCGTAGGGGCTTCATGTAAAGTACCCCCAAATTTTAAAGAATGTTTTTCAAAATATTTAAGCTTCGACTCGAGACAGATCGACGGGGAAATGTCCATTTTGAAAAACGTCCTACGTATGGTTTAGGCGCTGATGGAGATTACAGACCGATGGACAAACGGACTGACGTTTTGCCGTCAATTCATTTTTCGATATTGTGGATCCACCAAACAGGAATTCTGGCTACACCATGTGTTACAAGATTTTTTTTCTCTAAATTTAGTTACTGAATTTTTCTACTTTTTACATTCTCGTATACGTACTAGGGTGTCCATTATATTACAGAAACAAATTTTGCTATTTCTTTTGAGCTCACACCCTAAACATGTTCAATTGGGTCAAATTTACTCAGAAACAAAATTTCAACTCAAAAGACCGATATTAACTCGTGCCGACTTGAGCACGAAATTTGAATGTTAGGGATAATTGGTTTTGTTGGGTTAAGTCACTGGAAAACTACTGATACGTGTTTAATATATATTTTTATATTTCAATTTAATTCATTTTCACTCTTTAGACTGCATTGGTATTTACTTTTCTTGGATTTTTTACAGTGTTTCTTTCTTGCAATATATGTACAGTGGACGATGTTCTTGAACAACACAACACAAATTGCTTTTAAGATTTGCTTCAGTAGCATGAAGGTTTTTTAACCCTTTTTTTTAATTTAAAAACCTATGAAATTGCTTTTCCAGGTCGAAGGCCATTCTTGAATAAAATTAATATCCATCTTCAGGCAAGAGTACAGATATCTGCTTTTGGTTGAAACAAAATCGGCTATTGTTTTCAATGAAATGAAGATTAAATTCAATTAGGAGATTATATTAATTATTAAAGAACGGTCATCGGGATACAATTGCGCTTACCGTATTATTTTCCACCCAATTCTCTACAAAAGGGAATATATCACTCTTCCATGTATAGATTCTCTCTGGCTAAATTTGCTACCATTTTGATTTTGATTTGTATGTCTACTTCATCATCAAAGAGTGATACGTCAGACAAATTTTCTAATAAATATTACATACGGTCTCTAATTTTTACTTTCTCGTATACATACGAGATAGATACTCTATACGTAGTATAGAGAAAGTTATGTAATGCTGCAGAAAGTCGATTTCGGGATTTCAACGGAAATACACGTTTGGGGTCCATTGATACCGAAAAAGGGTTTTTTTAAACGTCCATCCGTCCGTCCGTCCGACTGTCCGACCGTCTGACTGTCCATCAGTCCGTCTGTGATCACTACTAGCGGCTAAACCACACGAACGATCTTTTCCAAATTGAAGAAACCCCTGTCCATCTGGATTTAGTTGAATCTTTGAGTAATAAAGAGTAGAAAAACATTCTTTAAAATTTGGGGGTACTTTACATAAAGACCCTCGGACATTTTCAAAATTTTCTCAAAAGTGGCTCCAAATTTTTCTTTAAATTTATTGTAAGAATAGAGTAAAATACGCTTTTAAAGCTGGCATAGGTTCAATTTTCACGGTTAACTCTAAATTTTCAAATATTGCCAAAGTTTGAATTTTTTCGATGTCTACCTACAATTATAAAATTGAAGAATGAGATTTTTCTTTCAAATGAAATTTGTTGTTCGTAAATAAAGGTTTCATTAAGGTCATGTAATTTTTTAAAATTTTAGTAGTTTTCTCGTAATAGTGCGTGCAATATTTGTAATTTTAAAAAATAACAAAAACAAGCTTTCTCAAAAATGGATCCAAATTTTTTCTTCAAAATTTTCAAATGATTGGTGTTATATACACCGTTTAACAGAGATAAAGTTGATTTTGGTGTATTCTTTTGCTTTTTTCAAAATTTACACAAATGTATGTTTTTAAAATATCTCTCACGCCGTTAATATGCACATTTCCAACGATTTGTATACATTATTGCATTTGTGAGTAAAAATGCTTAAATGATTAAAAAATCAATAGATTCCTATGAAAAAGAGCTTCGAATAACGCATTTACAATAATGCTTAATCGCCATTTTCTTCAAACCGGCTTCAAATTTTTAAATGATTTTTTTTTATTTACGACGCGATTTTACTTTTCTTTAATATTCTTGAAGTAATATCTCGGTTCTTCTATTAGAAAACTGAAAGGTTGAGAAAATGCTAAAAATTGTTCTTTGTGAGATGAGAGATGGCAGCTGGCCAGAGAATGAGCAAGACCTTAAAGCCGTACCACAGCAAGGAAATTAGAAAAAATTGCTACGAGAAAGTCTGAGCTATTCTGTGGCACCTCTAGTTTAGAGCTGCTTTTGAAATTGTGGAATCTATCCTTTCGTGTGATTTTAAACTTTTAAAAATGAGATCTTGTTAAGGAGCTTTTACAGACGCTCTAGACCGAAGCCACGGTTTGACATAAACAGTTACTATCAACAGAATACATTTTTTAAGGATTACATCGCGTATTTTACATTCAAATACATATTGTAAAATAAGTTCGTATATGTGATGACGGCACGGAAAGAACAATTCCCTACCCAAAGTTTCTTCTAGAAAGACACATGCTCCTATAAAACGTCAAGTGTTTAATGCTGTTAGGACACAGCAAACATTTGTACATTCCAAACAGCCTTAGCGTGTTCTTTACCATACGAATTTCGCAATTTTGGAAAACCAATGAGCTGCTAACTGTCCTCAAATGTAATAATTGGAAATCTTCCTTCTTTTTGGTCCCTAATTTTTAATACAGGCAACAGTTTACCATCCCATAGAACAGTAAGAATTTCATATAAATTACTCTTAAAAGCTGATTTAATTGTTTCTTCTCTTCTCTTCTTGTGGCTGATTCCAAGAATAGAATATTTATTAATAGAGAGTTCTTTAGGTATTGTGATCAAGTGCCTCAGCTGAAGGATGTATACAGAATCTCCTATCAACTGATATCTATATAGACCATTAAGGGTAATGAAATTTTTGGTGCCACATCTTGCAGCATTCAGTATTGATGTACTCTCTAAAATTCACCAACGTTGATTTCATCTGAACTCAGAAGTTCGTTATCTGAATCTACAGACGATGGAGGAGGTACAGAATAAGATGAAGACGCTTCACACTGTTATTTATCTTTCCTTTTCTCTTCTTGTAATGCTCTTTGTCTCGCCTTTTATTCTTCATTCGCGATATTTTTGTTTACTAGTGCAAGATGGTTTTTACGTCGTGTCTCTCTCGGCCGAAATAAAACTATCTTGTCTTCTTCCAACGTAATCATTTGTAAAGTATTCGGATGTCCAATAACAAAAAAATTGTTTAAATTATTTCCAAAGTTCACCCCCACGATGCTTAAAAATAGCTTCCCACTTGTTTGCATTTTTGTTGTAATTTTCTCCACTCTGAATAAAAGGTAGTAAAATGATTTTTCGAACATTGCTGATTAGCACTTTTCGGAATTCTTGCTTTCTCCCAGAATAGCATGCACTCACAAACCACAAGTTTAGCACTTGAAAATGTTAATTTTACTTCCCATATGTTATAACATAAAAGTACTTGATTATTTTATGGTAAATTGTATCCAGTTACTATCCGATCTCAACAAAATTTTTTATAGGCATGTTTTAAAGTCATTCGAACAAAATTGGAGGCTGAGCGTTCAAAAATTTCGAACTCGGAAAATAAGGGACACCCTAATGCTCACGTATACACGGAGTAATATACGAAGTATGGAGAAAGTTACGTAATGCTGCGCGAAAAAGCGGCCAATTTTCGGCAGAAAAATTCATTGCCGGGCCCTGATAACGAGATTGTGAATAAACCCAGTTGCTAAATTAAAAGAAAATAATCCTCTAACAAGTGGTGTAGCCAGAATCCCTGTTTTGTGGGTCCTTGATGCCGAAAAAACAATTGAAAGCAAAACGTCCGTCCGTCTGTGAACACTACTAGCGCCTAAACCATACGTACAATTTTTTCTTAATTGAAGAAAGCCCAGGTCATCTGTCTCTAGTTGAAGCTTTGAAATTCTGAAAATCATTCTTTAAAATTTGGGGGTACATTACATGAAGCCCCGCAGACTTTTTCAAAATTTTCTCAAAAATGGCTGCAATTTTTTTTCTTTAAATTTCTTGTAAGAAAAGAGTAAAATACACTTACAAGGGTGGCATAGGTCCGATTTTCGCCGATAACTGAATTTTCGGAAATTGCAAAGGTGTGAATTTTTTTTTCTTCTTACTAAAAGATTTTATGACCCATTTTTATAGGTCATTATTTTGCAATTTTTGTCGATTTCTACTAATAAGTAACTTTTTACCTTTTCCGTTATTTTTAATAAATTTTTTGCTGATTTAATCAATTTTAATGTAATTTTTAATGGTACTTCAAATAATATTTACGAGATGTAACAAATGTTCTTCACAGAATTACTCAGTATCCTATTTGATTTGTTCGCTCAGAAATTGTTTTGACAGCCGTTGTATGTATGTAATTCTTGTGACTTATTCAGCGCCATTGCCGGTTCGACCGATTTCGTATTAACTACAAACAGAGATTTCCTGGTAAAGAACAGTCCAAACCAAAATTTTGCTAACTGTGTTCACTCGAACGAATGGAAGAAACCTCGATTATACAGTAACGTATCCAATAGCTTGAGTTGTTCATCCCAAGAGTTTTTTATCATATTTTTTACGTGATTTTTCCTTGTTTTTTAGGGCATTTTTAAAGCAATTTAAGAGCATTTTATTATTCATTGTTAGCGATGTTTTAGGTCATTAAAATCCACCCCCATTCATAAATAGTCCTATCATTAAAATCATATCGAAGTTTTTAAAAATGTTAGTTTTCGTGCAATAGCGCGTGAAATATTTAAATTTAAAAAATAACTAAAACAAAATTTTATGTCAAGATTATGAGCAACAAATTTCATTTGAAGGAAAAATCTGTCTTCAATTCTGTAGTTGTAGGAAGACGCCGAAAATATACAACCCTCGCAATTTTCGAAAATTCAGAGTTAACCACGAAAATCGGACATAAGTCACCTTTAAAAGTATATTTTACTCCATTCTTACAAGATTTTTTTTTAATTGGAGCCATTTTGAGAATATTTTGAAAATGTCCTGGGAGTCTGTAAAGTATCCAAAATATTTAAGACTTTTTTTCAAATCTCAATGAATCTGCAATTATTTTTTTCTACCGAAATTTCGCAGTTTTTCGCTTTCTCTATACTACGTAGATTACTCCGTATAGCGTATATATGTAGTACATATACGAGAAAGTAACTAGAGGTGCTACAGAATAGCACAGATTTTCTCATAGTAAAGTTTTCTAATTTCTTGGAGTGGACTGGTACTGTACAGTCTTGTCCCTCCTTTTTGCCTGCTGCCATCTACCGCCGCTCAGAGTACTTTGTAAAGTATCCAAAATATTTAAGACTTTTTTTCAAATCTCAATGAATCTGCAATGATTTTTTTCTACCGAAATTTCGCAGTTTTTCGCTTTCTCTATACTACGTAGATTACTCCGTATAGCGTATATATGTAGTACATATACGAGAAAGTAACTAGAGGTGCTACAGAATGGCACAGATTTTCTCATAGTAAAGTTTTCTAATTTCTTTGGAGTGGACTGGTACTGTACAGTCTTGCCCCTCCTTTTTGCCTGCTGCCATCTACCGCCGCTCAGAGTACTTTTTATGAAATCTTTTCAACGCTTCAGTTTCCTAATAGGAGAACTGAAATATTATTTTAAGAATATTAAAGAAGGCTAAAAGCTCGTTCTATATAGCATTTTTCATTGAAAAATTTGGAACCTTTTTTAAGAAAATGGCGTTAAGCGTTAAAAATAAAAGGAAATTTGAAGCTCTTTTTACAGAAATGTATTGAGTTTTTGAAAAACTTCATTTAAAGTCATTTGAAAAACTTTCACTCACAATTTCAATAATGTATACAAATCCATTAAAATGTGCATATTAACTCCGTGAGAGATTTATTGAAAAAAATTTGAAAAACCAAAAGAATACACCATAATCAACTTTACGCCATATCAAACAGAGTCAGCACCACTATTCATTGGAAAAATTTGAAGAAATAAATTGGAGCAATCTGAGAAAATGATGTTTGAATGTTTCTGAAGATGTGGAAATTTGAGCTCGTTTCCACAGAAAATGTTGTTTTCATGAATTTTTTGGACACTATTTAAAGCAGATGTCTCATGAATATAATAATGTGATGATACCGCATCTAATGTAATTATTACCGACGTGGAGCCAAGTCAAACAAATTACATTTTTGTAATTTTTGAAAAAACAAAAGAATAGAGCAATATGTCATTATATGCGGTTTGCTTGGAACTACCCCTACCAAAAATTGAAAGAAAAAAATTTGAGCCGTTTTGAAAAAATCTTGTTCTTGAATTTTTTAAAATGGAAATTTTTACACACGAAAACTACTAAAATTTTCAAAAAATCTTCATGCCATTAATGTAAGAACTATTTATAAACAACAAGTTTCATTTGAAGCAAAAGCCTCTATCTTCAAATTTATAGTTGTAGGAAGACAAAAAAATTCAACCTTTTGGAATGTTCAAAAATTTTGAGTTAACCGTGAAAATCGGACCTATGCCACCTTTAGAAGACTATTTTACTATATCCTTACAAGAAATTGAAAGAAAAAAATTGGAGCGGATTTTGAGAAAAGTTTGAAAATGTCCTGGGGGCTTCCCGTAAAGTACCTCCTAATTTCAAAGAAAGTTATTCAAAATTTCAAAGCTTTAACTAGAGCCAGATAGACAGGGGTTTCTTCAATTTGGAGAAGATCGTTCGTGTGGTTTAGGCGCTAGTGTTGTTTACATACACCAGATGGACAGACAGACGGACAGACGGAAGTTTGGAAAAAAAAATCGGAATTAGGAGACCCCAAAACGTGTATTTCCGTTGAAATCTCGAAATCGATTTTCCAAAGAATTGCATAACTTTCTCTATACTAAGTACAGTAGATATACTCCGTATATACGTATGTATACGAGAAAGTAATTAGAGTTGGTACAGAATGGTACAGACTTTCTCGTAGTATACTATTCTAATTTCCTTGGTGTTGAGTGGTACTGTGCAGTCTTTTCCCTCCTTGCCAGTTTCCATCTATTGCGGCCCAAAGAAAATGTTTTTGAAATTTTCGCAACTTCTTGGTTTCGAAATAGTACAACCTAAATTATATTTGAATTATTTTAAAAAGGCTATAACATGTCCTAAATAATTTTAAAAATTTTTTTAAGAAAATGGCGATTAACCATTACTCTAAATGCGAAACTTGAAGTTCTTTTTCACAGGAATCTTTGAGTTTTCGAAAACTTCATTTGAAGTAATTTGAAGTACTTCCATTAACAAATACGATAATGTATATACAAATCGATGGGAATGTGCATATATTAATAGCCGGAGAGGTATTTTAAAAAAAATTAAATTTTTGTAATTTTTGAAAAACAAAAGAATACAGCAAAATTAACTTTACTTCATGTTGAAGAGTGCAATTAGCATTATCGATTGGAAAAATGTGAAGAAAAAATTTAGAGCGATTTTTTAGAAAATGGCGTTTGAGCGTTTTCTGAAAATGCGTATTACTCCCGTATACACGTATGTGTACGAGAAAATAAAAACGGTTGAGCTTTCGAGAAACTTTGTCATTAGTATTTGAATGAGTACATATACTCATAAATACAATAACATGAAGAAATGCCTCCAATATATTACCGACCTAAGAGACAGTAAAAAAACTTTTTTTGTAATTTTTCAAAAAATAAAAGAATAGAGCAACATGGCGTTTTGTCACCGTATAGATTACATCTGGCACTACCCCTACGAAAAATTTAAAGAAAAAATTTGGAACCGTGTTTGAGAAAATATTTCGAATTTTTTTAAAATTGGAAATATTGCACGCACTATTGCATGTAAACTACTAAAATTTCCAAAAAGATATACTGCATTGAATTGAAAATCTAAATGAAAGAACTATTTATGGACAAAAAATTTCATTTAAAGGAAAAATCTGTCGTCATTTTTGTAGTTGTAGGAAAACGCCGAAGATC
Source organism: Teleogryllus oceanicus (assembly GCA_964035755.1). Classification (NCBI taxonomy): domain Eukaryota; kingdom Metazoa; phylum Arthropoda; class Insecta; order Orthoptera; family Gryllidae; genus Teleogryllus; species Teleogryllus oceanicus. The sequence goes on from CAXIVR010000009.1 coordinate 104,529,797, forward strand.
ATTTAAATTTTTAAAATTTTCGTTCGAATTAATCGTTCGTCCTAAATAGCAATTTACATTGAAAAATTTGAAACCGTTTTTTAAATAATCGCGTTTGAGCGTTACTGTAAATGCGAAATTTGAAGCTCTTTTTCACAGGAATCTATCGAGTTTTCGAAAAACTTCTCTTGAAGTAATTTGAAGAACTTCCACTCACAAATTCAATTATGTATACAAATTGATAGAAATGTGCATATTAACGGCGTGGAATTATTTATAAGAAATGACATTTGTATAATTTTTAAGAAAAAAGGACTACACGAAAATAAACTTTACTGCATATTAAACAGATCAATTAGCACTATCCATTGATAAAGTTTGAATAAACAATTTGGGGCCATTTTGAAGAAAATGGCGTTTGAGCGTTTCTGAAAATGCGGAAATGGAGCTCATTTTCACAGAAAACTTGAGTTTTCGAGAAACTTTATTTTAAATTATTTAAAGTGCATGTACTATTAATATAAAAATGAAAGAAATCGCCTCTAATGTAAATATTCCTTTTAATTTAAAAAAAAAAAAAAAAAAAATAGAACAATATGCCATTTGTGTCATCGTATAGGATACATTTGGCAGTTTCCCTAGCAAAAATTTAAAGAAACAGTTTGGAGCCGTTTTCGAGTATATATTGTTTTTATTATTTTTTAAAATTGCAAATATTGCTCCTTAACTATTAAAAGTTTAAAAAAATGTATCTTGAAAGAATAGATTATGAGCGAAAAATTTTGTAGTTGTAGGAAGACACCGAAAAAAATTTTAACTTTTGCAATTTTCAAAAATTTAGCGTTAAATTCGAAAATCGCACATATGCCACCTTTATAAGTGTATTATATTCTATTCTTACAAGAAATTTAAAAGACAAAATTTGGAGCCGTTTTTGTGAAAAGTTTTACATTGTTCGGGGGTCTTGAATTCACATTTACAAAGAACTATTGAGTATTCGAGAAAATTTTTATAACATTATTTACAGCACATGTACTCATAAATATAATAATGTGAATAATGACTGCTAATGTAAATATTAACGATGTAGGAGGCGAGTCAAAAAATTACATTTTTGTAATTTTTGAAAAAACAAAAGAATAGAGCCATATTGCGTTTATGTCATCTTATAGAGTGCATTTAGCACCATCCCTGCCAAAAGTTTTTAAAAAATCTTCAGAGCTATTTTTGAGAAAATCTTTGTTTTTGTAATTTTGTTAAATTGTAAATATTCCACGCACTATTGCACGAAAACTAGTAAAATTTTAAAATAACAACAAATGATGTTATTGAAAGAACTAATTATGGACAACAAATTTCATATTAAGAAAAAACCGCTGTCTTCAATTTTGTAGTTGTAAGAAGTAACCCAAAGAAATTCAAACTTTTGCAATTTTCGAAATTTCAGAGTTAACCGTGAAAATCGGACCTATGCCACCAGTATAAGTGTATTTGACTTTATTCTTACAAGAAATTTAAAACATTGGAGCCGTTTTTGAAAAAAAATTGAAAATGTCCCAGGGGCTTCTTGTCAAGAACCCCCAAAAATTAATGGATGTTTTTCAAAATCGCAGAGCTTTGATTCTGGTCAGTTCGACAGGGGTTGTTCAGTTTGGAAAGGATCGAACGCATAGTACAGGCGCTGTAGTGTTGTTCACATACAGTACACGGACGGTCGAACGGACGTTTTCAAAAGAACAAAAAAACGCAATAAAAAAACAAAAAAAACTATTTCGGTATTAGGGGATCCCAAAACGTGTATTTCCGTTGATATTTCGAAATCGATTTCCCGGAGAATTACATAACTTTCTCTTTACTACGTATGCAAGAAAGTAACAAACAAGATTTTCTCAAAAATGGCACTAAATTTTTACTTTCTCGTATACATACGTATATACGGAGTAATATACATAGTATAGGCAAAGTTATGTAATGCTGCGAAAAATCGATTTCGAGATTCCAACGGAGATACACCTGAGTTGGGATCACCTGATACCGAGAAAATGCTTTTTGTTTTTGTTTTTTTCTTCAAAACGTCTGTCCGTCCGTCTATCCGACCGTCCATCCGTTCGTCTGTGAACATTACTAGCGCCTAAACCATGCGTACGTACGATCTTTTGCAAATTGAAGAAACCCTTTTTCATCTGGCATAGATTGCTCGCAATAATGGGCGAAAATTACTAAACTTTTCACAAAAACGTACATGACCTAAATGAAAGAAATAATTATGAAGAACAAATTGTATTTTAAGAAAAAATTCCTATCTTTAATTTTGTAGTTGTAGAAAGACAGAAAAAATTCAAACTTTTGCAATTTTCGATATGCCATCTTCATAAGTGTATGTAACTCTATTCTTTCAAAAAAACCTTAAAGAAAAAAAAAATTGGAGCCATTTTTAAGAAAATTTTGAAAATGTCCTTGTGACTTCATGTGAAGTACCCCCAAATTTTAAAGAAAGTTTTCAAAATTGCATAGCCTCCTGTGGAGCCAAATCGACCGGGAAATATCCATTTTGGAAAAATTCCTACGTATGGTTTAGGCGCTAGTGGTGTTCACAGACGGGGTCGGACGGAGGGACAGACGGACGTTTTGATAAAAAGGAAACAACACTTTTTCTGTAACAGGGGACCCCGAAACGTTTATTTTCGTTGATCGATTCTAAATCGATATTCCGCAGTATTACACAACTTTCTCTATACTAGTATATTACTCCGTACATACGTACGTATACGAGAAAGTCAAAACGAAGACATCCCTGTTTCACTATCTAAACTTATCGATGCATGTAATAAGCATTTGTACCTCTACACCAATATTTTACTCACCATCTTGGTTACATTACCAGTCAGTGTCGCTACTGAAGAACGCTCTTTTTCGACCCTCCGACGTTTAAAGACTTGGCTTAGGGCTACAGTAAAAGACGATAGGCTCACTGTTCTTGTGGTGTTGCACATTCATCGAGATATTGATCTTGATATTGATACCGTGATTACATGATTTGCGAAAAGCAAACGGACGCGATTGGAATTTGTGCTGTAACGTTATCAAGTAACCTGATTGATTCCTGAGGTGTGATAATTGAATTTCTAATATATTTAAAGTATAATATTGACAATCTGATATGCGTATATCATACGTCAAACATATTTTATTACATTCTGTACCCTCTCCCCTTTCCTAAAAGAGTTTGACTTGAGTCTTAACACCCCCCCCCCGAAAAAAGGAAAGAGAAGTCTGGATCGGTGCCGGGGCGAGGGGACTCATCTGAAACAAGCAGCCTGAGGGAACAGAATACTGTCCACGTCGTTGTTCCTGGGTCATGCTAAAAGTAGTGTTTTTTTATCACTGAAATGTTTGGTATCATAAAGAAACTTCTTGCAAATTATTGAACAAGTATTTTTTTAAATATTTCGATTTAATGTGTAATTGTCGAGAAAAAGCCTCTTTTTTAACCTTTTGCTTATTTTGATTTTTGTCGATTACAGCGTAATTTATCACGAAACCAAAAAAACATAAAGTACAAACGTTACATTTTTATTTTTTCATGGAAAATCTGCAATAAAAGTGGAGTGTTCCTATTTATTTTTTTCTTCAAATTTTTGGTAGAGGTAGTGCTAAATGTACCCTATACGATGACATAAACGTCATGTTACTCTATTCGTTTGTTTTTTAAAAAATTATAGAAATGTACTTTTTTTTTACTTGTTTATTTTCCCCACCTCCACCCCTGGGGGAAAGGGTGGAGGTCGAGTTTAGTATCACTGGATGGACCACGTCGATATGAAGAGTTTTCATTACCCACTTTTCTTGATCCAATGGGCACTTTTCGGGATATTCCCGAAACCAATATTAAACCAAACACCTGCATATGTGAAGATTTATCCATTTTTTCGTTACCAGGAGCCGGCAAAAAGGTTTTCTGTCGAAAATTCGCCAGTTTTTGCTACACAGTTACACTACTTTCTCTTCTTACAAATTAAAGTCGAGAAAGTAAAAATGAAATTAGAATGACTGAATGTACTTGTAAATATTGGTAGGGATGACGTGCCCACTCCTCCCCCATCAGCTTAGCAACGGAACAAGCACAAGATTCGAACCCTCGCGCAACTTTACAATATAGTTTAAGACGAGCAAAGAAAACAACGAGGCATTTTTGGATCAATGAGAATAAGAACGTTAAATGGGCAGTCTGTTTGAAACACTGTTTGAGAGCTTTAAGTTGTTTGTGTGAGAGCTTTAAAATAAATCATATCTGGTTTTAAAAAATGGTACCCGAATTGGATAAAATAATATAATATTTTTCTAATATTTATCGAACATATGAATCTTTCGTTCTAATATTATCGCATGCTTGTTCTTTTAAATTTACGTCGTTTTTAAATTGGATTTGTTAAATGAAAGTGATTATAATTATCAAATTCCATAGATTGTGGATTCAAATATGAGAAAGGAAAAAAGTGGAAAATAATGTATAATTGGTGGAGTGCTTTTTGTTTTCGTGCATTTCAATCTTAAAATGTGAACCGGCAAACGCGCGTGTACATACAAATATTTGTTAGAAAATGCTTCCGCTGTCAGCGCACCTGTGAATTTTCGTCGCACAACAGGTGTTGCAACAGCGACACGGCTTCGGCTACCCATAGTGAATTGTCATTGGCGCTGTCGAGGCTGTGGTCCGCAAGGCGGCATGCAAAGTGCGAAGTTGAGGCTCCGAAGTCAGCTGCATCGATGCCAGGTAGGTCTCGCGTCGACACCAGCGACTCGGACGGGTACATCAATTGTGCGGTTTCTCCATTGCCTGCACTTCTGAAAGTCCGTTTTCGGTCCTGCGCAAGAGAATCCGTTCTCTGTGGCATTGAGAAAATGACAGCGGATGATTCTAAATATAAAAATATTCAAAATTTATGTGATTAAAAGTTAGATAAGTATTTTTTTCTTTTAAATTTATTCGATTTTCCCTCTCAAAAGATGGTAATTTAAAAAAAATAGACTTATCTTGAAATGTCATCATTCCTCCCCTGTTAGTGTTTAAAATTAAAATATCAACGGCAGTTACTTGTTTTCATTTCATCGACTAATAGCCGATAGTCGATGAATCGATTGCAATACTTTGCACCTAGAGGAAAGAGGAAAAATGCATTTACTTTGCGTGTTCATATAGTTATTATTTCGTTGTTCGTGTATTTTGCATTGCATTGACTTTCGATTTTTGATAGAAAAGTACGATTTCTACAAACGTTATTCTTTCACACAGTACGAATATTAACGAGGACATTTTATGTAACTTCATGTCCACAAAATCGATAGTGTCCCTTAAGCCAATCAAACACGACACGCTTGTGCCCCGCGCATGCGAACTGAGTTAAAGGCGCATCCAGACAACGAAAGGATCAGTTTGATCTGTGTACCATTTTCCTTTTCATTTAAATGTCAAAGTATAGGAATGTTTTCCGCGTTATAATTGCTGCAACTTTAGCATTGGTATTTTGTTCTCTAATAAAATACGTGTGGATATGCGATTATGCTACTGGGTGTCGCAAACTCATATCCAATCAACACACTGGGTAAGACATAAATCTATGGAATATAGTGCGTATTTTATACTTTAAAGCAAATACTACACTTGTAATATTATTTTTAAAGTTTTATTAATTTCTTTTTAAACACAATGCACTCTATTTGAATTTCACAGTAATATTGTAATTTTAGCAATTTTTACTTATAATTCATTATTAAAAAAATAAATGTTATTCATATATATCTAATATTATTTTGACACATTAACATTCTTGAAAGATAGGGAAAAGTGTTTTCTGTTCTTTAATAATAGGTGCTTTCTTTCAAAGAATACAATTTCAGAAGTTAGTTCTTTCTATGAGACTGCATTCTCCAAGGCTGTGGAGAGGCTCTATGAAATTGCTTTTAACTTACTAATATTTACTTCACACTTTGCTCCCCAATATCTGTTTTATTTTAGACCAGTTGTCTGAAACACAATAAATGTCTACTGGTTCTTTCATTAGTTAAAACATGTTCATTTAAACAATATATTCTCTCATGACAAAAATATGTACATCTTTCAGGAAAAAAATTTCCTCAGAACTGCCTCATCTAAAGAAAAACACTAATGTGATTGGTTTAATACTTGCACGTGGAGGAAGTAAAGGAATAAAAAAGAAGAACTTAGCAAAACTTGGTAATATTACACTTATTGGAAGATCAATTAAAATTCTCAAGAAATTTGGCCGTAAGCATTCAAATCTTTAAAAAATACTTTCCATGGTACATCTGAAAACATTAGAGATTTTATATTAAATAATTCTCAGAATTAGCTTTATATTATCCAATATTTGACCCACTCATAATTTATAGAAAAATTGTTTTTTGTCAGTTTACTATGTACATTATATTTCATAGGCTTTTCATCTATTTGGATTTCCACTGATGCAGCTGATATAGCTGCAGAAGCTGAAATGCATGGTGCCCAAGTACACTGGCGCTCTAAAGAAAGTGCAACTGACACAGCTCCATCAATTCTAGGTGTCCAAGATTTTTTGTACAAACATCCAGGTAACATACTCCAGTCATTGAAACCAATGTTTTTCTCTATTCAGATGGCTTCTATTCAAGAAAATGAATCTAACTATTATTATTATTATTTAAGATTATGGATAATGCCCAAATTGGTGGCAACACTGCCCTCGACATGGAGTGACACTAAAAACTCAGAAAATAGGTTTCCAAAAAATATTGGAAGCATTCATTCACTTTCTGTTAATCTGCCAATTTACATTTTTGTGGTCGCATATCTCTGAGCAACAACTCTGCAAGTAGGCTTTTGTTCTGAATTCTTGTTTTTTATTTCCTCAATATCTTAAAAAATACAATATAAGTGACTTTTTTTCTTTTGTGAGTATATATTTGGTGATCAGTAATAATTAAAGATCAATATCTGGATCACATCACAAATGAAGGGGTACTGCAGTGCACTGATCCAACAAGCTATTGGGTTGTTTTTGTTCAGCTTTGTCTGAGGCAGCAGATCACATTCTTTGAATGCCTCAAGACAATGTGGCTTTGAACTAGATACCTCCAAATGTCAGACAACCCAGACACTGCCTACCAAACCTTTGAGAAAGATATTATGCTCAATGAACTATTGGGTAAGACAAAGATTGACAATAGCAGAAAGATCCAGCTGCGTCAGTTTTCAAGCTACCACTAGAGGAAATGACTGTGATGATGAATCAATGATGAAATATTTCTTTACTTTATTTGATATCGTAAAAGAAACATATTAAAAACAGAGTAATAGAAATAATTAAAAGCAAGTTTTTTTCCCTCTGATCAAATAATACTGTTTCTTCATGATTCCTGTTCTACAGAAATATTCAATACTTCCATTACAATTGAAGGAAGTATTGTGTTCAAAATCTACAAATTATTGCACTTATGATGTGGCATTGATAATAATTGTAGTAATAAAAGAAAATGTTTAAATTCATGTTTATGTAGGAACATGTTAAAGTTACAGATAATATTTGAGACTTGCACTTACTGAAGTGTGTTTAAAATTTTAGAGGCAGATATCATTGGACTTGTTCAATGCACTTCACCATTTTTAACCACAACATTTTTGTCAGATGGCTTAAATTTAATGTTGAAAGAAAAATATGAGTCAGCATTTGCTGTGACAAGGAAGCATGAATTAAGATGGAGAGTAAATGAAGGTAAATATGAAAAAAATTTAATGAATTTAAATCCAAATAAGAATCACTGAATATTGAAAACGATTTTTCATTATTCAAATTCACAGATTTTTCAGTAGTTATGTAAACAGTTAACTATTTTTTTTAAAGAAAGTCACAGTGAATAATCTTGATGTACATTTAGTGACTAAACTTCCTAATTCATATTTTATTTGTACTATTTTCTTAATTAATTAAGGCTTTTCACTAGTGGAATTTTGAAAATGTAAGAATATGGAAACATCTTTACTGTGGGCTTAAATAATTAGCTTTATTATATTTTTTTAAGTAAATCATTTAAAGAAAATTATTAGTTAATAAAAACATTTAATGTCCTATAATTATTACTGCACAAAATATTTTCTAGATGGGTCAGCAACCCCTATCAACTTCTCTCCCTACAAAAGACCAAGGAGGCAAGACTGGGCAGGTGAATTGGTAGAAAATGGCATGTTTTATTTTTCTAACACAAAGTTAATTAATGATGGTCTTCTACAAGGCAACAAGTAAGTTATCATTTCTGTTGTATCCATTTGTAGTCTCATTATAAAAATTAAAAAAAAATTAGAGATATTTATTATGGTTGAAATTGTTGTTATTTTAACATGCATAAACATGCACTAGTAAAAGAAAATACTACAAAATTGAGTGGAATTTGCCGGAATACCCAGAACAGAGGTGAAATGAGGTCAAATACAATTAAGTGTGATTAAACATTGTGAAGTAATGGTCCAAACAAGACAACTGAAATGATAGATGGAGTAAATATAGCATTTTCAAACTGACACGTCCATCGGTTCACTTCATGGAATCTTTCTTTTTAGAAACCCATTACCCTCTGGAAACGCTTGAATGTAAATAACCAGTGGCATTGGTGCGTCAAGGTCAATATTTGCCTGTTGCTTGATGTTGCTTCCAATGCCCACCGTGCTCCGTGTTCATTATTACTGTAATGACGTGTATCTACTTGAAAAGGATGGAAATTCGAACTTTCTAATGGAATAACGCGCTATTGTATTCTCCAACTGAAGTACATGAAATTTTAACATCTAATAGTAAATGACATATAATCTATGCAATCGTGATATAGGTACTTTTGCACGACCCGTGACCTATCCGTCCTTCCTAACTTCTACTTACATGACCCAGACATGCCAAAATAATTTAATTTAGGTACAATAGTTTGAGGCTGTATTGTAGTGCATTTAAGTAAGAATGAAGAGAAAAAATTATTACAATAGCTGATAATTGTCAATTATTGACCATTATAGAGTAGAACAATAAGTTTAAACAAGAAAGGAAGAAACCGGATATTACTTTAAATATTTTCTTCACATGTAAACGATGCATTTAGTTGTTAGCATTGGAATAAATATAATCCGCAAGAAAGCGAAATTTGCATGCCAGTTATGAAAAGTGATTAGCGATACAGTCATTCCCAAGCACGGGAAATCTCCACGATCTTCCCGAAACGTCAATGACACGTGGTTTCTGGTTGACACACGTATGACGGTACCCGAGAAGGCGGAGCGGGCGGAGGGCGATTGGGAGTGCAAGGAAGTGTGTCAGCATGGAATAACAGCATTTTCGATGCTTGTCGTTCCCTTCGTGACATAACCCAAACATTTTCTTGAATCAAATTTTCCTACTTTCTTCTGCTTTGTGTCAAATGGTATTTACACGTTTTGAAAAGGAAAAAAACAAGACTTGTGGCTGCAAATGTGAAGAGAATGGCAGGTTTTTCTCTTCGCTCGTTTTGATTTTCAGTTGCTGAAAATATTAAGCTGATTAATTCATTGTCTGTGTTCATCACTTGTATGGATTTGAATTATAGATGTGGACTCGTCGAAGTTCCGAATAACCATTCTTTGGATATAAATACTTTATACGACTTGAAACTGGCCGAAGTACAGTTACGTACATTAGAGAAATTTGTGTAACATGGCAACCGATCTAGCAGTTGGTAAGTAAACTAGTTTTAAACAGATAATTTGAAATAATTTATTGTTATAAGAAGTTCTGTAATTTGTATGGAATTTTGAAAGGTTCAGTACCGGCTGTATACAGGGAGATATATGATATGTGTTCATATTCAGATTATGTGAGCAAAGAAGTTTTCTACAAGTTATTACTACAATCAGAACTACCTACACATACTTTGAGTTTGGTGGGTAATTTATTTCAGTTGATATCCAGATTTGGATATCTTAATTGAAAATTTACATTTTGTATGTTTTTATTGTAGTTTAATAAAGAATTGTCCAATTTTCAGATTTGGGACTTGGCTGTTGAACCAAAACAGTGTTCCCTATCCAGACATAGTTTATATAAAGCCTTGGCACTTGTTGCATGGTGCCAACAAGGTAAAGAACCCAGTGCCAAGCTTTTAGAAAACTTTTCTGGTCAAGGTATGCATCCATAGGTGTTAAAATCTTCATTAATAATCATAATTAATGATAATGTAACCATATTGCATAAAGAAGGGAATCATTTTCATTTCATTTTTGTCTGAAATACTGTGTAATATTTTTTAATGTAAACCAAACTAAGATTTCTAATTTAATCAACAGTAATAGCTACAAGAGAATGAGCAAAAGTTATCCTTGAAATTAAATGAGTTAAGTAATTTTTGTTATTTACTTACATCTTCAAATAAAGGTGTATAAGAAAGTGTTGTTTGGAGGGGTCATAGGAAAGTATTCAAAGAAAGAATTTCTATTACCATAATCTAAGTTAAGAATGTCAAAGACACAGCCTGGGCTGCATGTGACACTCAACAAATATCATTGCAGCTCAGCCAATATAAACTCTGTAACAATAGTTTCAATAAGAATTGAAAATCAAATTTAATAAATTTAGAAAGATGATTGACATTAAGGTGAAACTAAAGAAATTATTACCAAAATAAATTTTTGTTACAAACTCTTATTCTGTGACCCAGCAATTCACTCCCATTATCACAGCTGCATTGATTTCTGAAATCTTTCAGTCTTGCACTGCCTCAATTCATTTGCTCAACAATAAAAATTTTCACAGTGGAGAACAAGTAAAATAGGTTTATTTACATTACACATATAAATGTGTTTTGTTGCACTGCCTCGTTCATTAAGAGAAAATTGTAGTTGAGATGTCAAACATTGGGGAGAAAAACATTAAGTTTACCATATTTCTTATACTTTTTATTTTTGTAAAAAGCCCTATTCCTTTAAAAATTGTTCATTTCTTCCCATATAAACTTCCACGTGTTTACGTGTTACCGTTTGTTTGATCTAAGACATTTTCAAAGTTTTGGTTCGATGAAGCAACTGAGTAAACAATAACAAAAGCAGCTTTTTAAAAAATTATTTTATTTTTTTGTGTTATTTTTTTCCTAAAAATTTTATTCATTTTTTAATATAAGTTTGAATTTACTAGTTAAGTGCCCTCTATGATGCATATAAATTCATAATTCATTTCTTACATAAACATGATCAGTGAACATGAGTTTTTAACAATCCTTGATCAAAAAAATGGTATTGTACTGGAATCATTTCTGAAAATTTCTGTACTTTGGGAATTAAACTTCTTATAAACATTCTCATATTACAGTACAAAGAAGGTGAACTATACTCAAGAAACAAAAAGTATAAAAGTGATTAGTAAACTACTTTAAAGTCATGTATTTTCAGTTTTATAGGTCATATCACAATTTTAATTTCAAATAATACCAGAGTTAGTCAATTTTTAAGTAATTACTTATTTAGTTATAATTATTATTCATTGGTTATATTAAGAATTAGTCTCGTTATTTATTTTTCCAGAGCTTCCTAAACCACAATTAGGAGATCTGGAAGAAGTGAAACAATTCATGTTGCAATTGAAACATAATTTGAGCCCCTCGCAACTTAGTCTTCGATATTCAGAAATATGCCAATTAGATACCATAGAAGTGGATATCTTGCCAGAAAAGAAAGGAATAATTTTAAAACATGTTGAATATCAAGTGTTTAGTAAGGTAAATAATTTTTTTAAATATAATGTTAATTATTTGTATTAGTCATACAATTTGTAATATTAATTGCTTTATATACAGCACAATACAGATCATCGGACCCTGTTGAAGACATTTGACAGCTCATGATTTCATATTAATATTTGTGATGAATAAATGCTTATAAGCATTGTGGTAGTAGTTCAATACCGAGTGCACTGCAGTAATATTTAAACTATAATGTAGCAGAAACGTATGACATTTTAAATAATGGATAATGCATTTTCACTCTCACTCATAATTATCCTTTTGTGATGCTCACTATCACTTTTAACATCACTGAGAAAATGAATGTGCACTGTACGATATGCTAACTCACTTGTTCTCTTCTTGTAGATTTTTTAAAGCATGCTTCTGCTGTGTTCTGACTGTCAATTGTATTTTGACAGGGCATTTTTATTTTGTCCATAAATGAATGAAAATAACTCATTAGTCAGTTTTATTATGCTTTTATTTTAACAATCTAATGCAGTCTTTACCTTTCTTTGAAGATACTTTAAAGTTGAAATTAATATAAAAAAACCTTTTTTGTTTTTTGGTATAAAAACAGAAAATTTAATCCCAAGAATTCAGGCTATGTAATTTGAAACTCCTACCATTCACTAGACACTGAACATCTTTCTCCTGTGCCTAATGTGTTATTCAATTTTTTAAAGTTTGTTACTTTCATTATGCTTTGTTTTTACAAAACAAACTCTTATATCAAATCAGTTTTGTGTTAAAACAACAACATAACGTGAGTGCCATGAATAATGAAATATTAAAATTTATCTATGATTGGTGTACTTAAAATTCTTCTGTAGCAGACTAATATTGGTTTTCAGTGAGTCATTGTTATTTTCATTATTTAATTTTGAGTGTTGTGCTTGTGCTTTGAAGTAAATTTGCTTAGCATGACCAGAAATGCTTGATGTGTTTGGCAGAGGTTTAATTCATTAGTGAAGAGACGATATAATGACTTTCTGGCTCTGCATGAATTATTGTTGGGGCGTTTTCCATATCGACTAATTCCAAAATTGCCTCCGAAGAAGATAGTTGGAGGTAAGAATCTTATATATTATTTGCTTCCTAATCATTTTTATTTCTATCAGTAGTTTAATTCTCTTATTATTGATGACAATTTGGGTACCAATATTTGATCATTATTTATGTGCAGGAATTCATTGTATAAAAAACATTAAAATAGTGTGGATTGTGATAATCAGTATTAATTGCATGAAAATTAACAAATTACCTTATCTTAGAACTACAAGTAACGATGAGATGAACTCAAACTCCCATATTAATACTTATAGTGAATTGTAGAACATAATTCTCTAGGTCTAAATTTAAATTAGATTTTTTTTTTTTTTTTTTTTTTTTTTTTTTTTTTAATTTCCTATATTGCACAACGTAGCTACTTGGCTTTGTGTGCATAGCACTGAAGTTTCAGTAATAGATTCTCAAACTGGGATCTGTAGTTTTCTAGGGGGACTGCAAAACAATTTTAGGAAGACCTTGAAGGTGAAATTTGTTGTAAGCTGCCAAATGAAATCAATTTAAAGAAGCCTATTGCTGTGTTTTGCAAATTCAATTTTCATAACAAACTCCAAAACTGATGAACACTGTAAGAAAACTACCAAATTGTAGCAACAAAATTCTTTTTAGAGTACCGCATTTCATAATGACTGGGTTGGTTTTTTAATTTGTAATTGCTTGTGGGGTCATCCTATCTGAAAAATCTCTTTTGAAAGCATATTCTTAAACCATTAATAATAATTATGGGAAGAAAACCAAGTTTCTATTGTGTTCCAGTTACTCAAACTAAACAATACAATCTTGGGGTTGCAGAAAATTGATAGACCAAACTTGATTCTCAAACTTTAATTGTGTTATGCAATTGACTTTGTCAATGAGTTTCTGATGGTCAGAAATCTTTCCATTGTCTTCATAAAGTGTCTTTCATTTAATTTTTGATATTTTGAAATGTATATTTCTTCACCTTACTGTTTAACAAATGTCTAATTATAATATATTTAATTATTTATTGGAAAAGAATAGTGTAATAGAAGTGTGTGAATAACTTGTAAAACCTCTGCAGCAACAGGAAAAAGAAGTTAGAATTATGAGTTAAAAGAATTGGATTAGATTACATGAAACATTTTATGAAATTTTCATAAAACAGTTTCTGTGGGAGGAGGACATTTGTGGATTCCCAGAGCGAACTGTGAACCTCAGCTGCTCTGCTGACCCTAGTTTGAGTACCATTGGCTTGGCTGGACTGGTTACCCCTCTAATTTATTGTGTTGAAAGAAAATATGAGATATTTCAGATTGTGGGTCATCAATAATATTGATTTTTGACATTTTATCACTTATACTATTTTTCATCTCTAAACCCATTGTTGAATGTAAAGTGATTAAAAGATACCCCCAGCTGAATGTTTTCTTTACTTTTTAATAGGCTGCTTTTACCTCTGTGACCTTGGTGTGTATTATTTATTAAAATTGCTTTAAAAAGGAGAAGTTTTTATTGAATTAAAACTTGCCGACTTGCAGAATTTGATGTGCATTTTTACTTTTTTTAAAATGTCTTTATAAAATAGTACAATTTCATAAAGTGAGTATTCGGTTAAGAGATTTGTATCAATTACAAAGGGATAGACTGCTTTATGTTTTCGAGTACTTGATTAAATTTTTTGAACTAAGTATTTAGTATGTAAAATAATTTCTTCTTATTTTGTGAGAATCCTTCATGAGAAATGTATTACAATTGTAGACTTCAGTATCATACATCACCAAAAAATATGTTTTTACTGAGTTTGCCTTTGGAAGTAGTCAAGTTGTATAGTGATGGAAGATAAAACAAGAAGTTCTAGTGATTGTGATGTTCTAGTGGAGAAACCTCTTTGGAAACTGTGATTCTATTTTTGAACAGATATTCACTAGTCAAAATGAAAGAAATAAAAAATATAATTATTGTTAGTTGACAGTATTATTTTGCATAGTTTTAGAATGCTGTAAAGTGTAATTTTCATTCTAATACTCCATTAACAATGTGTATATTCCCCAGTCTGCAAAATTAATTTGTTGTGTTCATGGCACTTGTTCCATATCAAATTCCTTTTACTAAAATAAGGTTAGGAAGAGGTAGTGTGGAGTTGTAAGATCCAAAGAGTAGAATTGATATTATTTATAATTGTGTGATGCAACCATTAAATCTTTCATTTAGAACTTTCCTTCAGCATCAAATTTTATTTTCATAGAAAAAAAGGGAAGACCAGAACTTATTATCACAGTGGTATAATTGTCATCCCAGATTATTCTCTGAACAGTCATTTTTTTTATGAATGAAGCATTAGATATCATCATCAATGGAAAGTAGTAAGATTAGTAGTTAAGATACGTTGCCATATGTTGCATAAAATGTTTACAGTTGTGAAAGATGAAGATTTATACTTCTCTGAAATGGTTATATTCTGAATACTTTTTTATCAATTAAAATACCCTGGTGTACGATATAAAAGATTCCAGGGCTCTGAAACCAATGGTGATGGAACTCATTCTTTTGTATCCCATAAAAGATGGGAGGAAATCGAGGCGTTGGTATTGTGCAAAAGAAAAGGCACTGTTCCAAAAACAAAATATATATATATATATATATATATATATATATATATATATATATATATATATATATATATATATATATATATAAAAATAAAATAAATAATTTTTTGAAAAAAATGCAATCACTGTCTGAAGGAAAATTCTAGAAACTTGCTGCTCTGATCAGTTTTCCCTGATTTCTCCAATCAATACCAGAGCAGTACCCTAACAAATGGACAATGGATTGTATGTGATCTTCCCTTCCTTTTCCTTTCCTAACCTCTCCCCTCGCACACACTTACTACTCCATGCTACATTGTCACACATGTTAGGAGACCAGTTTGTGGGAGCATAGAGCTTGTCCTGGCTGGTGCCCTGCTGGAGAGAGAAATGTCCTGCATGCTGGTGTTGGATCTCACCATCCAGCAGAGGAGGAACATTGCCATATCCTGGGATAAAACATTTACTGCACTAACTGACCTAATGATCATAGCACTTGAAGTGTTCATTGATCAATGACTTTTGTCTATACTTTGTGTATTTCAGTTTCTGTGTGAACTTAATTTTCATGTCGAAAACTGCATATCCTAACAATACTAAATTATTTGGAAACCTTCTGATACAGTACTAAAATATATAAGGTGACCTTACCAGAGTTGAAAATTGATCCCTTTAAAAAATCCAAGATAATATCAAATCAAAAGTCTTCCATTCCAAAAGGTCTCACAACATATGGATCTTTGAGTCGTGATCACAGAAAATCAAGTGGAGAAGTCACGTTCCAGCGGTCTCAAAGAGAGTACCAAATTTCTGAAAACCTTTTCTTCATTGAATTCCTCAAAAAGCTGTACGAGATGTATAAAAGCCATATGGTGACTATCATCACTGAACACTTAGTATAAAAGATAACAAGCATCTTGAAAAGATTTAGAGACCAGTGACGAAAATACCGAGAGAAGTTGATAGGATGACCATGGAATTTTCAATGTCAAAATTTCTTGTCAACTCTGGAGCAGAGGTGCAATGAAGTGATATTGTTGAACCTTATAAGATTCTTTGTGGGTTCTACAAGGCACTTTCAAGAACAGCTATTCAACTTGAGTTCATTAGTGTGGTCATGATAAGAAACTCCAGAATGACAGGACCCATGTTGGTCAGAGAGTGTACTTTCCATCTATCAGGGTAGCAAATTCCGTAGTTAAGGATTTTTTTTTCGTCTACAACTTGACGCAAAGGGGCATTGAGCGCTTTGCGCTGGGGAGTAATCCCCCATTACTAATATGTCATGTCACGTCACGTCGCAGTCAGGTGTCAAGAGGTCCGCCAGGTAGCATCTCCGCGTACGCGCCTCCTGCTACGCGCTCCTGCGTCACTACCCAGCGGCCAGAATTGGGAAGGAATAAGGATAGGGGTGGGGTTTATGTGACTTCACTGGGGTTGGACTAACCCGTGTGAAGCAGCCAAACTCGTTTTGTGGGAGCAATTTTCACATGAGATTCGACGGGAATCTAACCCGGACCTCAGTGGTGAAAGGCTAGCGATTTCGCTATGTGCCACGAGCGTGTTTGCAGGACAATAACTGTATTCCAGAAAAACCTTGGTAGTCTTTTGTCAAGAAAAAAAAACAACTTAAATACAACTGTCCACTTTTGACCATATTTCTTTTGTTATTTATTGCTTTATCTTTAAACATCAGAACTTATATTTATCTTTATTTCTGCCTTCTTATTTAAGTACTGCTTGGATTTAAATTTTATAACATTATGTAATGTGTGTATGTTAAAAGACAGATAAATTTCTGATAATTTCATTCTGTAGATAGATGAAATTTATTTCATTACAGTTTTTATTTTATTTGTGTAAAATGGAAAATAAAAAAACGATAAAATAGTCCTAGTCTTCCCTTATTGTTATGATGGAGTAAATGCACAATTGTGGTATTATAATAAGTAGTTTAGGATGGGATAGGATTTAAGGTGCAGAAAGTTTCATTTGTATCTCAGCGCAGTCAACTAGGGCTGAAAAGTGACCAATTCAGGAAAAAGTATATATTTTTTTTCTCACTAGTGGTCTCGTTTTTGGGTTGCTCCGTCAAGAAATGTCGGCTTCTCCAAGAAATTTGCACTCGCACACAAAAACACTTCGTACTTTCTTCAGTTTTTTTTCATATCTCGACAACTACGCGCTTCATCGAAATGACCTTTGTATACAAAACTAAAGTACAAAATTCTCTACAAAATGCGTGCATTAACTTTATTTTTTCGACATTTGTTTCAGGCGCTAAGGCGCGCAGAAAATGTGACTTTTTGGTCCCGTGACTAAAACGAGAGGAACGCCTTTCCCTACTTTTATTATATCGTGCCCGCACTTCATACTTCGATTTTTTTAAGTGGCCGTTGACATTAAGTCATTGTTATACCTCCTTTCTTATAAAATAAATCTTTTTAACAGTGATAGGTACTTTTCTGAGGCTTCGAGCCCCGCTAAGAAGGATGTTCACGAATTAATTAAAAATATTCATTTTATAAAGCAGGAGATGGAACAATGACCTAATGTCATCGGTCACTTTCAAAAAACCGAAGTATAGTTTCACCAGAAAACGCAGGGCTGCTCAAGCAGGCGAATCGGGAACACGGAGCCGCCTTATCACACGAGAGAGGACACCGGAGCTCAAGCGTGGCGGGGCCCGCGATAGCCTGTCACAGGCAGTGTCCCGATAAGTTGTTGCGAGCACTTTATTTATTTATTTTTATTTATTTTACGTAAAAAAAAGTTAAAAACTGCGTATGACGTGCTATGGGAAAAAGTGAATTGTGTGCACATTTTCAAAATTCTGTGATCCCTACACTAAAGTCATATACTTCTTAAATTTTGAATTTTTTCAGGCCGCACTTCGCAGGCCGGAGTCAACTCTCACAATTTTCAAAGCAGGATAAGAAAGAAAGTACCGTTTTGGAGATTGCTACTAATATACCAAATGTTTAGTTCGCAAAAAAGTGCTCTATCGCTTGACGAACTTTTAATTTGCAGCCCGGGCTGGAGTCAGTGGCGGCTCGTGTCCGTGCTCTAGGTTGCATGGTTGCACAACCCCCAGAAAATGAAAAGATCTCATATCTTACGAATATACATTTTCCTTTTAAAAATTCATTATTCAAGATATTGCAGCAATATCAATGCATATGAAATCATTTTGAAACAAAAGAGCGTCCAACTGGCGCTTTCTCTGATGTCTGGTGCCTTGCCAGGAATTGCACCACGTTCTTGGCTGTATGAATGGATTTAGGGATTTACTCTTTGGCCCTTCGATTTAAAGAGGGAAACGTATGGCCATTTGGTTGAAAAAAAAGTAAGTAGTGTTTCAATATAGACTTTTATTTAACTTAGTTTTAATTATTTTGAATTGCGTACATTACATTTCCGTCATTCGATGGAGGTGCGACCTGTTGGAGCACCAGCCGTCAGTGGCTGGAGTTGCCCTTGCGGGAACCCCGAAGCTGTTTTCGTTTGGGAACCTTCATAATATAAAAACACCAACCGAATTTTGATATCTGAGAAGACAGATCCAGAACAATAGGGCACATAAAAATGTTTCTATCAGAAAAACTGCATGCAGCAAGGATTACTGGCTGAGAGAATATACAGTGGCCTTTCTCGAGCGCAATCTCGATGCAAGGGCTTTTTGTGGCCCTCAGTCTCACGTAGCCTTTCTCACTTACGAGAACGAGAGAGACTATACTCCATTTGATCACCCTTTTAACTACTTTTCCCTTCCTTTTTTTGTTTTTCTGTCTGGGTATTTTGTGTGTGCGTGTGGGGGGAATCCAACACGAACGCACAATGACTATGGAAATAATGAAAATACATTATCCATAGTACCAAAACAATATGGCAGGAACTTAGTTGTTAATTTTTTCTCAAGTTAATTCAAATATGTCAGGAATAAACAAACGTAATTGTTTAGGATTAAGAGGTTATGCATATATTGAGGATACATTGGCTCTCACGATAAGTAAATTATTTATCCACAGGGTGTTATAATTGCCATACATTTCCCATTCCTAATATAAACAATATAAATGTTACAGTAAAATAGCGGGATTATATTCTAAGTCTATCTGGGAAGCTATAGTTTTCTTTGAAGATGTATTACATATTCTTATCATTTAATTTATTGGATATGATTTTTTTTAATTTATTAAAAAAACATTAAAAAATGACGTGCTATGGGGAAAAGTGAATTGTGTGCACATTTTCAAAATTCTGTGATCCCTACACTAAGTCATATACTACTTAAATTTTGAATTTTGAAAGGGAGAAAAAAAACTCCCATGTAATAAAATCTATTTTCAAGGATAAACAAGCAATAAATTTTGAATTTTGAAAGGGAGAAAAAAAACACCCATGTAATAAAATCTATTTTCAAGGATAAATAGCAATAAATTTTGAATTTTAAAAAGGAGAAAAAAAACAAAAAAACTCCTATGTAATAAAATATATTTTCAAAGATAAATAAGCAATAAATTTTGGCTCTTATTACTTCCTGCCGCGACAACATGGAAAAGATAATTTGAATAATCGTATTTCCCACTGAATTCTAGAAGACGTGCACGGAAAATGAAGTTACATTTATGTCCAGAAGCAAAACAAAGGGCCATCTCAGCATTTGCTCAATGGATCAGGGAAACTGGACGAAAAACCTGATCGAGATGGGGGTCATTGACCCGAAGCTGTAGTACAATAGTTGTTACAGGTTGTTTATACTCATTTATACAGTTCAAATGGTAAATAATGCATTATGTATCATTGTTAAAATTAATGTTACTTTTCTTGTGATGCTCAGTATAGTCTCTAATTGTATAGAAACAGTTATGCAGCAGAAACGATTTCACTTGGGATTTAAACTTTTCTATTGAATTTAATCGTTTAATGTCATCTGGCAAAGTGTTGTAACATAATGCACATGTATTGTATGTGAATTTTTTGTAATGAGCTGTTGATACTGTCATCTGATGAATATGATTTCTACGTCGAGTGTTATAGTAATAGACTTCGGCATTTTCTGAAAAAATATTCCCGCCCTTGGGCAAGTCATTTTACAAAACCACTGATTCGTAAATAAAAAGACACGGTAATGGAAGAATTCCTAGATTAATTAAGAGAGGCTTACATTAATCACGTGGGTCGGATTTGGTTATTATTCGTACAATTCTTGTTGTGTAATCTAAAAGTCTGGGAGCTATAAGATGTATTTCCCCAGAATATTATGCCATATCTCAGGCGGGAATGAACAGTCGCGAAGTATACACAACGAGCAGTATGAAGGCTGACTGAATTTGCAAGAATTCTGAACGCGTAGCATAATGAACTTAATTTTGTGTTCAATTCATTTAAATGGACGTTCCATTTAAGGTTTGGCTGAATTGAGAGACCTAAAAATTTTGTTGCCTTAACATCAGTCAATGATACACTGTTCATTTTCAATGGAGCACAGAATTGTTTATTTGAAATGGAAAACTGCATTAAAACCGTTTTCTTTTCATTTACTATTAATTTGTTATTTCGGAACCAATTTGAAACATCTGATATTGTACTATTTACGGTTTCTTTATTGCACAGGATGTTCGTATCATCCGCAAAGAGAACCGTTTTTCCGTTTCGAATCGTCGAGGGCATATCGTTTACGTAAAGTAGGAACAGAATAGGGCCTAAAATCGATCCTTGAGGAACTCCACATGCAACGGGCAAAGAGTCGGAAAGGTGCGTACGTAATGTTCCATCATTCCAGTAAGGTATTTCAACTCTCTGAGATCGTTGTTTAAGGTACGAACATAACCAATCTAGAGCAATACCACGAATTCCATATGAAGGTAATTTGGAAAGTAAAACAGATCAATGCGTCAAAAGAATAATCCAATGGGCCTGGTTTTGATCCAATGATGAGGCGACATCTTTAAGAAAAGAAAATATAGCTGTTTCCGTTGATTTTGATTTTCTAAATCCATGTTGGCAATCTGAAAGCGCGTCGTGTTTAGTGAGAAAGGTTTCCATTCGTACGTAAAAAAGTCTCTCTAATATTTTTGAAAAAACTGATAGAAGAGAAATGGGCCGATAATTTTGAATTTAATTTTTGTTGCCTTTTTTGAAAAGCGGCTTAATTTTAGCTGTTTTGAAAATATCTGGAAACGTTCCAGTGCATAAAGATGCGTTTAATATGTGAGTTAACGGGTGTATAATGGCATACGCACAAGTCTTTAACAAAGAATCCGGGAATTCATGTAAACCGGACGAATATTTATTTTTTAGTTTACCGATTATTTTGAGAATTTCATAGGAAGAAGTTTCGGAAACGAACATTGTGTCTAAAATTTTGGGTGAACTGTCTGTTTTTGAATTTTGTGGCTGAAGACCCTTAGTGAGATCGGCAGCAATTCTCGAAAAGTATTGGTTAAAGAGATTAGCCACTGTTGCCGGATCGTTCACATTTATATCGTTATATTTTAAAACAACGTTTTCTACGGGTTTTCTAGTTGATTTGGTAGTATTTTTTATTATATTCCACATTGCTTTTGTTTTATTATTTGAGTTCTAAATATCCTGATCGTTTTTCATGATTTTAGCCTGCCTTATGACTTTTCATAACAATGTTTTGTATTTTTTAAAGTTGATAAGGAAATCTTGAGATACGTCATGACGTTAGAAATAAAGTAGAGAGTACGCTTATTTTTACATGATGTTCTAATCCCTTTTGTGATCCAAGTATTATTTTTTCGTGAAATGTTTAATTTTCTCTTTTTAATAGGAAAGCATGCGTTAAAGAGAAATGAAAACTTTGAGAAAAATAAATTATATTTTTCATTTGTGTCATTAGCGTTATAAACTGCCTCCCATGATTCTTTCAGCAAGTAGTCCATAAATAACTTGTTAACTGTAGTAAATGCTCTGCACATGCGTGTTTTATTTATTGTGTCAGTATTCATGTTATTAGTAATTGTAAGAATTTGTGCATCGTGGTCACTGTAACCTAGATTATTCGTTATTATTTCATATCTAGTTGTGGTTTTGTTAATTATAATTTGATCTATTGCTGTTTGTGATTTAAGAGTATTCCGTGTAGGATCGTTTACTGTAATATCTAAATTAAAAGAATGAATTAAATTGAGAAACTGCTCTTTTTCGTGGGATTCGCCAGAAAATCAATATTGAAATCTCCACATACAACAATGGATTTAAAAGAGAGAGTACTAATTTTGTTCAGAGTTATCTCTAGATTTTCTAAGAAATTGAAATAATCTAAAGCTTGCTTTGTTGGAGGTCTGTAGATGCAAAGTAAGATAATTTTGAGCGTAGTAAGATGTACAACTGTTATTTCAAAAACTTTTCCAACTGCATATAAATTGAATTCTGACAAGAAGGTAGAATCAATATTATTTCAAAAATCAACCCTTTTTTTCCCTTAAAACCAAGGAAAGGAGATCATTATGAGATAACCAACGTTCTGTAAAGCAAAGAACATCTATTTGACTGAGATCACACTCTAATGCATACAATCAGATTTCATATAAGAGCCTATTACTTTTTACTATCATGTAATGCTCATAACAGCAAAAATGGACTCAGATACAGATGTTCAATAAAGGTTGATTCCAGATTGTGTTTCCGTTAATATCATCGTCGTCGCTCGGTAGCACTACTTGGCCGCTACATTGTCTCCTGTTTTGCCTGCTATGTATTTAGATCAGTGCAAATAGATCAAAATGAGGTCTCGGCAGTCGATGGTGATAGTAAAAGTTGCGTAAAGTAGTTGATGGTAAGCTGCGATCGTTGACCTGGTTGTCACCAGTGATACCCCCTAAATGTTCACATTGTGTCAAGAAAGAAAGAGAAAAAATGACAACAGCAACAAATATAGCAATAGTTGGCTATGTTCGGTGAATTCGTACCGTTATATTATTCTGAAGTGATGTTCTATTTCTTTATATCCCAAAACATTCTGTATGAAGTAATGAACTTACCTGACCCTATATTTTTGTTTCATGCCTAAAATTTCCTCTTAAGTTTTATTGTTGTTTTTTCTTGTATCGTAATTTTGGCACATGACAGAACAAATTATCAGTAAAATATTTTCTGAACATAACAATAATAATAATAATAATAATAATAATAGTAATAATAATAATAATAATAAGAGTAATAATAATAAAAATAAGAATAATAAAAATAAGAATAACAAGAACAACACTAACAATAATAATAATAATATTTATTGAGTCACATATACCATTTCAATTGTGTATGACGAGTCAGATATGATGTATGCAGGTTCACAAGTTTTCCTGGGCTCCAGATTTGGTTTTCTCTTACCATACACTGTTATGAGTAAAGGTAAAGCAGCATTTTAGTACACAAATATAAAGATTGTCCCCCCTACTTTACATTGCACAAAACGTATTCTCTCTTCTCTTGTCTCTAGGTTTCCTCATATTTTGGTTATCAAGGGTTGAGGGACTCTGAGCGAGTAAATGCGTTCCAACTGGTTCCGCGAGTAGCGGACTGTAAATCATTTAACAATGCAAATAATTTACTAACCATAGGCGTTTTCAAGCATTATGTAGTGAAACTAAAGCGCCACTGCAAGATAACAGGCTGGAGAGGGCTTTACTCCCGTTTTAGCTAGAGGGCCTGAAGTCACAATTTTTCAGCATAAAACAATTGTCAAAAAATTAAAGTTAATAATCTTGCCTTCTTTAGTTTTGTATATGAAGGTCATTTCGGTAAAGCACATAATTGTCGAGATGTAAACAAAAAGCTGAAAAAAGTTGTTAGTTTTTTTCAAATTTCTTTGAGTACCTAACGTTTCTCGAGGTGGCAAACCTCAAATTCGAATCCAGCACTCCCAAAAGCATAGACCCAGAGAAAAAAAACTTCAGGAATTTTTTCCTGTACTGGATAGCTATTGACTGGACTACATAACAATCAAAGTATATTGTTGTATGTAAATTACGTATTAAAAACATTGTAGTGAAGTAATAAATGTGCTTAGTTCCAAAATATTTCATTATTACCAAAAAATCAAATATTTTCATTCAGAAAAAACAATTGTACATGTTTCCATGTGTTATGAAGACAAAAAATAAGTAATATACATACAATGCATTAAAACACTCTTAAGTTTGTGTATTTTATTTTGTTTCATTTTGTTGTGTACACACATCAACAATATATACTACAATAATGTAGTGTGCTTGAGACACTTCTATTATTATGTAGTATAAAAGATTTTTTTTCTTATAATTGAAGCAGATATTTTGAATAATCAAAGTTATGTACATTGTTTAATAGTAAGAAATAAGTAGGGAGATGGCATTTTCAAGGTATCAAATTACTCTTGTTTTTATCTTGCAATATCAGGTCGTAAATCTTAAAATCTTAAAGGTGGATGTTGCAAGAGGTAATCTGGCAAGTCAATAATGTTGAATGACTTTTGTGTAGAACTCAGAAAAACATTTTGACTATCAGGATGTTTGTCTAGGTTTATAACATGTAAAAATTATAAACTTAACTACAGTAAGTGTTTGAGGTACAATCTATGTAAAATTAGTAAAAGCTATATATTACTAATATACTACAAATGAAATTGTAATTAAGACCTGGGTGTAGATTTGAACTGTTTCACTTTTTTGTTGTTGTTGTTGTTGTTGTTGTTGTTGTAATTCATTAATTTTTTTTAAAACTGATATGGCTCCAATGAATTTTTTATCAATTTGTTCAGGAGGATCTCATTTTATAGAAGAACGTAGGAAGTCTCTGCGGCGGTGGTTAACATTGGTAGCAAGGCATCCTGCTCTTGTTAGCGATCCAATATTAAATTTTTTTTTGACATACTCTGGACCAGATGTTCAACATAAAATAAGAGAAGTTTTTCGAAGAATTCCAGATGAATTTACCACATCTGAATTAGCTGAAAAAGCCAAGGTAAGTAATTTCCTATTGTAATATCAGATTTTAATGTAAAAGTACTGTTTTGGAAAATAAATCTTGAAATAGAAATTGCTAATTCTATTTTTACATACATTTTGAAGTTTAGAATGTGCAGGAATTTAGGAATTTTGTAATGTTTCTTCCAAACAGATAGCTTATGTTACACTCTAAAACTAAATCTTTGACGGAAATATTGAGTCAGTCAAAAGCTGCAATGCCATTTTGAAAATTATAAACATTGACTGTTGTAGTCAGTTCATTATACATTTATCATCCTTTTTTCAACGAAAGTGATGAAATTTAATTATAAATGTGTATTACAAATATTCCAAGGATGTGCAAATAAGCTGTCCTCTTTGGCAATTTATTAAAAATTATCTTATAATGATATTTAGGAACTGGTTCCTCCAGAAACTGTCACCGAATTTGCTAACAGTCGTGAGCAGATACGAATTATATTGAGTGGAGTATCTCGGCTGAAACAAATTGTAGATCTTCTGGCAGAAGGGTCACACGGGTTAGTATTCTCTTTTTCAACTCTTTTAAGTAGAAGAATTTGCATTCTTTATAAAGAATATAAAGAAAATTAGCTATTTGATTTCTGTAAATTCATTCATGAACGATGTTAACATATTTTTTAATTTCATGGAGATGATTTATAATCAAATTATGCATACAAATTGGTGTAATGATGTTAATGGTACAGAGAAAAAAATCACTCAGTCTGCTTTTTGGCATTTTGCAGGAATTGAATTGAAAGTTTTAAAGTGCTATACAATGAAGTGAAAAATGTTTCTTTTCTTTCACAATTTTTTGTAAAATATGATCTTTTCTTTGTGTTTCAAAGTGTTAGAATGCAATATATGACTCCTACAATAACGTAATCTCAAAATCTAAAATTTCATCAAAAGTGGATATTGGTAATCTTTCACTTGCATCTTACTTCACTTAATAACTTTCATATAAGAGGGTCTATGAAAAGAGTTTTACTAATATCATATTGAAAATGAAAATATCAATGAAGGAAGAAAATATTTTAATTTTAAAGAAATTTTATTTAACATACCTATTTAAGAAATCATCATTTTTTATTTATTTATTGTTTTGTTTTGTTTTAAATTAAGCTACGCTGCTTACATGGCAGATCTTGGCTCACAGCTGACAACTCTTGCCTGTGAACCATATGGCTCCTCTCTGTGGAACACTGGTGGAAATAAAGTTTGGGCAGAAATGAAAAAAGGCTTCCACATCATATCCAAGTAATTTACTTTCTTTTAGATACAATATGTCGATAAAAATATATATTTTTATAATGTTGCAAACACTTTTGTTTTTATGTTCATCAGGAAACATTTGAATATTAAATATCTTTTTCTCTTTGCCTCTTTCAAATTTAGAGAGTTTGGCCTCCTATCCAGCAAAGCTTTGCAGCAAGCAGCACGGGAAGAAGAGGAAGTATGTGAAAAATTGAATCTCCTTCTTGATATTTTAGTTGCATATCGTGAACTTTGTGACAGACATGAAAAAGGTGTTCAACAGGATCATACAAAAGCTTTATCGAAGATGTTAATGCTAAAGAAAAGGCAAATGCAAGGAGTTGTCAGAAATACTGATGTGAGTAATTACTTTGAAAGCTTTTGTTGTATTTTGTTTATTTATTTACTTTTTACCTTAAGTGGAAAAAGGATATAAATATTTAAATTTCAGAAAGTGACAAATATTAGTGATTGCAAAATAAATTTATTGAAAAATAATTGCTGCATTATTTCATGGAAGGGGAAAAAAAAATCTCAAAAATGGCTTAAAATTGTTTCCTCAACCTGAGGAGTGTTTGCTTGTTAATGTAACATATGTTTAACTTCCATAAATAACTCAGGAATTTCAAAAAATGCAAAACTTAAATTTTTTAAAAACCTGTCAGGGATCGTCCATAAATTTTGTAAATTAAGAGGGGGAGGGGTTTGCAATAGCATTTCGTTATTACATAGAGGTAGGGAGATTTAGTATTACATAACATTGGCGTTTTTAAAAGAATTGTTCAACTTTAGCTGAAATAATTCCTTTTTTCTTTGAGACTGGACTAAAACATTAAAATAGTATTAACTAATTAATTTTTTAAACATAAACTGAGTGGCCAGCGAACCTGGAACCCATGAAAACCGGGAAAAAACGCATTTTTCATTATTTTCATAATTATTCCCAACATTTGGCTCTAATTCACATATGGCATCATATTCAGTGAAGTCTATAATTAAACTCAATACGTGATAATGGCAGGTGAAAATCGAAATACGTATGAGAAGTGCCACATGCTGTGCTAGAAGCTTAGAACAGCTGCCCTGGCGGGCTCGCTACATGAAGGGTAACTCCCTTCGCCAAAAACCTTTAGGAATGCGATTGCATCCACTCGGCCCCCTCGCCGAGGAGAGAAACAGCCACGCCGTCTCAGAACGTCATCCCACACGCGGAAAAGGTGCGTTATGATGCGGCACGCATGAAAAGGTGCTTCAGATGGCATCCCGCAGGTAGAAGTTAAAAGCCCCGTTACGTCTATGGATGACATCCCATGTTGAAGGGTTAAAGCTAGAGATTCTGGTGGCTTCTGACTATTTTGAGGTCTAAATACCAACTAAAGTAATTCTTATTCCTTGTGAACGGTCAGTACTTTGTCATGAGTTTAGTAATTTTTTTCACGTGGTGTTTCCAAGGAAAATATGGGAAGAAAACTACAAATATTTTTTATAAATGTTATAAGTATGATAGTCCATATAACACCTCGCAGTGCTTGTTTTATGGTTAGTTGCAAATTAGTCATTTACTGGTTATTTAGAGGAAAAGGTACATACACTTTATTTCTATTATTAACAAAGTTATATAAAAAGAAAGGCATTTCCAAACCTTAGGTTTTGGAAAGCATTGGCTCATAATTTGTGTTTTGGGTCCCAATGGGTTGGGGTTCCTTGGGCCTGCGGATTTTGCCCAGCTGCTCGAGAAAAACAATACCCAGCTTTCCCAGGTATTTTGTCTAATCCTCACTTGCAATATTTCAAGCAATAACGGTTGAATTTCCTGAAATTGTTACAACAACTACGTATAATAGAGAATCAGTCGCTTACATAGCTACTGACCACGAAATAGACATGAATGTGTTCTTTCTGTATGTGAATCATTTTGCTTCAATATCGCTGTTTACTGTTCAGTTAGAGGAAAATATTATCCCATATTGAATAATTCTGAGCCATGGAAATGGAGGCATCTCTTAGTAACATTACGGAGCGTTCGAGAAAACAAAAAGAAAAAACAAAGAATAAAAATAATCACAAAACATAATTGTTAAAAAAATTCAAACCTTAAGATAAGGAAGCCTGAAATATTTTTTAAAAATATGTCAAAAATATATGTTTTTGTTAAAAGGAGGAAAAATGAAGGCGCTCTTTTTTCACCAAACGTGCCAATAGATTTGTTTAAAACTGTTTAAGTTGGGATATTCTTACCTTAATAATAAATAAATTATATTCTTTTTTTAATTGTGTGTGTGCGTGCGTGCGCGCGCGCGTGTGTATGTGTATACACACACACACACACACACACACACACACACATATATTGTAACAGCCCCAAGTGGAGGTGCTCCCAGGGTTGACCTCGACTTACCTTTTTCCCGGCGCCAGCTGCAGGTTAAAGCTTTGCCCGGCTACCCCCACTGAAAACACTGAAATTTCTAGCGGGAACATGCGTGGCGTGGGCATTGGCATGCAACTTGGAATGAAAGATTTTCCTCATTTAACTTAAATTTAATTCACAAGAGATATTTAGGCAAAATCACGGTGAAGCCGGATACATAAAAAACGGACTTACAGACTAACTTATAACTACGTTACATGGTTGGCGTCTCGACGGGTCGCTCGCCCATCTCCCGTCACAGCAGCTGCCCGCGCAGGGCACGGAGTTTGTCGCGCCGGCGCTGGCGGGGTCACGAGCGGTTACGCGCTCGTTTCCTTCCCAGGTAGGCTAGCGCAGCCGTGGCGAGACCCGGGCCTTGCCCGGCCCGCGGGGGGGGCCGATGACCACTCAGTAGCCGAGCGCGTGAAGGGCGCTCGGGGTCGATGGCTGCGGCGGTGGCGGCGTGGTCGGCGCTCGCGCATAGAAAATGTCCAGGCACGCCTCTGCGCCAGGAACGGCGGTTCTTACCCTCGGGTTCGCCTACCTCCGGGGCTGATCGTAACAGGCGGGGCCGCTCGCTGTGCGTGGCGTGACCGCCTCGTCGCGCCCTGGCCTCTGGCGGTCGACGGCGCGTAAATATCCGCGGTCCCTACTTCCTATTGCTGATCGTAATTGCCGAAGCTCGGGCCGGCAGAGCCACCTTGCACACCCGAGGCCGTTCTACTGTGCGTGTACTCGCACGTACGTGGCCGAAGCCCAAAAAAACTAAGACTCGCGTCTTCCGGGAGAACACCTACGCCCTCGCCCGCTGTTCCCCTCATCCAGACGTCCGCTCTCCTCCGCAGTTCGAATCAAAAGAACCCGAATTATCCTTCCTCGCAGCTCCGTGGCTCCATAGGGTCACATGATCGCGCCCACGCGATGTTCACGCCTTTTGGCCTGCGGCATCACGGGACACGGGGTGGCCAATCGCGGCTTCAAGGGAATTTGTTCGACGTCAGAATTTCGCCGAAAACGCCGGCGCTGGTCGGCGGCGACCATTGACGTCACGGGCGCGCCCCTTTCTACAGGGCTAGTTAATAAAGGCTAGCCTGCTCGCTCGCATCGGCGGCGCGCAGGTAACGGGAAAACGTCCCCATTCCTGCTGCTCTTCGACAAGCGCCTTCACTACGCGTGTTAATATGCGTTTGAAAATACAATTTATATTTATGATTTGCGATGCCATACGTGGGCGACTGTCCCATTACTATATATATATATATATATATATATATATATATATATATATATAAGAGAGAGAGAGAGAGAGAGAGAGAGAGAGAGACGACAAGCAATTGGAGGAAGTAGATGGAAGAGAGGCCCAGAACAGTACTGTGCTGGTCGTTACGTTGGATATTAAAAATGCATTCAACTCGGCCAGGTGGAGTAATATTAACCAAGCTCTCCGCAGATTTAATGTGCCAACGTACTTGAAGATTGTGGCCGAGTATCTGAGTAATAGAGCCCTGATTTACAATACAAATAATGGGTCGAAGCAACATAATATCACGGCTGGTGTCCCGCCAGGGTCGGTATTGGGTCCACCATTATGGAATGTGATGTATGACGAGGTTCTTCGGCTTCCCCTCCCAGAAGGAACCAGTATTATTGGTTTCGCGGACGACATTGCTATCGTCGCCGTTGCGAAATACATTGAGGAAATTGTGTATATTTGCAACGAAGCAATCGCTATTGTTAGTCAGTGGTTGAAGTCCTCAGGGCTGCAGTTAGCTGAGCACAAGACTGAGGTTATCCTAGTCACTAGCAGGAAAAGGAGAGAAAGCATCACTCTTAAAGTCGGAGACCACCGTATTGCATCACAGCCGTCGATCAAATACCTTGGTCTCATGTAAATGATCTTGGCTGTCCAGGTGACGCCGCGTCGAAGGCTGTGTTGCCGACGTTTCGACCATCTTATCGTGGTCTTCCTCAGGGCTGTTGTGCACAACAGGTCGAAACGTCGGCAACACAGCCTTCGACGCGGCGTCACCTGGACAGCCAAGATCATTTACATGACTGTGGCCGCGGAAGCCTACGACTTCACTTAACCTTGGTCTCATGTTTGACGCCCGTCTGACATTTGCTGACCACCTGAAGTACGCCAGCAATAAAGCTGCGGTAATTAATGCAGCATTGTCGAGACTAATGCCCAACATAGGGCCCTGTTAGGAGAAACGGAAGCTTCTGGCCTTGGTTGTGAGGTCCGTCTTGCTCTATGGAGCCCCAGTATGGGCCAACTCCATGTCGATAAATAGTTACATCCGAGGGATGACGTCAGTGTACAGGTTATCAGCATTGCGGGTAGCTTGTGCATTCCGCACTGTGTCAAACGATGCAGTGGGCGTCATCGTGGGGATGCCTCCTGTCGATATCTTGGCGCAGGAGAGACGGGGGCGATATCACAAAGAAGAGGAGAACCCAGACTGCCCGACAACACTGCTCAAATGGCAGGATCGATGGGACAAGTCCTTTAAAGGAAGATGGACGTACCGCATGATTCCCTTCATTGCACCGTGGATCAACCGTAAACACGGCGAAGTAAATTTCTTGTTGACTCAGCTGTTGTCTGGACATGGATGCTTTCTGTCATATCTCCACAGGTTCAAGCTGGAGGATACCCCATTCTGTCCACTATGTGAACCTGCTGTCGAAGACGCCGAGCATGTGTTCTTCCAGTGCCCGCGATACCATCTGCAGCGACGGCACGTTATGAGTATACTCGGGATCGACCCGCTGACACCCGAAGCAATGGTTGGGTGCATGCTCGCCTGGGAAACCAACTGGGATGCGGTGAGCGCATATGCGCAGACCATAATAGCTGAGTCATAAACGCCAATATGTTGACGAAGATGACCTCTTTTATTTCTTCTTATAAGAACGTCAACAACACCAAATCAGAATTCCCACAATTCATAATAGCTGAGCTGAGGAGAATAGAAAGGGAAAGAAGGGAAGTCGATTGATCCTCGTTTGATCCTTCCTACGTTTTGGCGAAGAGAAATGGCTTGTGACTAGGCCACTCTAATCCACTCCCCGTGATGTAATGCCTAACGGCGGTTCCGCGGGGAGGATGGAGGAGAAGGGAGGTTGGTTTTAGTGGGTAGAAATCTCATACTATCATGTGGTACAGGCCGCATGGTGTCTTTTGAAGATTTCCACCTTTCCCTCGTAAAAAAAGGGGGGGGGGGAAACCCCCACACACACACACACACACGTATGTGTGCGTGCGCGCGCGCGCGCGCGTGTGTGTGTGTGTGTGTGTGTGTGTGTGTGTACACAAAATAATAATTTAAAAAATAAATAACAATTATGAAATGATATTTGATTAATAAACATTTTGTGAGATATTATTGACTAAAGTAACCTATTTTGTCAACATGTATGGATGGTAAGCTACGAAAATACTGGTATAATATTGGTATAACCTTTATGGACATCCATACCGGTATAGACGTCCTGTAGAGGTATTTTACCAGTATAAAAGAATAAAGGTATTTGAAAAAGTACGTAAAAATATCAGTATTTTTACTGGTATTCAATACCTTTTTGGTCCCTGGTTTAAACAGCATTGGGGGGCCCTCGGGCCTATGTTTCTTTGGGGGCCTCCTATTCTTATTTTCACCGATTCCCACTCCCCATATCAATGCTAAAATAAAAATAAAATCCTCTCCTTTCACATTGTATTTTGTATTTTTTTTTGTAAATATTTTGAAAGTATTTTTTGATATGTTTCAATTTTAACATTATTTAAACAAAACATTTAAACGTGTGTATAAGTATAATGATTTAAAATTACATTGAAAAAGACTACAAATTAAATAATTTTAAGTTTTTATTGAATTTTACAATATAAAATTGAAATGCATCAACCAGAAACATTCCATATTATAAACATTACCCAATGGTGCATGATACATCACTCCATTATGCCAAATTTTTGTGTATAGTTTAATCATACATTACATTTTTTGGAGCTTTTTATTTATTTATTTTTTTAATTTAGTATTAAATAATCTTTTTAAGAACTATGGGGGGCCCTCATTACTGCAGCTGTAGATTTTTTTATAATACAATTTATTCCTTAACACTCTCAATCATTAGATTATTTCATGTAAACGTTTTTGAAAATATTAATTGTTTTCACATAAATTTGTAGTTCTATGGTGACAAAGATTTTTGTAACTGTCCTACACCTTTAATATTGAAGTTAAAGATTTCTTTCTTATTGCAATGTATTTTCTGATAATAGATTTTTTAATAATTTAACATTCACATGCTTCAAAATAACAATGTAATTTCACATAATGTTGAGTTATATCTTTACATGTTAAAGTGAAACATGAGTAAGTTAGAAGGTGGAATGTATAACTAGAGCCCGGAAGTTTGGCAAAATGCCTTTTTGTTATTATTACGATTTCAACACTTTTAACAATAGGAGTCACTTATATGTGCTTATGGAATCATTTTAGAAGATTTTCATTTTGCCTATTTTAGGTATTTTTGCTTTTTGCTTAATTTTTTTTTTCTCTCTTTTTACCCTGGCACCGATTTCTATAGTATTGGAAGCCATATGTTATATCGTTTTCTATCGGTCTGCAAGCCAGAACAATATGTGGTCATTGTCGTGTTTTGTCTTTCTCTACAAGCGGAGTCATGGTATCAAAAAGGAAGTGTTGAACTCAGGCTCTAGGATCAGGAAGTGTTAAAAGCCGCTGTGAGAAAGCGAGACGATACCCGCTAGGAACCTTCGATTTCTTTCACTGATACCCACAGGCTTCCTTTTGCCACGAGGGATTCCATCCCACACTACTAAAGCAGAGCGCCTTGGAGGTCCTATATGACATGCGATACGGCCCGGCTCAATGGCGATTACACGAGTTCGAAGAACGAAAGTAATATCAGTGTTTTCACTGGTGCCATTTGAAGATTCAAAAGAGAATATTTCAGTTCGCTCTGTTACTTCGTAGGAATAACATTGTGTTAAAAAACATCGTATTAATAATGCCGAAATTGAGCGTGCCGTTAAGTAGTAAGTTGCATCGCTGTGCGTGAATTTGGCGAAGATGTATTTTCCACCGATGGTGCTATTTTGTTTTGCAAATTGTGCGAGAAAGCTGTCAACCATGAAAAGAAGTACTTCATTTCTCAGCATATGTCAACAACAAAACATAAATCTGCAATCGCGAAGAAGAGTGGAAAAAAGGAACAACAGTTAATTTCGGCGGTGGACGCAACCTCCAGTAGACAGTCCCAGTTTTCTCTCGATCTGTGCAAGGCATTCATGGATGCTGGTATTCCTTTTTGGAAATTGGAAAACCAGACGTTTAGACACTTTTTAGAAAAATATACGAAAGAAATGGTACTATCAGAATCTACGTTAAGGAAAACCTATCTGACCATCTGCTATGAAGAAACTTTAAATAGAATTCGTGAAGCAATTGGTGATAAAAACATTTGGATATCCATTGATGAAACTACGGATGCTATCTAGGTAATGTCGTCATTGGAACTATGGAACCGACTTACTGTGAGTTCTCAACTTTTCTTCTTACATCTGAAGAAATGGAGAAAGTGATTGGTACAACAATTGCTCAATTATTTACAAATTCCTTACTACTTCTGTGGCCTGAAGGCATACGCCATGATAATGTTCTACTTTTCGTCACTGATGCTGCCCCGTACATGAAGAAGGCAGCCAGAGCACTGAAAGTACTCTTCCTGAATATGCTTCATGTGACGTGTTTAATCCACAGACTTCACAGGATTGCTGAAGAGATAAGATCTTAGCATCCTACGGTAGACAAGTTGATTTCGAATACTAAAGAAGTGTTCTTGAAATCTTCTTCCCGTACCCGGATTTTCAGACAAGAAGTGCCATCTTCCTCCACAGCCGATATTGACTAGATGGGGAACCTGGATATGCGCTGTTGCGTATTACGCAAATCATCTAGACAAAATCCGCAACGTATTTAAGGTTCTACTAGGAAATGAAGCTGCATCAGTACGTGAAGTGAAGAAGCTTTTGAGTAATGCAGAACTAAACAGTGAACTTGCGTTTATCCTCGCACGTTATGGAAAGTTGCCTCAGATAATTGCAAATCTGAAAAAAAGGGGCGAAAATCTTGTGTCAGCCATGAAAGTCTTTCAAGAAACATTAGAGAGTTTAATGCAGGTGCCTGGAGAAAAAGGTTTAGCTGTAGCACAAAAGTGCAAAAGTGTCGTTAGCGCGAATGAGGATTTGGGAAAACTGAAAACAATTTGTTGTGTTCTGAGCGGTGTACCTGGATTTGATATTGATATGACTCCAAATTCAATAGCCTGCTTTATTAATGCTCCCATTGCTTCGGTTGAAGTTGAAAGGTCATTTTCAGCTGTGAAGAATATTCTTTCGGATAGACGGTTAAGTATTAATGTAGAAAATCTGAAGAAATATTTAGTAGTTATGTGCAACCAAGAAAACAAAGATCAAGTTTCCATATAAATGTTTATGTATGATTCATTGTTAATATAAAAACTTATTCATTTGAATCATAACAAAATTTTTTTCACTTCATTTCCTTTTCTTTTATCATTTGTTACATATTACATGATTTTCTGTACCCTGCCATAGCTAGAATAAATGCCTATTTTTGTAAAAACAAATGCCTTTTTGCCTGCCTATTTCAGCCAAAATAAATGCCTGAATTTCCGGGTTCTAGTAATAACATTATGTAACTATTATCTATGAAATGAGAAAGTATGTGATGTTGTTGCACTACTAGTTTTTGTTTTAAGATGTCTTCCTGTCATTTAGAATAAATACAATAATTTCTTATTTTGAGTTTTGAAGATTGTAAAGATGTGCAATTTTTTGCTTTGCAGGCGGAGTCTGTACAACAGTTAGAAAGTAAAATGATGGAACAAGAAGCAATAATTGCAAATGTGGAGCTTCGAAATGCATTTTCTTTGCATTGCTTACATGTGGAGACACAGTTAGTACATGCGTACCTGGAGATTCTTGCATCTGTATTGAATACATTAGTTGCAGTTCAAGCACAAGGACACACTGAGGTACTGGTGATAACCTATACTACAGAAGTAGGATGAAATTTAAAAGAGACTGAGATACTAATTCTTATATTAATTAATGGGGTGAAATTGCAATTTGCAAAGAGTTCTGAAATTTGGTGAGCATAGATAAAAACTGATTTACTGCCAGTCTGAAATCTGTGACAGGGAATGAATTTTAAGTTCAAATCTAATGCACAGTTAGATCAAGGTCTTGGAACAGTTAATAAATGCTGAATGATGTAATGACTGGAGCAGGCAAGGCAATAGAACTATTACATCAATGACTTCACTGCCTATTGCAGAGTTTTCAAACAATGCTTTCATATAATTTGAACTTCTAAAACACCACATTTAAACTTCCAATTTGACTTTTGGAAAGTTTGTAAATTAATGAGCATTATAAATCTGTTTTTGTGCCTTGTATGATTTGATACTCCTGTCCCTCTGAGGTATTTGTGTTTGAAAAAACAAGTTAGTACAAGGTTTTCATAGATGCATCCATGTTTTGGTCTTGTATTCCACCATTTTTTGTTTAAACAACACACCAATGACTCTTGTCTTATCACTCATCCAACATGGTGAGATAGCCCTCAATGATGAGATAGTCCAGGTGGGATAATGGGATTAAGAATTGCCCTCAAGACTCTCAAGCTACCTGCTTATGTATCAATAATGTGCGTATAAAAATGTAAAGAATCTGTAATAATGTAGTTTCTAAAGAATTAACCATTCAGATGTAAAAAAAAAAAGTATTGCTTAATAAATATTCATTTGAAATGGATGACTGATGTATTTGTTATCAAAGCTCAAGGTTATTTTTCTTTTGCTTTCTTATCCCTCCAAAACATTGAGAAAGAGTTAATTAAGTTGATTGTTTTATGCATTACTGTAGTTAATGAAGATCAAGGGGACAGAGGAAGTGCAATTTTGCACAAATATTAGATAATGATGTAAATTAACCAATGTGTTGTTTAAATATTGTATAATAAATATTGCTGGTTTAGAAATGGTAGAATATAATTACAATCACTTTTGCTTAATTTGCTTAATTATGGAGGACATTCAATAAGTTTTCTACCCGAGCATGAATATGAAATTTATTGAAAAATCTCACCTCATAATTTTTCAACGTAGAACACAACCTGACTTGTACAACTTGGTTCATTTAGTATCCAGTGATGATATACCTTGAGAATAGAAAGAAACATTTTTACTGTCAGATATCCCTTTACAGCTTCATTGTTGGGAATTGATGATCACCTACACAGAAGTTTTTTCATTTTCTGAACCAGGCTGTGGTCACTAGGAGCCAGATTTGGGCTTAAGACAGAATGTTAGGTTATATGGATAGCAGTCTGTTATTTGCATGACTTAAGTCAACCAACAACTTTCCTGAAAGTTTCTTTCCATGTAAAGCTTTATTGTGGAAGAATAAATTACTAGTTTTGGTTGTTTTGTATGGCATGAATTCTGTTAGTACACACCTTCAGTGACCCTAAGAACTGTTGTCATGATTTTTCTGGCTGACTTCTGTACGTAAAATTTTCTTGAAATTGCATTTTCTTCCATGGACTTGGCTGGTTTCAGGATAATGATGGGAAATCCATGTTTCATCTCTGTTATAATTTGTGAGTAACGTTAACTTCTGTACGTAAAATTTTCTTGAAATTGCATTTTCTTCCATGGACTTGGCTGGTTTCAGGATAATGATGGGAAATCCATGTTTCATCTTCTGTTATAATTTGTGAGTTAACGTTATTGTTTCTGGGTTTTGAAGTAAATCTAAATAAGCGTACCCTCCTTGCTGGCAAAATGCTTTCTGTTAAAGAGTCACTATTCGTGGCACCCATGGGGAACTGATCTTTGACAAACAGTTAAGAATGTGTATCATACAAACTGAAATACCCATTTTAACCATAATATTGATCTTGATAAATTATCTGAAAAAATAATAAGGCAGTCTCCATTTTTGGGCTGAATTGAAGATGCTTGTACACCCCAAACATGGAACAAATCTAACAGAATAATTGCTCCACATACACTCCTTGATCCAAAATTTAACTTCATAGAAAGAAGGTTCATCATTTTAGTGTACAGCATTTGCTTCCAGGTCACAAAGTCCAAAACAAAACACAGAGCTTAAAATTTAGTTCAGTACAAAAATTTCCAAAACCAATGAGTCCTATAAAAGGGTCCAAAACTAAGTGTCCAGTAACTACAAACTCTGAAATAAATTTGTTCAAACACAAAAGAATCCATTCTTAATTGCAGGAATAACAGAGAGACAGATTTTATCCTGAGAAGATATTATTAATGTTAAGGAATCCACAGGTATGGCTTCAAATATAGGTATTGAAATCTGACTAACCATAACATCTGAACAAAGATAACAACATTTTGTTGAACATGGTTACGTTTATCATTATCATAGACAGTGCAGATTGTAGTAATTTTGATTGTAGATGGGTTGAACATATGGGATAAACATATGTTGTAATTCTCGCATGATTATGAATACATCACTACATACATCAGTGTGATGGAGGATGGAGCAAATAATCATTCACTTGAAGTAGATACTCCTTGTATTGCCGTTAATAGCAGATGATCCTGGTTTAGAAGATGATATTCTGTATTGTCTTTCTCTATGAAGGTTTTTGAATAATGTGAACAACAATATGACAATGAAAATTTGATGTTACAGATTCAAGGTGATCATGTTAGTTTGAGATAATGTGTGAATAAAAACTTAACACAAATCAAGGAAGGAAATAGTGTGGCAGAACAGTTCCTATAAAGATAATTCTGTAAACTAGTGCCTATGTGCACTATCATATAATTTTAACCCATTAACATCCAAGGAAAATGTGCAATGACCTTATAATGTTTTGTGTTATTTCTATCATCAACACAAACACAAACTCAGAACAAAAAGGAAAATACCATAACACACAAAAATATTTTAAATTATGGAAAAAAGGAGTGTAGTCAAGCGAGTACAATGAGCAGATCAATGATGAAAATCTCCAAAGCATGGTGCATAATGTTTTCTGGCATTTCTCACAACTTATGACAGACAACTTACCTTAATGGATTCATAACATTTTCAGGATTATGTCCAATAATTGCCCTGCTGAAGTTTCTACAATAGATGATGATGGGCAACTTCTCTTCTCTACTGATGCGTCCTTACTATGTTCCTCTTGAGAGAGAGTTGAAACAAGCTGTCTTTGTTCTTAGACAATTCATAATTCATGTATTCAACATGCATTAGCCACAGTCAAATTTACCTACTGCCTTTTTTTGATCTCTGAGTTACATACTGCCCATACTTATAAATTGATCCTTTTGGCCTAATCTTCCCCATTTCTTTATTATACCTTTGAAAGGTGTATTTCCTTATTGTAAATGTTATCATTTGATCTCGTAGCAAGACTGTCATCCCTAAATGAATATTCTGCTTTATTTCGAGAAAGTTGTGCATTGAAATAGAATTTGCTACAATATATACACCAAATCTTCATCTATTTTCCAATAGGCAAGTTCTTTTGACAGCCTGTCATCTTATGTTGAAACCGAAGTTATATCTATTTTGATGATCTGGTTATAAGGTCCTAGGTTCAAGTCTTGATGACGGCAGAATTTTCCACACTAGCTTCTCAGCTATGTTGAATTCAGTCGCTGTCTGGAGGAGAATCCTAGCGGCTGGCTGCTCTAATCGGTAGTTTTCCATGGTTTCTCCGATCAATATTAGGAGAATGTCAGAGCAGTACCCTAACAAACAGGCCACAGACCGTACGCAATCTTTCCTTCCTCTTTCTTATCCTATCCTCTCCCTTTACAACATACACTTACACTAACATGCACTACACTACCACATATTCCGGGAGACCAGAAGGGAGCTTAGAGCTTGTCCCAGCTGGGGCAGTGCTCTGCCGGTGGAAGAGTTCTGGTTAGGGGAAACCCCGATAACCGACGGTAGGTCGGCGCCGGATCTCACCATCCGGCAGGGAAAGATCACCACCATCTCCTGAGGAAATAACATACACTACACTTACAGGAATAATGACCTACGCTGTTGGCACGCCCAGAATCACTAACTAACTAACTAACCAACCAACCAACAAACATTAGCAATAGCTGGGGATCGTGATTCAATTGAAGACTGTGCCGCAAGTGGCTGATTGATACTACTTTCCCAGTCAGTTTTCTGCATGCCAAGAAACCATATTCAGAGAACACGATCTATTTTTTGGAAATCGATATCTTTTCTCTCTTCCTCATTGATTATAGCATAAAAATCTGGTGGATATAATTAGGTCACTCAATTCAACATTCAAGTCATTATCTTCTCATTCATAATGGAACCTACAGCATATTAAAAACAGCAATAGTTATCAGCAGCAGTAAAAATGTTCTGCAGTGCCATTATAATACAGTCAGTTCTGAAAGCATTAGTAAATTATTAAACCTGTTGTCCCTGGTGGATTAGAGTGTGAAACAAAATCCTATGTATTTCATTCGAAATAGAAACTTGTATAGTAGCATATTCCAAACAGTTTGAATATCTTTAACATAACTATATGTGAAAAGTCAACCGCTTATGTAATAAACAACCTGCAAAGTCTGTATAGAATATCAGTTTGTTTTGTGTAACTAAAAATTTCAACATTATCCAAACTT
The DNA here is from genome assembly GCA_964035755.1 of Teleogryllus oceanicus. Lineage (NCBI taxonomy): Eukaryota > Metazoa > Arthropoda > Insecta > Orthoptera > Gryllidae > Teleogryllus > Teleogryllus oceanicus. The sequence goes on from CAXIVR010000009.1 coordinate 104,570,593, forward strand.
ACTAACATCTGTTACCAAATTAATCATGAATTGTCCAATCAAAATATCATGCATGACAGAATTAGATAGTGTACTAAGGCAGTAGTGTGCATTAATCAAAAAAGTGAAATGTGAACCCTAAACCACAAGAGAAAAAAAAGGTTAAAGATTTTGTGTATTAATGCATAATAAATTAGCTGATTTTCATAATAGATTTTTATTCTGATTTTATATCTTTGTCCCTGGTGAATAAGCTGATAAATCAAAAAAACTTAATTTTACAGGGGAGCAAAAAACAATTTTAAACTAATGTTATAAATAAAGGATTAATGATATTCAAACAAAACCTACACAAAAATAATTTTGTTTGAATATCACCTTCATTTGAATATCATTAATCCCTGGTTTGATTCATTTAAACAGTGTTTTTTTTCTTCTGTAAAATGAAATGTTTATGACTTATCAGCTTATTCACTGGGATCAAAGATATATGAATTGGACATTCTGAAAATAAACATTGTTGACATTTTTTTCAAATTACAAATTTGTTCTCATTTTATTAAAGATTTATGCATTTTAGATCTTAAATTTTTTTTACAATTTTACAATGGATGTTTTGCATTGGACATTATAACTGAGAACCCAGTTGGCTACTTCCCTTCCTTTCAGTGGAATTTTATTGCTGAGCAAAGACCCAAATCTCTCATTTTCTCTGTTGATCAGCATGACACTGCACTTGCTATTTTCTCACATTAAGCACTTACAAAGGATTAATTTGAAACCAGTTGTTGCATGCTAAGGCATGATCCAATTTGCATAAGCACATGGACTTTTGCTGAACATCTGCTTTCCAACAATGAAAAAAGATAGTGAAGCAGATTAACTTATGGAATGCTCCTTGTATTGTAACAAATATAAATTCTTATTGTTATTCAAGAACATAAAAAAACTGGTGTATCTGCTGCTATTAGAGGACTTAAGGATGAATGTTTTATTATAGTTTTTTTCCCCTCAAATGTATAACGAAAAATACTTTCGAAACAATAGTATAGAAAACCGTTCTGAAAATTTAATTCTTCAAAAAGAGTATAAAATATTTATAAATGTGGAAGAATCGTGAATTAAGCATGAGACACTTATTGTTTTCAAGTCACTGCATGAGATTCTTTGACACTTATTGTTTGTATATTTGGTGTTTTCAAGATTTGTGCAAATGGCTGTTTTCTTCTATCAAAATTGAAATAGTCATTACATACTGTTTCATGTGTCTTTGTGGGATGAAAAGTAATATTGCCTAATTTAATATAATTTTTCCTGATGTAGTTTTTTCATCTTTCTTGGTTGCTTATTGTTCATTATAAACTTCGAAACAAATATAGAATTGAATTGTTTTGTTTTTTCCCTTGTTATTTTTATAAATTTTTTTTTTATTATAAAATTATCTATTATAATTTGGTATTTTGTTTACTGTTAGGATGGATGGACTTGAAATGTTCTCTTTTTTCTCAGAGTACAACAAGAAATACTACTATTAATTTATACAAGATTGCTACATAAAATCTCGTTTGGTTGCTTTTTTTTTAAATATAATATACTAATTAAAACTTTTATATAATTTTAATTAGCAGATGGCGGTTAAAAATATTACTAGTTTTTGTTTTTGTTACCACCTTTGCATTACTTCTTGCATGACTCCTGCCCCTTAAATATATAATTTTATTTTTTAATGTAATTGCATCTTAATTTATTTATATTATCTTCTTCCAGTTGGCTGATGTCTGGAGACTTATTCAACCCACAGTTCTGAAATGTCTTCCTGAAAAAAAGTGATAATATAGAATGAAACTTGAGCAGCATGAAAGAGTACACGGATATTATGTTAACTTTCATGCGATTCAGGTTTCATTTTACTAGGCAGTTGATTTCTCTGTTTCTTGTTTATTTTGTCATCAAATTCTCTAAAATGTCTCTTCCGATGGAAGAAATTAATCCTTGTAGTGTGAACTGTTGTTGCATAGTTATTGTAGATAATTTCTGTAAATAGTGCATGTAAGTTTATTGTAGTTTGTCTTATATTGTAGATTTGTATATTGATGACTAGTTATACACTTGTCAAAGATTTACTTATTTGTAGTTGTAATTTTGTTATCTTTTTGAAGCTGTATTTTGCATGTTAAAGAAATAGAAATACATTTATATTGGAGTTAGTTTTTGTGTTAATTTATCTGGACATTAAACATAATTCATATTGGGTTCGCTTTACTCCTCATAATTTATTTGGTACTAATTGACCTAATTATTTTCCGTGTTTAATATAGAAAATTTAAATCTCTTCATATAAATTTTTAATTAGCATATGTAAACAGTTATTTACCACATGTAATTAAACATGATCCTATATTTAGCTTTTAAAGGGTTAGAAGTGTACCTTTTGAAAATAGGTTATATCTAGAGCCTGTAAGTTCAGGCATTTGTTTTTACTGCAATAGGCATGCAAAAAAGGTATTTATTCTGGCTAAAGTACGGGGCAAAACACTAGACACTTTAGTAGAATCATCATTTAAATGTAATTAGTGTAAAAAATTAATTATTAAAATTTTTATTCTAACTCAAAAATTTACATAAGCACTCATGTGGAAGGAAACTACCTTTTCTTTGTAATCTGGATCGCCCTTGACCATCCAGTTGACGACTATGAATTTATTTTACTCACCGCCCTATGTCTACAAAATGTTATTGTGGACTCCCGTTTTGAATCTTGAAATGGTAGTAGTGAAAATGGAATTGTTGATTTAATTTTTTTAATTTGTGTAATCATCAGAAAGGAGGAGAGAACAGGAAGGAACTCAGAAGGGTATAATCATGTACAGACAGTTCTGTCCTCAAAAGGGATCCGTTGCCATATACAAACAGGATGAGATTTCTGTGAGCAAACAAGTCCCTAAGCATCAACGCAAATATAAAAAATCTTCACTTGCATCATCTTCCTTTGCCTTTTAGATTTTAAACACAACCTGACACTGGAGCCTCTGCATCCCCAGAAAGACAATACACGACTTCATATTGTCCACAATAGCAGATATGTTTCCAACTTCATAGAGATGGGGTCAGGAGGGGTAAAAGGTAAAATAATAACAAAAAAAGCAGAAAAGGCCACAAATAAGGAATAAAAACGCACAAAATTATATTAAAATAGAAAACAAGGTCATTTAGTATTTCTCATTATTTTCCAAATTGAACATTTCTGTATGATTTTTTTGGCTTGACGTCTTTTGCATTGGCATTGTACTTCTTTTGAATTTGTTAAGAAAAATTATTTTCTTTAATTTGTAGATTTTCAGAATATTCTGTTACTGTGAGAACTACTTATTTTTAGTTGTTTTTTTTTTTAATACCACTAGCCATTAATTACCAACCAAGCTGCTTCAGTGGTATAACGGTTAGCCTATTGAGCTGTTGCACCTAATTTTGCGAGTTCGAACCCGACTGAAGCTGTGGATTTTTAAGGATGAAAAAAATTCTTTGTACAGAATCTTTCAGAGGGCAAGTAAAGCCGGCTGTCCCATGTTGTAGATTTACTACATGTAAAAGATCCAAAAGCCTAAAAGAAGCATCTGAGCTAAATTCAAACCACCTGTTGTGTCTCCCAAGTGATACCTTCATTCTCCGCTAGATGGTGAAAGGAGTGTAGCAAAATTTGCATGGTCAGACAGAAGAGCGGGCCTGATGGCCTCTCTCACCACGTAAAATAAGACATGAACTAAAAAAACAATCTCCTAATATTGCCCTTTGTCCAGAGTCATCTTCTCCCATGAAACAGCCAAGTTACCTGCTCTGCGCTTTTGACTTAAAAAAGAAAATTAATTTATTTGAATAAATTACGTTCATAATGACCTGTAATAAAATGTATTTAATTGTCTAATTTTAAACAAAATAATTTGTTAAAATAATAAATTAATAAATTTAGATATACAAACAAAATTTGATTTTCTTTATTGTACAAAATGTGTAAACATGTGTCGAATCCAGCTCAGAAAAAGACACATTGAATGAAAAGAAATTAGAATGCAATTATGGAAGAAAATTGTCAGAAGCCAGGGAAGAAAGAATGATGGGAAACGTAGATGAAATCCTTTATGAAGTGTTAAATAGCAATTGCATTTCGACATTACAAGGTATGGCGTCATGCAGTTGCAATAATAACACAGACGAGTGTGGGTTAGACGGGTCATTTAGAGGTTTATTATCAGTCCACCACCTTATTACAAAATAACGTAATTACTAATATCCCTACACAGAGTAATTTCCCGATACGGCTACCACACCACTAAGCACTAATCTCAAGCATTAGATGGCGTGAAGCGCCGCAACCCTCCTACGACTCAACCTCGAGTCAGCCTCTGTACGGCAACACATTGCCGGCTCTTGCACAGCTCGCGGCCCGCGCCCTCCCAGACAGTCCGATCCGTGCCGTACCGCGTCCCGTAACCAAGAGAGCGTTCCGCCGCTCGCCGAGGCTGACGCTCGCCCTTCCCCCCACCACGCTGCCTCCTAGAGTTTCCCGCCGACGTCACATCCGCTCCTAAACAAAGGCTAACGCGTGGTGCCTTAGCGTCGCCTATGCCACGCGGCCGTTCGTTACAATTGCGTTTGTGCATGACGCTACAAAGGGCATCAAAGAGATGTAAACAACATGCCTGGAAGCTAGATGAAATACTCTCCTAGTGGCAAGATATAGAAATAGAACAAGGAAATAATAAAATTGTAACACATTGAGAGGAAAAATATCATAGTCCAGAAAAGAGATGGCTGCCAAAGGAATAAATGACAAAGATCCAAAATTCCCATGTACAAGTTGGGCAAAAAATGCACAGATGTATGTGGAAGACACATGGTAATGGTAAAAATTTAATGGAACAACTCCATAACAATGGCTTGAAAAAAATATGCATGTACGAAATAAATGGAAACCAAATTGAACATGAACTATGTCTTTAAAATTGGAATAAAATTTGAAGAACTTGAGACCATTGCATCTGCCCTTTGGCCCCAAGGGATCATAATTAATGCAATGTACAAAAAGTAGATAATTTAGTCACAGTAACACCATCCCAAGGTAATCACTAGAAATAATAAAAATTACAAAGCAAACGGTAACATGGCTTCAGACAAAGAAATACAACTAGAGGAAGAAATAACAATAAGCAAATACAGTCGACTCCGGGTATAGTGAACTTAAGCTGCTGGTCCTGTCTCAATTACATTACAAATAAGCATACGACGATTCGGTAATAGTGAACCGAACCTGAACCTATAGTGAACGTAGGAAATACGTCCTGGAAAAGAATATATCTCATCGGTGCCACTAATTCCAACACTAGGCAGCTTGGGGAAAAAAAGAAAGAAAAAAAAAATCATCGGCCAAATGTCATAATCGAAGTCTGCTCTGAGGTGAAGGTGGGCCCGGAATGGGGACTTTACTGATGACCTTATGCCACTCAGTTTCACTGCTGAAACAAAGGCCCTTGTCCTACGTGGGCTACAACTGGCGATGGTAACGGCGCCGCACTGATGGCATGCTTGCTTTAGTTTCATTCTTGGTGTTACTTGATATTTCAGGGGGAAAAGGCGCGCTGAGTTCTACGAAAGAAGAACGCAACTGCCACAGTCTGCCGATATCTGCCTTGCCACACAGAAAAGCAATCGGTTTCATTAGCCGCTTACGCCATCCCGCTACCGAAATGATCTCATATGTTATTAGGCGAGTAGAAGAGATTTTGGAGAGTGGGATGGTTTTCCAACTGTACAAGAGGAATTGAAGGGTGTCAAGACTGCATTACGATACTTAGACACAGAGGACGATGCAGAATCAAGTAGGAAAAGAGCACAAACTTTGGAGAAGGAATTAGAGAAATTACTAATTAAAAAGTACGAAGCAAACAATTTAAATTAATATCTATTTAATTTTGACATTGGATATATTGAACCAACAATGTTAGTCCCTAGAAGTTCACTATAACCGGAGTCGACTGTACTACTTATGAATACGAAAAATAGGAAAAGTTCTGGAATGGGTGAAATTAAAAGAGATTGTGATGAATAAGTAGGAGATATGTGGAAAGACTGGGAAAGAAATGGATTACGCAGGAACACCAGGTAGGTTAATTATCCATTTTAGGTATACTACTTAACAAAGAACACACTTCAGACCTTTCATCCGGGAGAATATGAAAATGATAAGCAAATTTTAAATTACAGCAGCAACAACAATACTGCAATTTGGGGTTATATGCTTCTTTCATTGCTAAATACAATTCATAGGAATATAGGCCTGACATTATTTGCATTCGAAGTGTTGGTAAGAAAGGTGATAACCTTTGTCACTATTTAACAGGTATATATCCAGTAAGATTTTAAGGGGAGGCAGCAATTGGACCCCCTCCATCCCTTAAAAAGATTTTTTGAATGAATGTAATTTGTATTTTTACTTAAATATATAAATATAAAGTTTTGTAATGCTGCAAAAATATGTGAAGACAATAAATGTCGTTTGGAGTTTATGATTCTGAAAAAGTGCATTTTAAAACCGTCGGTCAGTCAGTCTGCAAACAACACTTACATATATATTGTTCACGGGATTTCTTCCAAAATGAATGAGTCGTCAACCCATCTGTCCAAACCTGAGGTCTCTTGAATTTTGAAATAGGTCTTTTTTTTTTTTAGTTATTTTAAATTAACTCCAAAGTATGTCTAATGGCCCTTTTCTGTAAATAATATAATCACTCATGAACAGGTTAGTGCATTAGTTCTTATTCAAAACTTTCTGATAATGGTGCCAAATTTGTTCTTTAATCGCTGTTTGTTGTCAAATAGACACCTGTGCGCTTGCAAGTATTGTAGAAGTTCAATTACCATTGAAACCCCTGAAATTTGGAAAACATCTTCATAATTGAAGAGATATTTTTTCTCTGAATGCACTCTTTTCTTTAATATTGAAACTTTAAATGACAGCTTATTCAAAGTATTATTGGTTTTGAAGTAATTTTGGGTGAAATATTGTCAATTTTTTAAAAGTATCTTCCATTATTTTCTCAAAAACGACTAATTTTTACTTTCTCGCTATTGCTTATGCAGTAAAGAGAAAGTTATGTAATACTATGGGAATCTAGTGGTGCTACAGCAGAAAATACTTTTTCGCCCTTAGTGAAGGTTACCAGTCGATTATCTCCAAAATTGATATTCCTCAATCGATCTGGCTGATGTCGCGACCCCTTGAATTTAAACCATATTTTTGGGGGGAGAACTTTACATGAATATATATATATATATATATATATATATATATATATATATATATATATATATATATATATATAGACACACACACACACATACTGATGCCACCCCCGCCTAACATCAGGCACCTAATGGGGCGTCGGAGACCAATTCTCGATGCGAGTTTTACATTTACCGCAGGGTGGCAGGATCTTTCGGGTGTGAGAAAAATGCAAGACACGTGAATCAAAAAGTTGGTGCATATATTCTGGAACTGAATGTGCATAGAATATATACGAATCGAAATGAAACAAATCAACACGGAAAGAAATAACATTTGATTGTTCGAGTTCGATTCACGAACTGCACCTCAGAGCTCTGATCTATAGATCTGTAGAAATTTACTCCGAATATGCTTACTAAGAGTTAATCTTTTTACAGGAGGTTTTAAGCGTCACATTTTCTTGTGCCGTGCACGGTCAATGCCTGATTGAAACATACGCAAACGTTTGCTTTATCAACGAATTGGAAATACCACACTCTCTGGTGTCAAGATTTGAATCATAAATTACACACATTTAAAGAATTGTTTTTCAACTGCACAAAAAAAGCAAATCACCCATAAATAATCGTTTCAACAAACAATAAGATACAGATTCTACTACATACAGTTGGTTAGTGATTCCGGGCGCGTCAACAGCGTAGGTCATTGTCCCGTAAGTGTAGTGCATGTTTTTCATTGGGAGATGGCGGTCATCCTCACCCGCGATCGCGAGATCCGGCGCCGACCTACCGTCGGCTAGTGGGGTTTCCCCCTAACCAGGACTCTCCCACCAGCGGGGACAAGTTCTAAGCTCCCGACCGGTCTCCCGGAATATGTGGTGGTGTAGTGCGTGTAAGTGTGTGTGTGTAAGGGAAAGGATAGGACAAGGAAGAGGAAGGAAAGATCGCGCGCGGTCCATGTCCCGTTCGTTAGGTACTGCTCCGGCGTTCGCCTGGTTTGATCGGAGAAACCAGAGAAAACTACCGATCAGAGCAGCCGGCGAGTCAATAGAATTCTCCAGATAGCGTCTGAATTCGACGTACCTGACAATCTAGTGTCGAAAATGCTGCCACCATCGGGACTCAGACCTAAGACCTCCCGGTCAGAGGCGTTGCAGTGACATCAGTTGATGCACGGAGCTACGGTTGCTCCCGGTTACTACGTACAGTGTATACAATTCAAATGAATGTCTTGAATCAAAACTGAATGAAACGTGTCATGAATCTACAAGGCACCTATTGGCTCCCTTTCAAACAGTGGGTTCGTGTCCAGTGTCTTTTAATCTATGTAACTGCGCTCCCTTTCACTCTGAATTTCGTCTTATTACTTATTCGGCCGATTAGTTCGCAGGAACCACCATTCCTTAGATACAAATTCTCAACTGTCGCTTTCCACGCACTTCAACAATCCCGTCACACTACCGTTTCTTTACCTTGCGCTGGCTCGCTCTCGCACCTGGCCTCGCCGGGACACCGACGTCACCCGCTCTGCTGACTCGCGACCTTGCTCGGAGCGCAGGGGGTTAGCGCCGTCGCCTCCACCGCGCTGCCGTCATACACTCCGCTGGGCGCAGCTTCCTCGCTCGCTGCGTCGACCAATCCTGACCAAATTCCAATATACAATTTTCTTCCCTCTCGCTTTTCTGCCACGGATCTCGTTCGCATGCCTCTTTTTCTTTCTTTCTATCCGTTCCACACCTCGAATGCCGCCGTGCCCAGTCCTCGCACGTAATGAATAACGGCGTTTTTAATTGTTCTTGAGGTCGCTCTCGGCACGCATTCGTTTCACAACTTCGACGAAAATGTTATAGTTCTCACCGCCTTTTTCACGTAAACTCTGCTCTCGGAAATTCTACCTCTACTCCTTACAATGTAACTTCAAATTTCACAACGTTCTGCTCGAACTTGGAAATTTCACTGCTCGTTCAGTGGCCTCGTAATAGCGGATCTCACGCTAATTCTTCCGTACTTAACTGTGCTAATTACTTCCAAAAATCTTTCTAGATGGCGTTTAACTTCCTGATTATTTTACGTATTCGGACGAACAACTACCAACACCGCCGACGACACAGCCAAGACCCGCCGGTCAGCCGTCCGGTTTATTTACGCGCGGGCCTTCCACGGAGGGGAGGTAGCGCGTCATACCTGTACAGGACTGACCCCTCGCGTTTATCCTGTCCGGCAAATACCGCACGGAGTTGTGGTCAGTGCGTCCTCGTTGAGCGCAGCGGCATGCTTCCCTCTGAAACATGCGTTGAACTCGCCGCAGCTACGTGGGTGGCTGGGGCGTTCGGTGAATGGACCGAATATAATATATATATATTCTAACTCGCACGATTCTCGTTCCAGTCCAAATCTTTCTCACCTACGCTTCGCTCTCCCTGGGGTCTTCTCTCCCTTCGTCTGCCGCGCCTCGTACACGTTTGTTCGCGCTTCCAGCCTCGAATAATTAATGTTGCTGAAGTTATGCTTTAAATGCTCAGCCTACCTACCACACTTTGTGCATGTGCGGTCTCAGCGTGCAATATGAGATGCTGGATTTAGTTAATGCCCTTCTGCGCGAATTTTACAAATTTGAAATTATTTCGAAGTCAAACAATCACTTCACTTGCTCTCTCAAATATTGTGAATGTTAATGCGAAGAATGTTCGTGCTCTCCACTTCATAATTACATCACTTTCGTGGATACGCTTCTCAAGCTAACTTTTAACTACCAAGTTAAAATAAACTCCTATGCTATCAAGTTACAATCGCCTTCCGAACTCAGTCTAGTCGCCGTCGCTTCTGCAATCAAAAAGAGCTGTCTAGTCGCCGTCGCTGCTGCAATCATAGAGAGCTCCTCCGAGGCGCGCCGCGATACTTATGGTTCTCGCGACTGGGGAAATTTTTGGAGGGGTGAATATTCTTATAAGAAATAATCGCTATTGCCAACTAATAGCTGATTATTCGATCTGCCATCTGTACAGAGTGGCCGAGGAATCTGAAAAGCAAATATACATTTCTAGCTACTCATTTGCTGGAATTGGCGAAATGAAAATCTTTTCTATTCACAGAAACTTGTAAGTTTATTCAATGTTCCTTGTTAACAATACGAAACTTTTGGTCATGACCAGTCTCAAACCTTATATTGCAGTACCCGTCTTCGCGTGCTCTCGACCGATGTCGCCGCGTAGAACCATTTTAAATCTTCCCCGGTGTCGATGGCTCCAGGACCAAATACTATCTTCTTTTCTTCCGTTCTGGCACAAGTCACTGATCCTCACCGCCTCATAAATTGATAAGACAATTAATTCTCCTTTTAAAAGTTCCCAGTTCTTTCTACGCGTATACTTAAAATATTAAAGTTCAGCAAACTATATCTGCATCAAATACTCCCAGTCCTGTTGCCGACAAATTCACCTAAGTTCTCAATTCTAGCTGCTGCACTAGAAATATTTCCAAGTTCCAATTTCCGTACATTACATCAATATTTTAAGTCCGACAATCATACGTTCCAAAGTAAATGTTCACAATTCCCAAACTCCCAACACCATTTGTCTACACACGATCCGCACAGCACCACGGCATAAGTCGGAATGCCTCCATATTCCACTCTTTCAGCCCTTCAAAACTCGGTCCGTCTTTCTACTGTTTCTTGTCAGAAAAAATTCCATGCCTAGCCAATCCCCCAATCACTTACAAATTCAAGTAGCCGCGCCCCAGACTGTCATTGCTTTCTCGGCCAATCCCCAAACAGTTTAGTTTGTCAACTGGCCGCGCCCCGTGGTTCAAAGCAATGAAGTTTGTTGACCTTGACGACAACTCGTCTACCGTTGCTATGCCGCCATGCTATGCCGCTAACGTTAATGTTAGTGACGAGAGAAACAAGACAAAAATATTTAATTTTCGTAAATTTTGAAAAAACACAAGAGTAGAGTTATGTGGCATTTATGTCATCTTTTAGAGTGAATTTAGTACTATGCCTACCAAAAGTTTAAAGAAAAAATTTCGAACGGTTTTTCAGATATTCTATTTTTTGTATTTTTTAAAATAGCAAATATTGTACGCCATATTGCGAGAAGATTGCAAGAATTTCAAAAGAATGTACATGACCGTAATAAAAGAACTACTTATGGACAACAAATTTAATTTGAAAGAAAAATCTCTACCTCCATTTTTGTAGTTCTAGGAAAACGCCGGAAAAAAATCAAACTTTTGCAATTTTCAATTGCAGAAAATTCAGAGTTAACGACAAAAATCGGATCCACGCCACCTTTATAAGACTATTTTACTCTCTTCTTACAAGAATTTTAAAGAAAAAAATTGGAGTCGTTTTTAACAAAATGTTGAAAATGTCCGAGGGGCTTCGGGTAAAATACCCCCTTATTGTTAAGAATGTTTTTTAAAATTTCAAAGCTTCGACTAGCCAGATTGACAGAGGTTTCTTCAATTGTGAAAAAATCCTACTTGTGTTTTAGCCTTCACAGACGGACGGACGGATTTTGATTTCAATTGGTTTTTCGGTATCAAGGCCCCACTAAACAGGGATTCTGGCTCCCCCACGAGTTTGAGGATTTTTTAAAAATACTTTGGTCCACTGGTTTTATGCACTTTTTCGTTACAAGAGACCGGCAATTAATTTTTTGTCGCCGAATATATACCCTTTCTTCGCGCAGCTTTACATAACTTCCTCAATACTACGTATATTACTCTGTTCCTACAAGAACATAACTAGATGTGCTACAGAATGGCACAGACTTTCTCGTAGAAATGTTATCTAATTTCCTTGGTGTGGACAGGGGCAGTATAGTGTTGCCCATCCTTCTTGCAAGCTGCCCAATGTACATTTTTTTGAAATTTTCTGAACTCTTCGGTCTCCAAATAGAACTGAAAAATTATTTTAATAATATTACAGAAGACTAAAACCTAGTCGTAAATAACAATTTTCATTGATAAAATTTGGAGCCGTCTTTATGAAAAAGGCGCCAAGCGTTACTGTAAATGCGAAATTTGAAGCTCTTTTTCACAAGAATCTATTGATTTTCGAAAAACTTAATTTGAAGTAATTTGAAGAACTTCCACTCCCAAATTCAATAATGTGAGTGATGCTGTGACATACCAAAAATGACTGACATTTTATTTAGGCAAAAATAATGGTCAAAATGTTGTAGATATTGCAAAAGCTCCAATTGGATATCTAGAGTGGTGAAATCCACCGTAGAATTTGGGGGTCCTCAGACGTGGGTTTCTATTGTGAGATATGCAGATGACACCGTAGCAATGCCTGAGACATGGGTTTCTATGGTGTAGATACGCAGAGGACACCGTAGTAACCGGGAGAGCTGTAAAGTAAACACGCTAGGTACACCATAGCAACGCGAAAAAAAACAATAGAGAGAAAAACACAGCGAGCTTTGAAGGGTGGATCAGATTGGAAATTAGGGCATTCCGAGTTGTGTCGTGGTGGTGAGCGTATCGCTTATACAGTTTTTCTTGAGGTTATTTTCAAATCGGGACTTGTGATATTTCGTGATGGTGAACATTGAACTTGAACTTGGAATATTTTAGGTGTGCAACGGGAACTTGTAAAATTTACGTGTTTTACCATTGCAAACTCGGACTTGTAATATTTTCATGAGTGAACTTAGAATATTTTCGCGGTGGAGTTGCAAGATTTGACTTAAAAAATTTACCAGTGAATTGTGATTTGCCATATTATTCCGACATGGGAAAGTAATCAGTTTGAAATAGGTGCCCAACTGAGGCGCAAGATAAAGAGTATAGGCAGTGCTTGTGAAGTGGTTGGAGGAAGTTTCGACTTAGTCGCTGATCATTGTGGAGTTCAACAAGAAGGACGATTGGTCTACCCAACGCGACGTCGGGCGACGTGCGCACGAAGAGGCAAGAAAGGATAAAAGGTTCCATCGCTGTTATTGCAATAACGAGAAAAATGGTCATGACCTAACGATAAATTGTAATAATCAATGATAGTCTGATAACTTTTGGCATGCATAATAAATTAGAATTCATAATTTGAAAGAACGCTGATTCTCATTTGCCATTACGTGCAATCCTAGAGTTATCATTTTAGAATTATTTTCAGATTCCTCCCCACTCCGTATGGATGGCAGATTGAGTAATTGGTTGCGGAGAAAGAAGCAAAAATTATTTCATAAGAACCCGTCGACCGAGCTAGCGGGATTTACATTTATTTGTAATATGTCCGAAGACCGTAATAGATAATCAGGAATTCAAGTGTAACCTTTTCCTGGCGCCCAAATTAGTAATAAATTCGGAAATTGGTTACGATTTACACTTGTAATTATAGACGTTTTAATACAAATCCATTGAAATGTGCATATTAACAGCGTGAGAGATATTTAAAATAATTCGTGTAATTTTTGAAAAAACAAATGGATACACCAAAATGAATTTTACGTCATATTAAACAGGACTCATAAAACTATCTATTGGAAAAATTTGAAGAAAAAAATTGGAGTCATTTTTTGAGAAAATTTAAGAATTTTTTCCGCCGAAAATCGCCGTTTTTTCGGCGCAGCATTACATAACTTTCTCTATACTACGTATATTATTTTATATATACGTACGTATACGAAAAAGTAAAAATGAACATATAAGCATCTATGAAAAATTTTAAGCAAAATGTTATAAAGAACGAGGCATTAGATAACTGATTTGATTTCCAGTTCTTCACTGTCCTTTTAACCTCCCCATACTAGTTACAAATTTCCCTCAAATTACATTTACATTGTTTTTACATTAATTACAAATTACATTTAACTGCTCACGCTTTCGTCTTGAACGCTAGCCATCCGCGCTTGTTGACCTCGAGACCTGCGGTGCAGTCCGCAGCCCCGTTCACAAGTCGCTCGTTAGTTTGGCTGGTGCTCGGTCTCCGCTTCCGCCCGATTCCGTGATACGGCTTCACCGAACTCCCAGCGCCACCTCAAAGCGGGCTTTCCTCGGCGCCGTGCGCGGCAGCGCGTAGTGTTCGCGTTGCTTTCCTCAGCAGCTGCCTGCGCTGTCTTCACGGCAACTACCTCCAAACAGTCCAAGTGCAGCACCTGCACCCACGTGATGTCCGCTCTCGTCTTCTCTTACCCATTCAACACTGGTTAGCAAGTACTGTCCCTTATAGCTCGGCTGACGATTCTACAGTTCTTTTTACAGTTCTGTAGTCTACTTCATTTAATTGGTTTACTCACAGCCACTAATATGACTTCAGATCTTTCGTACGACTTCTGCGAAATCATACTTTCGTACTATAATGGGAAACTACTTTATGCCTCATTCAAATGCAAACTTAAACGTAACGTAAGCCGTAAACGTATGCAGTAAACTTTTCACGTAAAAACGAGCATTCACAATGGCAAACGTAAGCTGGAACGTAGGTTTTGCCTGAACCAATCAGAATTCAACAAATTGATCGATGCGTTTCTAGCTTTTTTTTCGACTCTCCTATCGATTTCACCTTTTGCATTTGCGAGCAGCTGTTGCGCTCCTACCTATTGAGGTTATATGCGAGCAGTGAACATTAAATTGTGTACCGCAAATATATTTAACGCCACGTTCAGATTCTGTCATGGAGAGAGATTTGGGCGTGCAGCTTGTGCTGTTGCAAGCTTCTGCAGCATTAATTTTAGGGGCGCTTTATTTAAAAAGAAGAAGGAGGCGCTTTATTTGTCATTTCGAATCAACACTTCGCAAGTCGTACCAAAACTCCACAAACTTCTTTGCTCTACCTTTCAACTATACACACCAACGCACACCAATACACACGCATGAACAAGAATCGATCTGGAGTAGTCCTTCCTTCTCGCGGATTTTGTTGTGCATTTGTTTTCTTCATGCTGCTCTCTGATTGGTCTTCGGTAGAATTTCGACGTAAACTTAAACGTAGAAGCTTGGAGCTTGCGAGCTCCTTAAGTTTACGTCTCACGTCTACGTTTACGTCAAGGCATTGTGAATGATCTCGCTTTATAACCCGTTTCTAGGTTTTGCGGCTACGTTACGGTTACGTTTAAGTTTGCATTGTGAATGAGGCCTTACTTTCAAAGTTCTAATCTCTCGTTCTAGTTCATGATTTCAATTCTCTTCGGTTCTTTTCAAACGGTTCTTTTACGATTCTAATGCGCTTTCGCAAAATTGCTGCTCCGGCTCAATATTAACGTGCGAACTGTCATACGACAGCGTCATGTACAAGAAAACTAGCTTACTGCACGGCGTCTCGCCAAAGAACTCATATCCCTCCCCGAAAAAAAGGTCACCGTTCCGTTTTCCTAGCTACTTATGCGTAAACCTTCTCCATAGTAAGGGGAAGCGTGACGTCACGCCCCTCCAGGCACAGAATCTCCAAGCGTTCCAACCACTGAAAGTTGGCCGCAATGTTGTGGACAGCTACTAACAGATCACGCTCATACTGACAGCTCGTTGCGAACGGCACGTTGCGAACTGGGCATTTTCGCGACGTTGAAGACACGTGGGCGACGAGAACGTTTAGAGGTGTTGCCCAACATCACTACTCACACACACACACACACACACACACACACACACACACACACACACACAGATATACAGGGTATCACATATGTAGGCCTGAGAGCGACTACGTATAAAAGTAATTTCAATTTCCGCGCAAATCAGGGCGCAGTCAAGGAGGCAGTGTCGGCTGACCAAAGAGATAGGCGAGGCATGCGTTTCATCACACAAGAAGAAAAGAGGACAGGAAATGACAGACCTGTGGACATGTGAAAAGACTTCTTCTGATTCTGACAGCGCAGCGGAAACGTTCTTCTGATTTGGTAGCGGAGCAAAAAGAATCTTATATTTTTGGCAGCGGAGCGGAAAGGTTCTTCTGATTTTGGCAAAGAAGCGGGAAACGTTCTTTTGATTTTGGTAACGGAGCAGAAAGGTTCTTCTGATTTTGGTAGCGAGCGGAAAGTTTCTTCTGTTTGAAAAATCTTCTGATTTTGGTAGCGGAGCGGAAATGTTCTTCTGGTTTTGGCAGCGGAACGGAAATGTTCTTGTAATTTGTATTATGTATAGTATAATGTACGTTTCCTCGTCTTTTTTCAGTATGATACATGCAATAGAACATGAGAAAAAATGAAAAACACGTTTCTCGTATTTCTGCAGCTGATTGTTTTGTGATTCTACGTCATTTTGTATTCACTTTCATATGAGCATCGCGATTAACGATTTGGATTGGGGACACTTTTCACCGCCTTATTCGGCTACACCCTTTTTTCTTTAAATTTTTGGTAGGGGTAGTGGTAAATGCACCCTATACGATTACATAAGCTCCATATGATACTCTATTCTTTTGTTTTGTTTTTTTCAAAAATTACAGAAATGTAATTTTTTTTACTTGTCTCTCCCTCGTTAAAATTTACCTTTCAGATGTATTTCATTGTTCAACGTTTCTTAACACATGAGCTTCAAAGTATCTCTAATGATGGTATTTTGAAATGTCCGTAAGTTCTCCATAATCGTTGAGTATAATTGAATTGAATTGACGAATTTTCTGAACTATTTGAACCAAATTTTCTAAAAAACTACAAATTTTCGCCGAAATTTTCCACAGTGGAAAAAAATTTAATTCTCACCGATATTTCAAGAGCTTGGTTTTTGCCAAGATATTTGCCAAAATCAAAATAATGCTGAAAAATGTTGGTGTTTTTAAATCATAAGTAGGATAAAAAGTATGTGTTGCAAAAAACTACAAAATTAAAGATAGAAATTTTTTCTTCAAATGAAGTTCGTTGGTCATAATTAGTTCTTTTAATAATGTCATGCAGATTTTTTTGAAAATGTAAGTTGTTCTCGCGCAATGCATGCAATATTCGCAATTTTTAAAAATTAAAATACTATCTCAAAAACGGCTCCAATTTTTTTAAGTTTTTGGTGTGGATAGTGCCGAACGAAGTCTCTACGATGACATGAACGCATATTGCTATATTCTTTTGTTTTCTCAAAAACTAAAAAATGTAATTTTGTTATCACTCACGGCAGTAATATTTACATTACAGACGATTTCTTAATGTTATAGCACCTATGAGTACATGTGCTTTAAATATTGTCAAATAAAGTTCCTCGAAAACTCAACAATTGTTTGTTAATATAATCTTAAAATTCCGCATTTTTAGAAACGCTCAATCGCCATTTTCTCAAAAATTGGCTCCAAATTTTTTCTTCAAACTTTTCTAACGGATAGTAGTAATAACGTTAGGTTTATTTTGGTGCATATATTTATTTTTTCAAAAATTGTATTTTTTCCAATATCTCTCACGCCGTAAGTATGCACATTTGAGTGATATGTATACATTACTTAATTAGTGAGTTGATGTTATTCCAATGACTTCAAATGAAGTTATTCGTAAACTCAAGAGATCCCTCTGAAAAAGAGCTTCAAATTTCGCATTTCAGAAACGCTTAACACCATTTTCTTACAGACGGCTCCAAATTTTTTAATGAAAATTGTTATTCGGGAGTAGGTTTTAGCCTTCTTTAATGTTCTTAAAAATATTTCGGTTCTACTATTTAGAAACCGAAAGGTTGACTAAAATTTTAAAAAATTGGAAAAATATTTTGTGCAGCGATAGATAGCAGCAGGCAAGAAGGAAATGCAAGACTGTACAGTACCAGTCCACAGCAAGGAAAGTAGAAAAACTTACTACCAGAAAGTCTGTGCCATTCTGTAGCACCTCTTGTTACTTTCTCGTATACGTACGAATAGTATAGAGAAAGTTATGTAATGTTGCGCGGGGATTTACGGCGAAAAAATTCATTGCCAGGCCATATTTTTTTACCTATCTCTCATGTCTGTAAAACGTACATAAAAGGCGATTTCTTCGCATTATTATATTTATGAACACATGTGCTTTAAATAATGTCAAATAAATTTTCTCGAAAACTCAACAGTTTTCTGTAAAAATGAGCACAAACGTCGGCATGTTCGGAAAAGCTTAAACGCCATTTTCTCAAAAATACTCCAAATTTTTACAATTTTTAAGGAATTTTTTTTAAATTTTTTTATGTTTTTTCAAAAATTACACAATTATAATTTTCTTGAAATACCTTTTCACGCCGTCAATAGGACATTTCCATATATTTGTATGCATATTACATTTGATAGTGGAAGCGCTTCAAATGACTTCAAAAAAAACTTTTTCAAAAACCCAATAAATTTCTGTGAAAAACAGCTTAAATTTCTAATTTACTTTAGTAGCTTTAGATTACTAAAGCTTAATCGCCATTTTCTTAAAAACGACTACGCATTTTCCAATGAAAACTTCAATTTAGGACGAGTTTTTGCGCTTCTTTAATATTCTTGAAGTAAATGTTTTGTTCAAGTAAGAACGGACACGTGCGAAAATCCCTGGGATAAGTAGTTTACGAAAGAAGTAAGATGGCAAAGGTCAATGAATAAATAAATTAACATGGACGAACGAACAGCCAATCGGGATAGGAGTTCGTGCGCGGAATGAAATTAAAAGGCGCACAATATGAACAAAAGAAGAGAACCGATCTAGGGGTTGAGGAAGACAGCAGAGCTGATGCTGACAGCAAGCGGATCAGGAGAGAGGGTAGCTCGCGATGTCGGCATAGTTAAGTTTTAAAAATGGCAGAGTGTAAACAGCGTGACTAGGTGGGAGGTGTACCACGGACCTACCGGTGTACCACGGAACTAAAAGAAAGTAACGAAGGAAACTCGCGTGTGTGGTGTTAAGGACATCGAGGGAGCATAAAATATGGTAAATGGAATCGGAACGAACACACATCTGTCAAGAAGGCAGAAACTTCAGAAAGGGAAGTAAAACGGAGACGCTTTGATTGATTTTTTTCATGATTAATGTAAGAAGATCAAGTCTTGGCATAATTAAAATTAAATTGAATTGTCATCTTTTAGAATTAATTATAAGGAGGGAACGGCCGAGCATGCAACCAGAGGGGAAGGAATTGTAAAAAAAGTTCTTTCGTTAATAATAACATTGTTGTGTCAAGTATGTTTATTTGTTTTCTTTTGTTGTCTTTCTTGTTAGTCAGTCACTGCAAAGGTGATATTAGTTACAACTGAAACTGAAGCAACAGGAGCAGAAAACGTCGTAATATTTCCTGTAATAAATACTAAGAAGTGGAGTTAAAATACTACGTAATATTTTTGGTTTTAACTGAATGCCTGTAGAGACGGACTATCGAACCCACGGTAAT
Organism: Teleogryllus oceanicus; assembly: GCA_964035755.1. Classification (NCBI taxonomy): domain Eukaryota; kingdom Metazoa; phylum Arthropoda; class Insecta; order Orthoptera; family Gryllidae; genus Teleogryllus; species Teleogryllus oceanicus. Next base: position 104,590,102 of record CAXIVR010000009.1, read on the forward strand.
ATAAATGTACCTGATAACAGCTAATTCCTATATAATAATATATATTAGAGGAGAAAAGAGTAGTTACAATATAAGAGGGGAGGGCAGTCTGTTCATTTACGTCTGGGAGTGCAAAACTAGAGACAATCCCGGCATACACCTTAAGCGATTGAGTTAACCCAGAAAACCTCGATCAGGATGGTGGCTTAGGGCCGAACAGCATCAATGTGTAGAAAATGGAAGAGAAGAGCAAAATGAAAGAAGGGAAACAAAAATGAAGTAGAAAATACGAAAGAGTAAGAAGAAATGAGACTAAAGGGGGGGCAAGCTGTACATTTATAACTGGGTGTGCAACGCAAGGGACCATCCCGGCGTACGCCTTAAGCAATTGATTAACATGCACTACACTACCACATATCCAGGGAGACCGGTCGGGAGCTTAGAGCTTGTCCCGGCTGGGGCGGTGCCCCGATGGTGGGAGAGTCCTGGTTAGGGGGAAACCCCACTAGCCGACGGTAGGTCGGCGCCGGATCTCGCCATCCAGCGGGGGAAGATCACCGCCATCTCCCGAGAAAAACATGCACTACACTAACGGACTAATGACTAGAGCAGTTGACGCGCCCGGAAACATGAATCAATCAATCGAGTAAACCCAGAAAAACCTCAATCAGGATGGCGGCTTATGGCCGAATTATTCCAGAAACGGTACAGAAATCCCACGTTTGGTATACATCAGCACTTTACATAAATGTACAACCACCAGGGAAGCACATTACTCTTTAAGTTAATAGTACCAGTAATTTCAAATATAATATTGAAAGTATTAAGAAATAATGTAAAAGTACAATAGGATATAAACATCAAGTGTATTTATACTTAAGGCCAATATATTGTTAAGATAACAATAATGACAGTACAAAGATAGCTATAAGTATTTTAGCATTTCATTTGGAGCGTGGCTAATCACTTTTGAATATTTTATTTGAACAATTTCATTAGGAGACACAGAGAAATATATGGTTGTTAATAATTTAAATGGTGTGAGAGGGAATGGAATATGAGAATAGAGTAATGAGGTATGGGATGAAATTATGAATTTAAAGAGAGGAAAGTGTAGAGTTTAGCGGGGCGGTGATCGGGTGCTTGGAAGTGGGAAAGGACTGGAGATTGAAGAGGACATGAATGCCATTCTATGTGTCATTATTCCTTACCCAAATATTTAATTCGTTTTTGAATTTACAGAAAGTATTCGAATGTGTTAGACTCGCTGGTAGTTTATTCCAGGCTCGGATAGCTGAAATGGTGAAAGATCTACTGAAAGAAGTCGTGCTGTGACGTGGTACATTGAGCAGAGCTGAATCACGAGCTCGATTTAATTTAAGAAAATTGAAGTTATTTATTAGATGTGTTACATGAAAACCGTGTAAAATTTTATAAAGAAGAAGTAGAGAGTGGAGTAACCGTCTTTTGTCTACAGTAAGAATATGAAGTGTGTCAAAAAATGCGATACATGGTCGTATTTTCTTAGATCAAAAATAAACCGTTCACATGCGTCCTATGAAACCTGAAGTTTAAGTTGTAATTTAGATGTCATGTTTGTCAGAAAAAAATCGCAATAGTCAATGTGGCATAATAAGTGATTTAATGAGTGTTTCAGTGTACTAATTGGTAAAAGCGTTCGCAGGCATTTCAGCGAATGCATTGCGACAAAAACTTAACGGCAGATTGAATCTACTTGCGAGTTCCAGCTGAGAATGTCAATAAACACACCTAGGTTATTGACTTCGGAACATCAAGGTAGAACGGTGTCATTGATATAAATTTGAGGCAGACTAGAATATATTTTATTCACAGTGCTTTCCGAACTGATAATCATGCACTGTGATTTATTTGGGTTTAATTGTAGATCTAAAAACGCTGCCTATTTATTTAAGGTTATCAAATCTTCGTTAATTTTATGTGCGAGTGAGCAGAGTTGGGACGGGTGGCCACTTAGGTATTTCTGAAGATCATCCGCGTACATTTGATGACTGCAATATTTAAGTTCATTTCTCACATCGTTTACATAGATTAAGAAGGCTAACGCCCTAATACGGTGCCTTGGGCAACTCCGCGGCCCTTTGGCGCGGCGTTTCAAGGCCCTTGAGCTGCGGCTACCGGACACCACTCTTTGGGTTCTGGAAGTTAAATAGTTAAGAAACCATGTACGTGTAGACTGTGCAAATCCCATGGTTTTTAGTTTTGCGAGTAAGATGTCGTGATCTACAGAATCGAACGCGTGCTGAAATCCAGAAGAATTAAGATAGTTATATTACTATGATCTATAACTGTTCTCGCATCTTCAACAACATTCAGTAGCGCAGTTCCGGTAATCCTGCCGGAACGGAAACCTGATTCCTGATCAATAAAACAACGTAGGCTTTCACGGCCGGAGTTGTAGTCAAAGTTTTCTTGCGGGCTGAAGGGCCGTGGTCCATTGGAAAATATATTTCCAGACGTTTCGTCCGCAACTACGGCAGACATCTTCAGTGGCGATGTGGTCTCGGACGAAGAATCCTCCTTGATGGTTCTCCGATGACTGGTCCGCGGGGATATTTATACCAGCGGGATGTGGTGGGGGGCGGCTATTGATTGGCTCGGGTCGGATGATGTGGTGGCGACGCTCGCTGTGCGTACGTGACTATTGTCATGTTCCCGCGTACCTACGTGACCGCTGTCACGTCTTTGTTCGTGATTAGGTTTTGCTTTTGCCTGGCGGATTACGGGGATCCAAATCGGATTAATTTTCATTCCCTCCTCCTTTCTATTAAAATTCCGGGGATGTTTGTGAATTTCACTGGCTTCACGGTTTAATCGTGCATGGTAGTGAGCTGTGGTGGCTAAAACATCCACGTCTCCGAATCTTATGTTGTGTTCACGACCAGAGAAAGCGTGTTCGGCTACTGCTGACTTTTCAGTGTAACCAAACCGGCAGTTCCTCTTGTGTTCGGAAAGCGTAATGTTGATACTCCGTTGTGTAGTGCCACTGTATACAGCGCCATAGGAACATGAAATTCTATAGACCCCTGCTAATGATAATGGATCGCTTCTGTCCTTGGCAGAGGAACTGAGTCACTTCAACAGAGCTTTGCAGGCCAACGGATACTCTGCAGCGGAAGTCAAGAGAGCACTCTATCCAAAGAAAACTTCACGCACTGAAACAAATGCTACCCAAACACTGAAAGTTAGTCTACCTTATGAGAAGAACATCACGGACCGTATAGGGAAAGTGCTAGAAAAATAATGTAAAAACCATTTTCAAGCCCACTTCAAAGCTTCGAAACTTATTTCGATCTGCCAATTTAGAAAATTGCCACTTTAGCGTCAAGCGATTCTTCTTCGTGGACAAGGTGCCATGGAAGTGTCAATCCATCTACATTAAACGCTTGTTTATCGAATTTTCAAAAACCACGGTATTTGATTAAGTGCGGTGAGTATTTAGGACACTTCAGATTGTAAACAAGATAAATTAGATCATGTTTTGAAATACCGGGAAAGGCAAATTGACCGATATTTCGAACTTTGTTTTTATTAGACACTATTATATGATCGATCTAAGTTTCCGTGAAAATTTTCCGGAAAATTTCGAGGCATCTGCTCTGGAAAGAGCGCGTAAACTGCTCTGCAGAAGGAGAGGTTTTTAATAAGTTATGATTAAAGTCACCCATTACAATAATATGTTCATAAGAATTGATCGCAGATGCAAAGGTTTCGTCCAACATATCTATGCTGCTTGACTTAGGAGGTAAATATATAACTGCCAAGAGACATTTTTCCCTAAAAGTCCGACTTCGATAGAAAGATATTTACTACAATGCGTATTTATTGAAGACAGCTTATGTCTATGATCGTCGCTTGATTGATTGAGTTTAAGGGCGCTTCAACGGCTAAGGTCATTTGCGCCCATGTCAAATTATTTTAAGGCCAGTGCACAATATTGCAGTGCCATGCTAACAAAGGAAAATTAAAGTCTTTAAATAGAAAGCAAAGTAAAACTGTAAAGGTACGTATCCTAATAAAAAGGGTTTGGCAGAAAAATGCCAGTTAGTTACTTTAAAATCTCGGGCTTAAAGCCAATAATTGGCATTATTATCTTCTCTCAGATAAGGCTGTACAAGTTCGTCTCTCGTAAAAAGCTAAAAAGCTTGCAGAGAGAAGACTCGGCATTTCTACGAATCTCCGCTAGGGAGATCACTTCTGCAAAGTGATGCCTTCGACGGTTATCTCTTATCTTAACACAATGCAAGAGAACATGCTTCACAGTAAGATCTATTTTGGAGTATTCGCATATAGGGATGGGTCCCCGTGGAGGAGATAACCGTGGGAGAAATGGCAGTGACCGATCCGGAGGCGTGTTAAAATGATCTCCTCGCGCCGAGCATCGCGAGATGAGGAAGACCGAGGATTTATGGAATCCTTGATTTTCGTGAGCTTAAAATCTGAGTTATGACACTGTTTGCCATTCACTGCGGATAGAGCGTTTGATAAAGAGCTTAGTGTCTTCCGTGGAGACTGTGAAGATGTCTAACTCTCTTTCCTTCGTGGCAGACTTTGCCGCCTGGTCAGCTATTTCATTTCCTCTTATTCCCACGTATCCAGGGACCCAACAAAAGACTAAAATATAATGGCGAACTAATAGATGATGGATGGTCATTGTCAGTGGGTCACAAGACGAGAAGGAGATGAATTCAAGAGAGCTTTTGGAATCACTGCAGATCATAACTTTCTTTAATGACATCGATGCAGCAAATTTAAGTGCCTCCGAGAGCGCATATTTCTCTGCGGTATAGACTCTACACGAAGAGTCTAATCGAAAACCTCGCGTGACTCTACCGCAGTAGAAGGCACATCCGACTTTGCCGTTTTGAGAGGAGCCATCGATGTAAATGAAGTAATGGCCAGAATACGTAGATTTTATCGCTTCAAATTCCGATAAGAATGTGCAGGGGGTTAAGGATTTAGGAAGGTTAGACAGTCTAAGATCTATTATCGGCCGGTGTAGTTTCCAAGGGCAAACAAGGTTTCGGGGGGGCTTTCACAGGGTTGGGTAGTTTTATATTAAGCTTCTGTAAAAGTATTCGGAGACGGACTCCCAGGGGATGAGGTAACGATGGTCTAAGTGCAATCAAGTGGGTTGAATGGAGGACTGCTTGGCGCGAAGGGGTATCAACATTGGATCATTTCGCGCCATATGAGGCAATCAAAATATCCCGCCTTCGGCTCAGAGATGGTTCTCCAGCCTCGGCCAAGAGGCATTCGATGCGGCTCGTGCGGTAGGCGCCTGTACTAATCCTTATACCGGCATTGTGTATGGTATTTAATGGCCGGAGGGTTGATGGAGACGCTGACCCATACACTATGCATCCGTAATCCAAGATAGAGCGGAGTTCTATACAAACGCAGTAGACAAACACGGTCTGCGCCCCAAGAGCTACCAGTAAGAGTGCGAAGGAGATTCATAGGTGATACACATCGGCTCTGTAGATTACGGATGTGTTTTCGCCAAGTTAGGCTCTTGTCGAATGTGAGCCCAAGGAAGGTTGCGGATTCAACGAACGGAAGCTGCTGTCCTCCAAGACAAAGGTCGGGGTGATTATGGAGGTGATGGATTCTGCAAAGATGCATGCAGTAGGTTTTTGAGGTAGAGAACTTCATTCCTGTTTCATCGCTCCATTCCTGTAGTTTGTTCAGCACAAGTTGTAGCTGCCTCTCAATAACTTGCACGCTCTTGGAGGAGCAAAAAATTGCAAAGTCAACGAACAGTGATGCCTTCACAGGCTCCCGGATAACTGATGCAATACTATTGATAGCAATGGCAAACAGAGTGACGCTCAAAATCGATCCCTGGGGAACACCGTTTTCTAACTGGTGACTAGAGGATAACACGTCGCCAAGACGGACGCGGAAAGATCTTGATGAAAGAAAACCAACTAGAAACAAAGGGAGCCGTCCCTTAAGGTCCCAAGTATGCAAGGTGCGAAGAATACCGTACCTCCAGGTGGTGTCATACGCTTTCTCTATATCGAAGAAAATTGCTAACAGGTGCTGACGTAGCACGAAAGAAGTGGAAATCTGCGTAGCAAGGGTGACTAGGTGGTCCATGGTTGACCTGTGTTTTCTGAAGCCACATTGGAGAGGTGTGAATAGGTTCTTTTGTTCCAGGAGCCAGACCAGACGTGTATTTACCATTCGCTCTAAAAGCTTGCACACACAGCTTGTGAGCGAGATTGGGCGGTAACATAAGGGGGTTGTTCTGTCCTCTCGTTTAGGGATTGGGAGAACAATGGCTTCACGCCAAATCCTTGGTACGGCATGTTCAGCCCAAATCTTGCGCTGAAAATGCCGAGGAGAAAGGAATGAGTGTTTTCAGGTAGGTGTTTCAACATTTGATTATGTATCTGATCTGGTCCTGGAGCAGAATCTTCCGCACAAGCGAGGGCACAGGAGAGTTCGTCCATGGAGAAAAAGGCATTGTAATCTTCCTCCACGCGACTCGAGAAGTCTAATTTACAGTTTTCCATTTTTCTTTTCGTTCTTTGAAAGGCAGAAGGATAGTGTACGGAGCTGGAGATGTGTTCGTAGTGAGATGCCATTTCTTCAGCAATTTCTTGTGGAGAGGTTAGGAGATTGCCATTTACCATAAGCCCTGATAGACGGCGAAGGGAGTCTTCCACCGATCTGTCGGACCTTTCTCCACACAAGTTTAGGGGATGAACGGCAAGAGAGTGACGAGATGTAAGCTCTCCAGGACGCAGCCTTACTTTCCCGTATCGTTAATCTAGCTCTGGCTGGGATCTTTTATAATTTATTAGGTTTTCATGTTGGGAACCTACTAAGTTTTGCCAATGCCCTCTTCCGATCACGGACCGCGGTGGCAAAATCAGCGTTCCACCATGGTACAGGGGGGTCGTGCATGCCCGACGACTTCGGGATGGCAAATGAGGCCGCATGAAGGACGGCGTTATTAAAATGGGCAACCATAGCATCGATGTCGTTTGAGCAGTTTTCCGATATTCGTAATTCTTTCTTGAATGTTTCCCACTCAGCTCGGTGGATTAGCCAGCGAGGAGGGCGGGCAACGCGTCAGATCGGGAATATCGAGGTTGACCCGAATGGGAAAATGGTCACTGCCATGCAGGTCCCCAAGGACAGTCCACTCGACGATTATAGAAACAGAGAGACTACAGAGAGCTAGGTCCACGGACGGAAAAGTGTGTGCTTTCGCCAGTATTTAGGAGAATTAATATTATATATAATATTTTCAAGTAACCTGCCTCTCGTGCACGACCCTGTGCCACCCCAGGCAGGGTTGTGGGCGTCGAAGTCGCCCACAATAAGAAAAGGTGCGGGCACCTAAGAGAGCGCATCTTCCAGTTCTTTCTGTGACACGACTTGTCTAGGCGGGATATAAACGTTGCAAATGGTAACAGAAATAGTTCGGAAATTCACACGAACGCAAGATATATGTAAAGTGGTTCGTATTTGTATCTCTTTAGATCCCAGAGAGTCTGTGATAAAAGTGGCGACTCCGCCATGGGCTCGGAGGCCATCGTCTACGTCTTGCCAGTAGCAACAAAAGCCGCATAGAGAGAGGGAATGCTGAGAACGGATATGTGTTTCCTGCAGGCAGATACCCACGGGTCTATGCATAGACATTATTAAGTTTAATTCGTCCAAACGGGTAAGAAAGCCATTTAAGTTCCATGAGAGGAGAGCCATAGTTTGTAGTTCTTAGGTTTTTTTTATTCTACGGTGGGTTATGTATCGGGTTTCTTTTTCTTCTTTTTCCTTCTCTGCTGGAGAGTACTAATAAGTAATTCGTGCGGAGTTCCTAGTTCCCTGCAGAGTCGTCTTGACTACTGCTCGAGAGAGTCGCATGTGTTGGGAGACCACGGTCCCTTGAGACAGGCGACGTAGATCTAGCAATAGGGCCTGTCGGCTTCGGCTTCTCTGGATGCGTTTGAGTGTTTGTTGAGATATTTATGCTTTTGGTTTCCGTTTTTGTTTCAGATTGGACAAGAGATTTGGGATAGGCATCTCCGCCGATGTCATCAAAGGACACCTGACCGCACAGGCGCATCGCGCACAGAGGAGGCTTTAGGTGTTTGGGTTTCAGAATTTAATTTCTTCTGTTGGCCCACGGTGTCAGCGAAACTTCGGACCATGTCCACGGGGTTTCGCGTCTGGTAACGACGTCGTGCCTCTTGAAATAACATTTTCTCAGAGACCCTGATCTTCTGGATCTCCCTTTCTCTTAAGAAAATGGGGCACTGGTTAGAATTTGATGGGTGCTTTCCACAACAGTTCACACACTTAGCATCTGTGGAGCAGTTAGAGTCGTTACAAGACTCCCTTCCACAATGCAAGCAGACTGCGGCGCTAATGCAGCGGGGTTGCGTATGGCCAAACCTCTGGCATTTAAAACAGAGCAGAGGGTTTGGAACATACTGCCTAACACGGAGATTGTAGAAACTACATGCTATTTTTTCTGGTAGGGATGGACGGTCAAAGATCAGTATCAGAGTTGAGGTAGGAGTGAGTACCCTGTTGTATATTAGTTTAGTAAGGCACCGCTATATGCAGTTGCCGCACTGCGCGCTACTCTGTAAGATCTGTACCATAGACAAATGTGACTACTCTGTGACATAAGTGCTCTGTGCCCAGTACATCTGTAACGGTGCAGTACAAAGCATGTGCTCGTTTTCTTCAATAAAACCATTATTAAATAAACAAATGTTTATTTAATCATAACATGGCGCAGTCGTAAGCTGTCGAGCAAGCTGTCGGTAAACGCAGTCGTAAGTTCGGTGTGTTCTCCACAATAGTTTCGAATGCAAAATCAACAAGATAAAAAGTTGCCTGATATAATTCAGTGCAAATATTAGAGATCATTCGAACAAAGAGCATACTCGCAAACAATGGAATCGCTAAAGCAGCCTAAGCCCATGTCCATGGAAGGTGATCTTGGAATCAACTGGCAAAAATTGAAAAACAGTTTCCCGGTGTATTGTGTTGCAACGGGCATCAACAAAAGGGATGAAGAAATCCAAGTTGCAGTTTTATTGCATTGTGCCGGGACAGTGTTGTCGATATTTTCAACACTTTAACATTGACTCAAGCAGAAAAGAAAGTGTTTAAAACAGAGCTAAGTAAATTGGACAAACATTGTTACCACAAAAAATATCAGTGTCGAAAGTCACAAGTTTAATACGCGTGTGCAAGGTTCAAACCTAACCTTAGATAAGGCAATAAAAATTTGCAAGGCCGCGGAGGAAGCAGACATTCACATAAAGACAATGACGGACAACACCAATAATCTGACGGTGAATGCAGTTAGAAAGCAGTTTCAACCCAAGAAGAAACCAGGTATACAATGCAACAAGGACACACACAACGATCAGGAGGTACGCAAAATGCTTCAAGAAATCAGTGCAGCCAACAAACCCAGTCAACAGGACAAAGAAGCCAACGTACAACTTCACCGAGACCAGATTGTCAGCGATGCGGTTTGTTTCATAAAAAAACTTGTGTCCGGCAAGTGGTAAAGTATGCTTAAAATGTAAAAAATTAGGTCATTTTGCAAAAACATGTCGTTCAAAGTTTGTAAATGCTATAGAAAATGAAAACGATGATGAATGTGAGTATATTCTTGGTGCAATTGAAATTAATGATATAAAATTAGAAAACAATTGGTTTACCATGTTAAAAATTCTTGATTGTAAAAAGACACTTAAATTTAAACTCGATACGGGAGCACATGTTAATTTAATTCCAGAGTATATTTTTCAAAAATTAGATGTATCACAAAATCTCAATCAATGTCAGTATGATATTTCTAATTATGGTGGGCAAAAGCTCCATGTTACAGGTTAATGTAAACTGAATGTTTCCACTAACTATCGAAAGTACAAAATGGATTTTGTAATTCTTCGCACGACTGACAAATCAGCACCTGTTTTAGGCCTGAGGGGTCTACAAGAATTAGATTTGGTGAGAAAAACTGTGGATGCTTTAGAAGTTGACAATGAATCTAATTTTATGCAAAAGCATCACGATGTTTTCCAAGGTATAGGTAAGATTAGCAATAAACCTCATGATTTCAAACTAAAAGAAAGTTATCAAGCTGTCGCAGTTCCGTGCCGTAGAGAACCTTTTAAAATAATGAAAGATTTAAAAATTGAGTTACAAAAAATGGAAGATGATATCATCACTAAAATGACCGAGCCATCAGAATTTGTTAACCCGTTGGTTTTAGTGCATAAACCAAATTAATCCCTCAGAATTTGTTTGGACCCTTTTCATTTAAATCAAACTTTGGTAAGAGAAAGGTATGAAATGCCAATTTTGAAGAAATTACTGCAGAAATGGCTGGCTCAAATTTTTTCACAGTTCTCGATGCGCATAAAGGATTCTGGCAAATTGAATTGTCAGATACAGCATCAAAGCTAACGACATTTGCCACACCTTTTGGCAGGTATCGTTTTCTTAGGCTTCCATTTGGATTATCCATAGCTCCAGAGATTTTTCACAGAAATCTTTGAAGATATTCCAAACGTAAAAGTGTACATTGATGTACACTTATGAACATTATATATTCGAAGACAAAAAATAATATGATGAAACTTTGAATCGTGTTCTCAACAGAGCTAGAGAAAGAGGGGTAAGATTTAGTCCAAACAAGATACAATACTGTAGTAATCAGGTCAAGTACATAGGACGTGTTATTTCTGTCGATGGTATTAAAGCTGACACAGACAAAGTGGAAGCAATAAAACAGATACCAACACCACAGAATATCGCGGAACTCAGCAGATTTTTGGGAGTGATCACATATTTATCTAAGTATATACCCAATCTGTCTGACATTAGTACTAATTTGAGACAATTAAAAAAAGATGTACATTGGATGTGGACAGACGCCCACCAGAAAGAATTCATACAGTTAAAAGTTCTCTCAACCAGTCCCGTTTCACAATTCTATGATGAAAAGAAACCGATAGTTTTGTCGGTAGATAGTTCAAAGGACGGAATGGGACCAGTTATCCAGGATGGGAAACCAGTAGCGTACTCATCGAAATGTTTAACTGATACACAACAACGCTATGCACAAATTGAATAAGAAATGCTAGCTATTGTATTCGGGTGCCAACGTTTTCACCAATATCTTTACGGTAAAGAATTTACAGTAGAATCAGATCACAGACCATTAGACTCAATCTTCAAAAAGGATCTAAACAAAACACCGATGCGGCTACAATGCCTTCGTATCAGCTTGCAGCCATACCAATTTACAGTAAAATACAAACCCGAATCCCAATTATATTTAGCAGATGCTCTATCAAGAGGCAGTTATGATGACAAAAATGTTGAAGTCAACGAAAATGACTTAGATGCTCAGGTGAACTCGATTTTATTTCTCAATATATCTCCAAAAAAGTTCGAGAAAGTTCAAGAAGAAACAGCCAAAGACGAGGAATTGCAAAACTTGATGACAGTAATTCTGGAAGGATGGCCAAATTCCAAAAGTCAGGTAAATGACGATATCAAGCCATACTGGTTTTAGAGATAATTGACAGAGGAGATCAATTCCCAAAACCATGAGACGAGACATGATAGATAGATTGCACTATAACCACAACGGAGTTGAGAAAACAATTTTAAGGGCAGTAGAAAAATGTGTTTTGGCCTAATGTGGACAAAGAAATTCGAGATGTCGTTAGGAACTGTCCAGCTTGTTTAACGTTCCAAAATAGTAATCAGAAAGACACAATGATGACTCGTGAAATTCCTAACCGACCATGGGACACAATAGCTGCTGATTTGTTCGAACTTAATAAAAAGGAAAAAAATTGTTAATAGTAGACGCGTATTCACGATTTCCAGAAGTATGTTGTTTGAATGATAACACTACATACGAGAATGTAATACATCATGTAAAATCTATATTTTCCAGACATGGTAAACCGGAACTTCTATACACAGGCAATGATGTACAGTTCGTGAATCAAAAGTTTCAAACATTTTTAGAAGACTGACAAATTGTGCACAAGACAAGCACTCCAAGGTACCCGCAGTCCAATGGCCTAATTGAGAGGCACGTTCAAACAGTTCAGTCACTTTTAAAGAAAGCATTGTTTGACAATAAGGACATGTACATTACGTTGCTTGAGTATAGAAATACGCCATTAGGTAGAGGTCTTCCTTCTCCTGCCGAATTATTGTTCGGAAGACGATTAAATGGTCTGTTGCCAACGAAGCGAGAAATGCTCTTGCCAAAATATAAAGATGTGAGGTTCGAAAAGGTGAATGAAGATAAAAAGCTAAGAGAAACGCAATATTATGATAGGAATGCAAAAGATTTAAAAAAAAAATTGATGTTGACCAAAGTAGACGTAGATCATATGTAGTTAAGTTAGATAGAAATGACCAAATTTATGTGAGAAATTGCAGATTTTTGAGGAAATTTGAAGTTAACAGATTTGATAAGAATGACAACGAAAGTTATGATGATCTTATAAACAGGTATCTCAATAATTCATGTACACAAGAATCCACACAAACAAATACAGATGAAAACGATACTTATGTCAAACCACAAACACAAGCTGAATGTAGTCAAACGAATCCAAAGGCTATTGTAGTTACAAGATCAGGTAGACTAGTAAACAAACCAAAGTATTACAAAGATTATGTTTAAGCTCAATAGCTTAAGTTCAATATATTGTATTTTGAAAGAATATCTCAATCTTGGTTATATCTTGTATAATGTATTTTTTAAATTATATCTTGTGAGGGAGATGTTGTATGTAAGTTTAGTAAGGCACCGCTAGATGCAGTTGCCGCAATGCGCGCTACCTGTAAGATCTGTACCATAGACAAATGTGGCTACTCTGTGACATAAGTGCTCTGAGCCCAGTACACCTGTAACGGTGCAGTACAAAGCATGTGCTCGTTTTCTTAAATAAAACTTTTATCAAATAAACAGTGTTTATTTAATCATAACATACCCCATTTACTCTCCGCTGAATCCTGCAAATCTCGGACACACCATATGGTTCGAAGAAAGCTTTCAAGTTTTCTTCCGATTCGGTTGAAAAATCTTCATGGTTTACCATACCCTTGCAGAGGTTTAAGGTCGGGTGGGTGGACACATGCACCTGGAGGCCAGTTATTTCTTTTATCTCAGTGATTTTGCTGATCTGTTCGTCAGAGCGACATTCCAAAAGGATTGTGCCGTTTCTTTGACGAACCACCGACTGAAATTTGCCAAACTTTTCGATTTCTCTGGCAAGTTTGATCGGGCTGACACTTTTCATTGTTTCATTATCACTTTTACATGACATGACGAAAAAGCGGGGCTTAGTAGGTCTCTCAGAGTCATTCCAAACAAAACTCAAGATTTAGCGTTTCTCCAACAAATCTCCTCTTCCATATGGAAGAGGGCGGGGGGGGTAGGTTTTTTATCCATTAAGAGGATATCAGATTCATCCCCGGGGTCCCTACCCCCCACGGAGCCCAACAAGGGGACACTCCATCGGAGTGCCAGGGTTGCCACGGGGATATAGTGGGGGATACCCACAGCGCTGCACCGCCCTGCTCACCCTGGACCTAGTCCAAGCCGGTTGATCGGGAGTGGGTTAGCTCCCAACCGCCCGTCTAAAGAGTCCGTAGCCAAAGCAAGTGTATTGAGACCTACAAGGAATGTTCCCCAAAATACGTGAGAGCACGTAGAAGAAAGTAGCACGAGGAGAGTAATTGGGAAACAGATAGGCCCCTCAACCGCCAGGACTCACATTCCCCCCGACACGGGTCGCCATGCACGGCAAACACATGGGCGGGCGTTCAGCATACAGAGGGAGCCAGTGAAATAGAAGAGGGAGAAGAAAAGAGACAGGATGTTATAGAAGAATGAGAATGTACAATGGGGAAAAGAAAAATGACTTGAAAATGAAAGGAATACTTGAGAGCCCTCTCTGTATCCCCCCGTCAGGACGTGGACCAACCCACCTCGACGGGTAAGATCGTCGCGAATCCTCCCTCCACCATCTGCGGCGACGCTGGCCTTCCGATCAGCTCTTATCAAGCATTACCCTGGAATTGCTACTAGCGCGGAATTGAGAGAATTTTTCAGCTAGGTTTTGCTTAAAAGAAGCGAATGAAAACAGTGTTTAGATATTATTTCCGTTACTTCATCGAAATGGCAGCGCAGAGACTGGACATTTATACACACATAAGTGTGCAACGTACAGACAGAGGGAGAGAGGATTAGGCTTATTTCTGGAGTCAGGCGCTTGTACCGTCGGGGAAAGGTTCCGGTCACCCACAGGTAAAGGATATATATATATATATATATATATATATATATATATATATATATATATATATATATATACACACACACACACACACGATTGTTACCATGTTTGATGACTATGCTGCCGTCTTCTGTTCACAAGTCCACAGATTTATTTTTTTAAACAAATTTTAAATTTTCTCAAAAATGGCTCCAAATTTTTCTTCAAATTTTTCCAATGGATAGTGCTAATTGCATTGTTTAATGTGACGTAAAGTTCATTTTGGTGTATTCATTTGTTTTTCGAAAAATTACACAATGTAATTGTTTTTAAATATATCTCACGCCGTCAATATGCACATTTCCATCAATTTGTATACATTATTACATTTGTGAGTGGAAGTGCTTCAAATGAAGTTTTTCGAAAACTCAATAGATTGCTGTGAAAAGAGCTTCAAATTTTGCATTAACGGTAACGCTTAAACATCATTATGTTAAAAACGGCTTCAAATTTTTCAATGAAACTTTCTATTTAGGACGAGGTTTTATTCTTCTTTAATATTCTTTAAGGATTATTTCGGTTGTACTATTAGGAAAGCAAAAAGTTCAGAAAATGTCAAAAAAAGTGTTCTGGGCGACGATTGATGGTAGCTGGATAGAGAATGGAAGACTTTAAAGTAAGACCACACCTAGGAAATTAGAAATAATTTTCTACGAGAAAGTCTGTGCCATTCTGTAGCACCTATAGTTACTTTCTCGTATGCATACGTATATACGGAATAGTATAAGTAGTATAGAGAAAGAATGCTGCGAAAAATCGATTTCGAGATTTTAACAAAAATAGACGTTTTAGGGTCCACTGATTCCGAAAAAGTGGTTTTATTCAAACCGTCCGCCCGCCCGTCTGTCTGTCTGTCCGTCCGACCGTCTTGTCTGTGAACACTACTGGCCCCTAAACCATATAGTAAAGAATTATCTTTCGTATATTCCTAAACTACCCACACGAAATTTTCCAAATTGAAGAATCCCCAGTCGATCTGGCTCTAGTTGTAACTTTGACATTTGGAAAACATTCTTTAAAATTTGGGGGTACTTTACGTGAAGCCTCCTGGCCATTTTCAAAATGTTCTCAAGTAACGCCTCCAAATGTTTTCTTTAAATTTCTTAGAGTATAATACAATTATAATGGTGGCATGAGTCCCATTTTAATGGTTAACTCTGAATTTGCGTAAATTGCAAAAGTTTTGATTTTTTCCGACGTTTTCCTACAACTACAAAATTAGGGATAGAGATTCTTCCTTCAAATGAAATTTGTTGTGCATAAATACTTCTTTCAATAAGGTCATGTAGATGTTTTTGAAAATGGGGTAGGGAAAGTTACGTAATGCTGCGCGAAAAATAATTCATTGTCGGGCTCTGGTGACGAAGATTACAAAAACAGTTACTAAATTAAGGCTAAATGTACCGACACTAGTTCAATTTGTCGCCACCACGTGGCAGCACCAAAATAAGCAAAATTTACTAGACCGATAACGTCTGAACAAATTGTCCGATTTTCGATCTGTAAACGGCATTGGACTCCTTTTTAAAATAGAATTTACACTACAATGCCGTTTTTTCAAAAAATATTTCAAAAATTTTTTCTCATAGTTCCGGGAAGAAATTAAAAAATGTGGGATTATAGCGCGATGACGACGTGCTTCCTGAATCCAACGCCGTGTCAATCATGCAAATTGGATGAATAGGAGCGGCGTAAAGTGAAATTTGGAAAACACATTTCCCCCTCCCCCTTCCGCTTCCCCTTGCGTCCCCAGACCCGTCTGGGCCCTCCCTCGACGCGGCCGAACGGCCAAACCCGGCGGCCTGCGGCGCAGGAGGCCGAACTTTCGTCTGACAGGCAAGCTGGGCAGTCAGTTTAAGCTTTCTTACCTTTCAGTCTCAATATATTTTTCTCCACGTGTCAAACTAGTGATGCTGTAACACAGCCAAACGGTCTCGTATCATCTGTAATAGTCGTATAAAACTATATATCTTGTTCACTTATTTCCGTCTTCCTTCGAATACCATCAAACAATTATTTGAGGCGGTACTCAAAATATTGATTCCGATTTGGAAACTGACTTCAAAAAGAAAATGGAATTAATTGTGTAGATATCACCAATATTCTATGCCATAACATCTTATTTTACATACATTTTACTTCTAAGATCTTCCGTTGTCATTCCTCTACCAGAAAGTATGAGCCGAGATTACGTAAGAGCTCTTTTATCTTGCAACTCGATTTTTGATCTCAAAACGGCGTTTGTCTCGTTGATAGATTTCACCTGATGAATCTGTTTTTCCCAAGTAAAATCGCGGAAGCAAAATTTTAAAATTATTTTCTTTGTTGTTAATTTTAAAACTACTTTCCGACAAATTATGTAATCGGGTACCGGAAAACTCTCATTGTCATGCCCTGGTAAAGTAAAAGTGGATAAATCCTCTTGCTAAATATTACATTACTTCTTGTGGTCTAGCGAAAAAATACAATACATGTGTCCTTGACACCTAAAAATCAATTGACGTCAAAACGTCTGTCCGGTCAACGCTAACGCCCAAACCACTCTGCCAATTTTTGAAAGAACTCGATCCTTTGGGAGTTTCAAACGGATATTTTGATTTTCGAGGGTAGTTTACATTAAGCCTCAAAATCATTTTCAAAATCTTCTCAAACCGTCACCAAATTATCTGATTAAATTTTGTCCTCGTGTTACGTACAGAACGCAAGAGAAATGTGATTTATGGTGTTTGTTGACATCACTTATTTTTAGAAAATTGCTAACGTGCAATTTTTGGGGGCGTCTTCCTTCAACTATAATATTGATGATATATTTTTTTCCTTACTGAAATCTGTCCTGACAGATCTGAAAATAAGGTCAAGTTTAATTTTTGAAACATTTGAGTAGTTTTCGTGCAATTTGGGGCGAAAGGCAATTAAAACAATTGTAACTTTTTCTCAAAAAGAGCTCCAATTTTTTTGTTTAAAGACGATACAAAACATGATGGTGGTCTCATTTTCGCCCACCCCGCCATATTTTCGAAGATTGCAAAGGTCATATAAGTTTATTGCAAAATCCGTAGTTTTAGAGTAATTTAAGAATGAAATTGATGTTATATTAAAAAAATCTCAAAAATCACATTTTTTTCCCACGGATAGAAGGGAGTTAAAAGAATTACCATTTTTTAATTTTTTAAAATTAAATTTAAATTTTTGTGTAATTGTACTAAATTATTTCTAATGAAATTTGATGTTACATACTGCATGAAAATCTGATTTTGCATATTCGTTTATTTAGCGATTTCCTTATATATTTATGTCCATATTTTGCATTATCATTCTACAAATTTTTCCGGACTTACTCGTGGCATATGTACTACGCTCAAGCTGGGAACTGAGATTAGTACATTGCTGATCGCACATACTAGTTTATAGAGAGGGTTGAGCAATATTTAAATACTTGTATTTGAAATATGTATTTTTGTATTTAAAACTCTATTTTTGGGTTTTTTGGAGCATGTGTTTTGAAGATATATTTAAATACATAAAATAGATGTTTTTAAAAAAAGAAATACTTCAAATACTGTAAATACAAATGAAAGAGAAGATAACAAGGATAGTTTGTTTTTCTTTACTTCTGCTAGTGAACAGCGACCGAAAGGTATTGAAAACCGGTATTTTTCATACCTTTCTCAAATACGTTTATTGTTTTATACTAGTAAAATACCTCTATTGGACGTCTTTACCGGTATGGACGTCAATAAACGTTATACCGGTATTTTCAATGAAAAACAATAGCTTACCATCCATACATCTTGACAAAATAAGTTACTTTAGTTAATAATATCTCACAAAATTTTTATTAATCAAATATACTTTCATAATTTAATGTTATTAATTGTTTATATATATATATATATATATATATATATATATATATATATATATATATATATACTCGGTTGCTAATAATTAAGGAAATGCGAATGATTCCACTAATTCTTATAGAGTATATATAATCTCCACTTCGTCATTGCACAATGTTCTCGCCCACTGAAAACTGCTCACCGCCCTCTTCCTACGCTTGGGCATATCGAATTGCCCTAGTGTAGACTGCAACCGCCGAAGAACGCGGCGAGGTGTCTGAAGAGGTCAGAAAAGTCACGCTATCAGAACAGCCAGAGGTGCGACCTTGCTTCCAGCTCAGGAGGGTGAAACACGAGCGCGTGCCCTGGCGGGCTGGGCTTGGATAGAAAGGAGCGCGAAATGAGGAGCAAACATTCAAAACGTGACATGTCCACTTTACTCCTTTTCGAGAAAACGCAAAAATGTTATGTCATCAAAATTCTGCAGATGTTTTATTTGTACTTAATTCTGAATTATGTAATAATGATAGCTAAATATATTATTAATATAAAATTTAAATATTCTATGAACTTACATTTAAAGAAAACAACATTTATGTCAACTGGTAAAAAAGGAAGCCTGAATATCAATGTAGAAGTGATATACATGGCAGGCGAAGTTAAATACTTATGAATTACAATAACAAATTCTGGATACTGTACAGAAAAACTAAAGAGAGGAATAATTTTAGAAAAAGCAGCGGAAAGAAAATTACACAAATTCATAAAATATGCAGGCATATCAAGTGATTGATTTCTAAAATTTTAGGTCCCGGAACGCGCTCAAAATGATTTATTAATTTAATAGAAATAATTATATATTTATAATATAATGTAATAATTATCAGTGAGATACAGGAACGCCGTTCCGTCGTGTCCCGTCGGAAATCAAACCTTGCGTAAGACCAAAATCCAAATAATCGAGAAAATGATTTTTCTAATCCTGTTGTGTGAGTGTAAAAGCTGAACATTGAGATAGGCCGAAAAAAAGAAAGATGCTTTTGAAGTATGGACACGGAAGAAAATATTTGTACAATGGGAGGGCAAAAGATAAATGCCGAAATTTTGAAAAGAAAACAGAACTTTCTCTAAAAGCCAAAGCCAAAAAATGGAAAATAAAATATTTTGGACATATTACGAGTCGAACAAAATCTCTAGAAAAGGATATTATGGTTGGAATGATAGAATGAAGCGGAAGAAAAGGGTGTAAGTGGTACAAATGAATAACGAATACACAATATCACAAACAAAAGGAAAAAGGCAGTTCGAGTCCGAGTGAGCAATGAACAAATTGTTAGCATCCTATTGCTGTGTATATCCAGATAGGTCTAACAAGGGATGGCTTGCGATCTATGTTCTAGTACTACTTCTCTGCGCGTTCAGACCCCGCGAAGAATTGGGACCTGCAGATGAAAGGAGAGATCCTTACAGCCGCTGCTTGACCGGGACTGGAGCCGACAAATAGACATCATCGCACTGAACAGTGTGTTTGATTTCCGCAGTCTTTCATGCGTACATTCTGCCATTATTAGGGAATAACTCGCTGAATTATCGGCGCGTCCCCTCCCAGTTTCGGATAGCAAGAAAAGCGAAGGAATGATGTTCAAGTCATACCAATGCAAATATCAATGTTCAAAATTAAAACATCTTTCAAAACCCTTTCATCGATCAAGTTCGTGCGGAAGATAATTTGTTTTGAAAGTGGCCGTGATTGTTAATTTATAATTACGATTTAGACAAAACGGTAAAAGAAAGTAAAAAGAATAACAGCGAAATTAAGCCTGAAAACTATCGCCCAGGGTCATCTTATGGAGTCACAACTTTCTCAAATAGGTACAGGAAGGTGGGCGAGAGACCTTACACCTAGAGTGCTTGCGTTGGCCGCCTCTCTGCGTACGGTAGGACATAGTAGGAAATGCCAGAAAAATGGGGTCATTTCTTGGGCTGAAGATAGTCTACTGGATGAGGATGTTACAATCACCGTTCGCTTTATTCGAACACATGTATTGATATAATGCAATATTATTTCATATTTTTACTTTTTTATAAAATTGTGATTATCGGTTCTTTTCATTCACAACTCATCAAGCACATCGATAATAAACATCAGGTTTCATAAATGTTTAATTTTTTTACGAAATATGTTCATGTGTCTAAACAAAATCTATGTTTTGAAAATATCAACATCAATGTTGCATCCCTATTCTCGACACCTTGATGAGGATTGCCGATTTAATACGTTTGCATTCTGATTCCCTAATATGAGGTTTATCAGTGACTGGTATGCTACGTTTTACTAGTAGTACATAAATCTTATAAATTGAATTGCTACCCGATTAAATGTTACTGATAAGCGTGCACGATGTTTAGAAAAATGGTATCTTAATGCAGAAATGTAAAAGTTGCCGGATTAATAACTGTATAACAAACCATAATTTATCCCCCTCATAGACGGATATTCCTCTTCTAGTGTGGTGTTCCTGTCTAAGGGTTAAAGTTGTCTTGCTTTCATGACAATTTAATGCATTAAAAATATACACACACACACACGCACGCACGCACGCACACACACACAACACACACACAACACACACACACACACACACACACACACACAACACACACACACACACAACACACACACACACACACAACACACACACACACACACACACAATATATATATATATATATATATATATATATATATATATATATATATGTCACAATGCAATGATTTACACTACATCCTTTTACATTATCATTTACGTAGTTTGTATCAAAATGACGCGCCGGGAATTACTTATTCCAATCTTCAAGTTTATACAAATATAACAGAATCATTTTATATCAATATGACTTACTAAGTAAGCTGGGACATGTCACGATTCTTAATATTATATTTTAATGTTTGTTACAGTGTTGGATTCAGGATGCATCTCGCCTGCGCCGCGCAGGCTGCGCGCTATTTTACCACTTCTTCAATTTTGTACGATTTGTCGAAAGTACGATAACAGTTTTAAAATTTTACTTGTGAAAACAGATTCATCAGGTGAAGTCTGTCAAGGGGACAAACGCCGTTTGGAGATAAAAAATCGAGTCGCAGGATAAAAGAGCTCGTGCGTAATTTCGGCTCATTGTTTCTGGTAGTGGAATGATAACGGAAGATCTTAGAAGTAAAATGTATGTAAAATAAGATGTTAGGACATGGAATATTGGTGATATCTACATAATTAGTTCAATTTTCGTTTTGAAATCAGTTTCCAAATTGGAATTGATATTTTGAGTAGTGCCTCAAATAACTTTTTGATGGTATTCGAAAAAAGACGGAAATATGTGAACAAGATATATAGTTTTATACGACTATTACAGATGATATGAGACCGTTTGGTTGTGTTACAGCATCACTAGTTTGACACGCGGAGAAAAATATATTGAGATTGAAAGGGACGAAACCATAAACCGACTGCCCGGCTTGCCTGCCTGAGAGCACGGCCTCCTCCCGTGCCGCAGCCCGCCGGGTTTGGCCGTTCGGCCGCGTCGAGGGAGCCCCCAAAAGGATCGGGTGACGTAACTGCGTGAAGCGTGAAGGGAGGGATCAGGTTTTTTTTTCGAAATTTCACTCTACGCCGCTCCTATTCATCCGATTTGCATGATTGACAAGGCGATGGATTTAGGAAGCACGTCGTCATCGCGCACATTTTTTAATTTCTTCCCGGAACTATGAGAAAAATATTAATTTTTTTTTGAAAAAACGGTATCGTAGCGTAAATTCTATTTTAAAAAGGAGTCCAATGCAGTTTACAGATCGAAAATCGGACAATTTGTTCAGACTATCGATCTAGTAAATTCCGTGTGATAGTGCTGCGATCTATTGATTTTTCCTATAAGTATTGTTCGGTGCATTTAGCCTTAAGAGGGGGGGAAATCCTCGAACACGTGGTGTAGCCATAATCTCTTGTTTTGTGTCCTTGATGCCGAAAAACCAATTGAAAGCAAAACGTCCGTGCGTTTGTGAACACTACTAGCATAAACCGTGCGTAGATTTGTTCGAAATTGAAGAAACCTCCGCCCACCTGGCTTTAGTTGAAGCTTTGAAATTTTGAAAATCATTTTTTAAACTTAAGGGGTACTTTACTTGAAGCTCCCAGGACATTTTCAAAATTTTCTCAGAAACGGCTCCAAATTTGTTCTTTAAATTTCTTTTAAGAATAGAGTAAAATACACTTATAAAGGTGGCGTAGGTCTGCTTTTGAAACTGGTGAAATTAGAAAAATTTGCTGCGAGATCTGTGACGTTCTGTAACACCTATAGGTAAATATTCAATTTCAGTTTATTAATCAAACACCAACGTGGGGACAATTCTAACTGCTTTGTTGGTGAATACAATCAAGGGATTTCATTTCCCCATAGATTTTAAAATAATCAGCAAATATGAATAAATTAAAAGGGAAATAATGTTTTTTATCGTTAATAAAAAGAAGATACAAAAGTTGGGCAAGATATGAACCTTGAGGTCGCATCAGTAACTTTTGAAATATTAGATTCACATTTGACATACTACTGCACCCTCTGAAGAAGCTAACTTATCTTTGATAACAATGTACCATGAATACCCAGAAAACTGATAGTGCAACAAGGGAACCAGTTTGCTCTTAGATTCAAGATAAGAGAAGGAATTTCATCAGACCTCAGCCTGAGATTTCCATGCAGGTTCTCAATAGATTTGAACATTTCATTCTGTCAAAATTCACGGATTTCAAGTTCATCATATTATTTTCCATGTAATAGCATGTTGCAAAATGAGTATTCCCCAGAATATAAATAGATTGGAAGTAGTTTGTGAATAAATTTCTTGACCATCATGCGCTATAGAATGGTCATGAGAAAAATCACCCAAGAGACTTGTTTTTTCTTTTAGAGTTCACATATCTCTAGAAGGATTTCACATTAATTCGAATGAGTTTCTGTCAATTTCATAAATTTTGCAAAATCTAATTTTACCCTACCATTACCAGAACTGAAAATTTAACATAATTTGAGTTAGATAGTTATTTTGTACATTTTATGAGCTATGTTTTTCATTTTAATAAGTTCCTTTAATTCATGAGAATACTACTCTGGATATTTCAGTACTATAATACATGCTAAATAATGCTTAAATTTTGGTACATAAATTTCAATCAATTCATAAAGTAAGTCATACATAATCAATACCAATGAATCAATAATATTCACCTGAAAAAGATCAAACCAAATAAAAAAAGCTAGCTTCCCTTTTACTAATAAAAAATCTGCATGTTTAATTTAAACCATATCTCCATTCGTAGGAATCTAAATTAGTTATTGTTTCATTCAAATCAAAAGTAATATCTAAACATGGATGATATGTATCACGTGGTATAACAGGACATGATATTTTCACATAATCATTACTCTGAATAAAAACCAGACCGAGAATATTTAAAAAAATCATTTTTAATGTCACTGGATTGAAGTAGATTTAAAAAATCTATCATATGTGTAAGGACAACTTGTATGCAATCTAACTGGAATTCACCAGACATGGGGTTTATAAAATGACAATCAACCCAATATCCAATATTTACCCATTCTGTATGCGACAAATTAGTCACTAGCATGAATAAATTTACAATCCATGTATCTCAAAAATTAATTCTAATGCTTCAGTACTTTTTTAATACAATTTTCCAGGTGACTTGTGGAAAATAAACAGTGCCAACAATCAATTTCAAAAAAGAAACCTTTACCAATACAAAAAACATTCTAAACCACTGACGGATAAATTAATGTCAGCACTATTATATTTACAATTCATGGCAACGAATACTGAAGGATGCTTGTGTCATACAATCTGTCGTCCTTCTAAATTTCATGATTTAGGAGACCAAGTTCAGCACTTGACTTCACTTGGGACATACCACCCCAAAGCCAAGTTGCAGTAAAAAAAGATAATGTCGATGTCAAGTTAAGTTCCTCCATCAGCAAAAGAACCAATCTTAATACATCCACATTCTGGTAGTAGGCTGATAATTTAGAAGGTGTTTGCCCAATTTCATTTTCCTGAAAACTAAAAACTGTGGGTGTATGATCACTCAAGTTTATTCTCGACTATTTTTGGTAAGCCACCAAATATATCTTATTGATTTACTAGTATTTTCTGCTTCAGCTTTCAATGTTGTCATGCGTTTTGTAAAATGATTTCTCTATTCAAAATTACAATTCGGGACAATTTTCACAGTTATAACCCCACCTACCACTCAAAATAGCCAAATATCAAGGTGGCATTCAAGATAGTTATTTAATTAGTCTTTGATTGTTCAAATCTAAAGTTCGAGACTGATGGTTATTTAGCGTATTACCGTAATTTTTATTTTTGCCTAGTCTCGAAAACATGAATTTCTCTGCTGTCAATAACAACACTTGATAAAATTGATTTAAATGTTTTTGGCTGCCTGCCAATAACTAATGGTAAACTCATGTTCTCCATAAAGTTGTATATTAAAATATTCCTTGAGCATTTCTCTGGTTTCAAGAATTCTGAATACATTTCTTCAAATTTGATGTCTTGAGCTTCATTCCCAGATCATTGATGGGAGGTTTCCCTCGGACATTTGATCTCATTTGTCAGATTATCAATCCTATCCAAAGGAATGTCAATGTTGTTTGGCTTGACTTTCACCACAATTAGGACAGTTCCATTTCAGTTATTTCCCTTTTTCACCTCTAAGAGCAAAATCCTTTTCCTCTGTAGTAGTAAGATCAGTACAACCCAGGTGAAATTTAAGAGTTACAGGAGTCACATTCAATATAGTCGAACTTCCTAGGCACTTTGGAAATTACAATGTCTTTTTCACAAGACTTCATTGCACAATGTACAAATATGACCAACCTATGGCAAAAAGGGACTTTCAAATTTCAAATGAAAAACAGGAGCACTCATTTTGATGTGGAATTTCACAGAATGTATGAAATAACATAAGCACTCACTTTGATGAATAATTGAGCATAAACTCGCTTAGATCAACTCAGACAAAAGGAAAGCAAACACATCCACAACAGTCAAAAATTTGACTGAGACTATTAAAAAAATTACATATTTTTCTATACTGTTTATCATGGAAACATAAAAGTAAACCATTTTAACTAATTGTGTACAATAGATGTGATTTTCTCTCTTTGACATGCAGAGAAAAAATGTAATTGTTATAACGTTTTACTTACATTTTTGACACTGCAACTGAATTAGCATTACTTTGTAATTGTTATGTTTTCTTCTGGGTCCATATAGTCAATAAAGTATTATGTTCATACAATTTTCTCGAATAGCACAAGCCATATCTATAACATTGCTAACTAAATATTGTTTGGCCTCACTTCTGGGAAGAGAATTTAGATTTTTTCCTGTCCATAAGTAAAATTCAGGATTGAATAATGAACTTGTTTTATAAGGACCCCACACAAAATTTGCTCCGAAGCATCTGCAAGGGTTAATTTGGCCCCAAAATCAATGAACTACTTACAAGAGAAATTTGAATCTTTAAATGTAGTTTTCTCAATTTTAAGTTCAACTTGTTAATTCTTTATTATTCCCCAATCTTCATTTATTTTCACATTTACTCCAGGGAATCAAAGTAACATCACAATTATTAATTGCAAATCAGATACAAGAGAATGATCACATGTGTATTGCAGGTCCTATAGTTAAGGAGGTTAGAACAAGTAAATATGCGATTCACTTAACATGCCTTTTATATAGGATTAATCAAAATTTGGGACATTCTTCTACGTGCTAGAAGAATTTGAATTGATTTCATCAAATAGTTTTTCAGTAATGAAGTTGATCCTTTTAAGAATATGGTAACTTGATACAACTAGCCATTGAATATGTCTTTAAAAACTATTCCTTAGTATCACAAAGAATCAATGTGTGCAATATGAAGGGTATCTCCTGTTTCAAATGGGAGAATTCTGCAAAAATAATAAGCTTCAATCGGTCCAAAAGCAATGCTCTTGGGCTCTCGGTCCTTTCACTCCTCAGAGTGCAAAGAAAAGATCCTAACTCCCAGAAAACACTGCTTTTGGTTTTAACCAGATTTTCAGCAAAGTTGAAAATTGATAGTGGTCTCTACATCTTGGATGAAAAGCTCAAAGCAATAAATATTTCAAATGAATCCCTTTTATACTATACTCTAGTGGTGGTGGTGGTATTATTAGTATTAGCATTAGCATCAGCATCAGCAGCAGCATTAGCATTAGCATTAGCAGCGGCATCATCATCATCAGCAGGAGCAGGGAGCGGGAGCAGTATTATTATTATTATTATTATTATTTATTTTTTCACAGCTGCATGTTTAAGGAGTCATACAGATATTTCTATCAAAGCATGATTTCCATAGTACATCACTTTTAACAAAAATATACTTATTTTAAGAACTAATTAGAAGGTAAACATTTCTACAAATATAAATTTAAACACTTAGTTTATAAATTAAAAAATAAATAATTCTTTAACACAAATTTATTTAGGAACCCATAAATCATCTGACTAAAGAACACGTGCTCAGGATCACAGCTTTCTGTAGATTGATGATGATGATGATAATAATAATAATAATAATAATAATAATTATTATTATTTGCGGCGGCAATGTTGTAACGGTTAGCGTATCGGTCTGTTATACCCAAGTTATCGGGTTCAAACCCAATCGAAGCCGTGGATTTGTAAGGGCGAAAAAATTCTTTGTACACCTTCCTTCGGAGGGGAAGTGAAGCCGGCTGTCCCATGTTAGTAGATTTACTGCATGTAAAAGATCAAGCCTAAATAGCCTCTGAGCTAAATTCAAATTGCCTGTTTCGTCGCCCAAGTAATACCTTCTTTCTCCCCTAGTAGGTGAAAGGAGCGTAACGAAATGTGTGGTCAGACGGAAGAGCAGGCCTCATGGCCGAGTCTTGCCACGTAAAATAGGCTCTTGTTCATTCACTCACTCATTCATATTCTTATTATTATTTAGTTAAAATCAAAGTTTCATGATATAGGAAACCGCAGTGGGATTTCCCTACAAGCACATACAAGATATTTAGAGCCTGCACCCAGATTTAAAAAAAGAATTCTAAAAAAAATCATATATATTATGGAAAATATAATTTTATCTCAAAAAGAATCTTCTTTCCAAAAATAGTTTGCATTTAAAAATTAAAAGTTAATTAGCTGAAGTTATGAGCAACTTAAGATGTATTTGTAGAATAAAATTCAAATAGTTATTTGTGATATGAGTGGTAGAAGTGACCCCCCCCCCTTCTAGAACTTTTTCCAGCTGACAGCTGTTTGACCGACGTCACATTTTGACCGACGTCAATTTTTGATCGACGTCACTTTTTAACCGACGTCACTTTTTGGCCGACGTCACTTTTTGGATGACGTCACTTTTTGACCGACGTCACTTTTTGGCCGACGTCACTTTTTGACCGACGTCACTTTTTGACCGACGTCGCGCACGACCGACGTCGCTTTGACCGACGTCGCACAGCCGACGTCGCACGACCGACGTCATTTTGACCGACGTCGCACGGCCGACGTCACTTTTTGACTCGACGTCACTTCTTGACCGGCAATCGCGCACGACCGACGTCATGCGGCCGGCGTCACTTTTTGACCGAAGCACTTTTTGACCGACGTCACTTTTTGGGCGACGTCACTTTTTGACCGACGTCACATTTTGACCAACGTCACATTTTGACCGACGTCACATTTTGACCGACGTCACATTTAGACCGACGTCTCATTTTGACCGACGTCACTTTTTGACCGACGCACTTTTTGACCGATGTCACTTTTTGGCCGACGTCACTTTTTGCCGACGTCATTTTGACGGGCAATCGCGCGACCGACGCACTTTCGACCGACGTCTTTTGGCCGACGTCGCTTGCGATAGACGTCGCGCTTTTTGGCCGACGTCACTTTGACCGACGTCGTTTTTGACCGACGTCGCGTGACCGACGCACTTTTTGAATGACGTCACTTTGGCCGACGTCACTATTTTACCGACATCACTTTGCGGCCGACGTCGCAGCACGACCGACGTCACTTTTTGACCGACGTCACTTTGACCGACGTCGGTTTTGACAGACGTCACTATTTGACCAGGCACTATTTGACCGACGTCATTTTGACCGACCGCTTTGCCGACGTCGCTTTTTGACCGACGTCATTTTTGATGACTCACTTTTGACCGACGTCACTTTTTGACCGACATCGCTAACGACCGACGCACTTTGACCGACGTCACTTTTTCGCCGACTTCACTTTTTGACCGACGTAACTTTTTGGCCGACGTCACTTTTTGACCGACGTCATTTTTTGACCGACGTCACTTTTGACCGACGTCACTTTTTGACCGACGTCACTTCTTGACCGACGTCACTTTGACTGCGACGTCGCACGACCGACGTCATACGACCGACGCGCCACGGGCGACGTCGCGCAATCGACGTCACTTTTGGCTCCGACGTCACGTTTTGGCTCGACATCACGGTACGATGACATGCATTTGACCAGCGTCGCCGCACGACCGACTTCACGTTTGACCGACGTCACATTTTGACCGACAATCGCGCACGACCGACGTCACATTTTGACCAACGTCATGCAGCCGGCGATCACTTTTTACCGACGTCACTTTTGACCGACGTCACTTGCACGACCGACGTCTTTTTTGGCCGACGTCACTCTTTGACCGACGTCGTTTTTGACCAGACGATCACTTTTTGACCGACGCACTTTTTGACCGACGTCACTTGCGGCCGACGTCGCGCGACCGACGTCACTTTTGGCCGGCGATCACTGGCCCGATCGACGTCGTTTTGACCGGCAATCACTTATTGACCGACGCACTTTTTGAATGTCACTTTGGCCGACGTCACTATTTGACCGAGCATCCACTTGCAGCCGACGTCACCTTTTGACCGACGTCACTTTTTGACCGACGTCACTTTTTGACCGACGTCAGTTTTTGACAGACGTCACTATTTGACCGGCGCACTATTTGACCGACGTCATTTTTTGACCGACGTCACTTTTTGGCCGACGTCACTTTTTGACCGACGTCATTTTTTGGCCGACGTCACTTTTGACCGACGTCACTTTTGACCGACGTCGCTTCTTGATCGGCGTCTTTTTGACCGACTTCGTTTTTTGTCGACGTCACTTTTGACCGACACTTTTGACCGACGTCACTTTGGCCGACGTCGCACGACCGACGTCACTTTTTGACCAAACGTCACTTCTTGACCGACGCACTTTTGAGCGACGTCACTTTTAATGGCGTCGCTTTTAGCCGACGTCGCGCGACCGACGTCACATTTTGACCGACGTCACATTTGACCGGCGTCACTTTGACCGACGTCCGCATTTGACCGACGTCGCATTTTGATAGACGTCCTTTTCCGATCGACGTCACTTTTTAACCGACGTCACATTTGACCGTCGTCACGGTACGACCGACGTCGCGCACTGACCGACGATCACATTTTGACAAACGTCCCTTTGGCCGACGTCACTTTTTTTACCGACGTCACTTTTGAACGACGTCACTTTTTGACCGACGTCACTTTTTGACCGACGTCACTTTTTGACCGACGTCACTTTTTGACCGACGTCACTTTTTGACCGACGTCACATTTTGACCGACGTCACATTTTGACCGGCGTCACTTTTTGACCGACTTCACATTTTGACCGACGTCACATTTTGACCGACGTCACTTTTTGACCGACGTCACATTTTGACCAACGTCCTTTTTGGCCGACGTCACTTTTTACCGACGTCACTTGCACGATAAACGTCACTTTTGACCGACGTCTTTTTTTGGCCGACGTCACTCTTTGACCGACATCATTTTGACAGACGTCGCACGATAAACGCACTTTTGACGGCATCACTTTTGGCCGACGTCTTTTTGACCGACGTCACTTTTGGCCGACGTGCTATTTGATCGCGTCATTTTTGACCAAAACGTCGCGGTAACCGACGCACTTTGAATGTCGCGCACGGCCGACGTCACTGCCCGACCGACGTCGCGCAGTAAACGTCGCAGCACGACCGACGTCGCGCGACCGACGTCACTTTTTGACCGACGTCAGTTTTGACAGACATCACTGTACGACCGGCGCACTATTTGACCGACGTCATTTTTGACCGACGTCACTTTGGCCCGTCGCGCGACCGACGTCATTTTTTGACCGACGTCACTTTTGACCGACGTCGCACGGCCAACGTCACTTCGCCGACCGACGTCCTTTGACCGACTTCATTTTGATGACGTCGCTTTTTGACCGACGCGCTTTTTGACCGACATCTTTTTGGCCGACGTCACTTTTTGACCGACGTCGCGCGACCGACGTCACTTCTTGACCGACGCACTTTTTGAGCGACGTCACTTTTGACCGACGTCACTTTGGCCGACGTCGCGCGACCGACGTCGCATTTTGACCGACGTCACATTTGACCGGCGTCGCGCGACCGACGTCACGACGACCGACGTCATTTTGACCGACGTCACTTTTTTGATCGACGTCACTTTTAACCGACGTCACGCATTTGACCGTCGTCCACGTTTGACCGACGTCCTTTGACCGACGTCACATTTTGACAAACGTCAGCACAGCTGACATCACTTTTTTACCGACGTCGCTTTTTTTTGACCGACGTCGCGCGACCGACGCGCGATGACGTCACTTTTGGCCGACGTCGCGCGACCGACGTCACTTTTTGGCCGACGTCAGCACGATACGACGTCGCCTGACCGACGTCAGTTTCGACAGACGTCGCGCGACTTCGACACTATTGACCGACGTCGCGCGACCGACGTCACTTTTGACCGGCATCACCTTTGATGACGTCATTTTGACCGACGTCGCGCAATCCGACTTCACTTTGGCTGACGTCTTGCACGCGACCGACGTCATTTTTGACCGACGTCACTGTTTGGCCGACGTCGCGCACGACCGACGTCTTGCAGCCGACGTCACTTTTTGACCGACGTCACCTTTTGACCAACATCGCTGTTGACCGACGTCGCTTTTAACCGACGCACATTTTGACCGACGTCACTTTTGACCGACGTCGCGCACGACCGACGTCATTTTTGACCGGCATCCACTTTTTGTCCGATCGCGGTAGGCGTCGCGCGACCGACGTCACTATTTGGCCGACGTCGCTTTTGGTGACCCGTCACTTTGACCGACGTCGCGCGCGACCGACCAGACACGATAGACGTCGCGCACGGCGACGTCACTCTTTGACCAACGTCATTTTTGACCGACGTCGCGCGACCGACGCACGATAACCGGCGTCACTTTATGGATGACGTCACTTTGGCAACGTCTTTTTGGCCGACCTCACTTTTGACCGACGTCGCACGGCCGACGTCGCTATGACCGGCCGTCACGGTACAGACCGACGTCACAATTTGATTGACGTCACTTTATCAAACGCCACTTTTGACCGACGTCACTTTTTGGCCGACGTCAGCACGACCGACATCGCCACGGCAGACGTCACTTTTTGACCGACGTCACTTTTTGACCGACGTCAGTTTTCGACAGACGTCACTTTTTGACCGACGTCACTTTTTGGCCGACGTCACCTTTTGACCGACGTCATTTTTTTAACGACGTCACTTTTTAACCGACGCACTTGCACGACCGGCGGCGTCGCCACGTGACGTCGCTTTTTGACCGACGTAATTTTTGTCCGACGTCGCGCGTCATCCGCATTTGACCAAACGCGTCACTGTTGGCCGACGTCGCGCACGACCGACGTCACTTCTTGAACGACGTCTGCTATTTGACCGACGCACGACCGACGTCGCTTTGGCCGACGTCGCTCGCGACCGACGTCATTTTTGACAGACGTCCTTTGACCATCGCACTTGCGATACGACGTCTTTTTGGCCGACGTCACTTTTTGACCGACGTCATTTTTGACCGACGTCACTTTTTGGCCGTCACTTGCGACCGACGTCATTTTGACCGACGTCACTTGACGACACTTTTTGGACGGCGTCACTTTTTGGCCGGCAATCACTGTTTGACCGACGTCGCCGCAGCCGGCATCTGCCCAGCACGACCGACGTCGCTTTTGACCGACGTCACGCGCGACCGACGTCGGACACGACGGGCATCACTATTGACCGGCGCACTATATGACCGACGTCGTTTTTGACCGACGCCGCTTTGGCCGGCGTCACTTTTGACCGACGTCATTTTGACCGACGTCACTTTGACCGGCAATCGCTTTG
Source organism: Teleogryllus oceanicus (assembly GCA_964035755.1). Lineage (NCBI taxonomy): Eukaryota > Metazoa > Arthropoda > Insecta > Orthoptera > Gryllidae > Teleogryllus > Teleogryllus oceanicus. Next base: position 104,622,676 of record CAXIVR010000009.1, read on the forward strand.
ATAAACGTCACTTCTTGACCGACGTCGCGCGACCGACGTCACTTGCACGACCGACGTCACTTTTGACCGACGCACTTTTGAGCGACGTCACTTTTTGGTCGACGTCACTTTTTGGCCGACGTCACTTTTTGACCGACGTCACATTTTGACCGACGTCACATTTTGACCGGCGTCACTTTTTGACCGACCTCACATTTTGACCGACGTCACATTTTGACCGACGTCACTTTTTGATCGACGTCACTTGCAACGCATCGCTTTGTGAAAGTCACTTTTGGATGACGTCGCGCACGACCGACGTCACTTTTTGGCGTCACTTTGACCAACGTCAGCACGTTCGACGTCCTTTTTGATGACGTCGCCGCGACCGACGTCACTTTGGCCGACGTCACTTTGATCGACGTCGTTTTGACCGACGTCGCTTTTGAACGACGTCACTTTGACCGACGTCACTTCTTGACCGACGTGCCACGACCAACCGTCTTTTTGAAGTAAACGTCACTTTTGACCGACGTCATTTTGACCAACGTCATACGACCGACGTCACTTTTTGACCGACGCACTTTTTGACCGACGTCACTTGCAGCGGCAATCACTCGCGTCGACGTCATTTTTGACAGACGTCACTTTTTGACCGACGCGCGCGATGACGTCACTTTTGGCCGACGTCGCGCGACCAAACATCGCGCGGCGACGTCACTTTTTGACCGACGTCATTTTTGACCGGCATCATGACTGACCGACGCACTTTTGAATGACGTCACTTTGGCCGACGTCACTATTTGATAAACGTCACTTTTTGGCCGACGTCACGCGCGACCGACGTCGCGCGACCTCATACTTTGACCGACGTCAGTTTTTGACGAACGTCACTATTCCGACCAACGCATATTTGACCGACGTCATTTTTGACCGACGTCCTTTTGGCCGACGTCGCGCGCGACCGACGTCATTTTGACCGACGTCACTTTTGACCGACGTCCGCACGACCGGCAATCTTCTTGATCGACACTTTTTGACCGACGTCGTTTTGACAGACGTCACTATTTGACTTCGGCGCACTATTTGACCGACGTCATTTTTGACCGACGTCACTTTTTGGCCGACGTCGCGCACGACCGACGTCATTTTTGACCGACGTCGCGCGACCGACGTCGCGCGACCGACGTCGCTTCGCTTTACCGACGTCGCATGGCCGACTTCATTTTTTGACCGACGTCACTTTTTGACCGACGCACTTTTTGACCGACGTCACTTTTTGGCCGACGTCACTTTTTGACCGACGTCACTTTTTGACCGACGTCACTTTTTGACCGACGCACTTTTTGAGCGACCTCACTTTTTGGCCGACGTCACTTTTTGGCCGACGTAGCACGACCGACGTCACAATTTGACCGACGTCACATTTTGCCCGACGTCTCTTTTTGACCGACGTCACATTTTGACCGACGTCACTTGCACGATCGACGTCGCGCAACCGACGTCGCATTTTGACCGTCGTCACGGCCTGACCGACGTCACTTTTTGACCGACGTCACATTTTGACAAACGTCCCTTTTTGGCCGACGTCACTTTTTTTTACCGACGTCACTTTTTGACCGACGTCACTTTTTGACCGACGCACTTTTTGACCGACGTCACTGTTTGGCCGACGTCACTTTTGATCGACGTCCTTTTCACCGACGTCAGTTTCGACAGACGTCACTTTTGACCGACGCACTATTGACCGACGTCTTTGACCGACGTCGCTTTTTGCCGACGTCACCTTTTGACCAAACATCGTTTTTGACCGACGTCGCGCGACCGACTTCACTTATTTGGCTGACGTCGCGCGACCGACGTCATTTTTGACACCGACGTCACTGTTTGGCCGACGTCACTTTTGACCGACGTCACTTTTATTGACATCGCTTTTTGACGACGTCACCGCGCGACCGACGTCTTTTATTGACCGACGTCACTTTTTAACCGACGCACATTTTGACCGACGTCGCGCGACTGACGTCGCGCACGATACGACGTCATTTTTTGTTGGCGTCGCTTTTATCCGACGTCGCGCGATACCGACGTCGCGCATTACGACGTCACTATTTGGCCGACGTCGCTTTTTGATGAACGTCACTTTTTGTGACGTCAACGCGACCGACGAACTTTGTCCGACGTCACTTTTTGGCCGACGTCACTCGATGACATCGTTTTTGACCGACGTCACTTTTGACCGACGCACTTTTTGACCGACGTCACTTTATGGATGGCGTCACTTGCAACAGACGTCGCACGGCCGACTCGCTTTTTGACCGACGTCGCACGACCGACGTCACTTTGTCGACATCACTTTCGACCGACGTCGCGCACGACCGACGTCGCGCGACCGACGTCACGGCACGACCGACGTCACTTTTCCAACGACGCACTTTTGACCGACGTCGCGCGGCGACGTCGCTGGCGATCGTCACGTTTAGACCGTCGTCACATTTGATTGACGTCGCGCGACCGACGCACTTTTTGACCGACGTCACTTTGGCCGACGATCGCGCACGATACGACGTCACTTTTTGGCAGACGTCACTTTTTGACCGACGTCACTTTTTGACCGACGTCAGTTTTCGACAGACGTCACTTTTTGACCGACGTCACTTTTTGGCCGACGTCACCTTTTGACCGACGTCATTTTTTTAACGACGTCACTTTTTAACCGACGCACTTTTTGACCGACGTCACTTTTTGACCGACGTCACTTTTTGACCGACGTAATTTTTGCCGACGTCGCGCGATACGACGTCGCGCACGACCGACGTCGCACTATTTGGCCGACATCTTTTTTTGACCGACGTCATGCGAACGGCATGCTGTTGACCGACGCACTTTTTGACCGACGTCACTTTTTGTACCGACGTCACTCTTTGACCCGACGTCATTTTTGACAGACAATCACTTTTTGACCGACGCACTTTTTGACCGACGTCACTTTTTGGCCGACGTCACTTTCTGACCGACGTCATTTTTTGACCGACGTCACTTTTTGGCCGACGTCCCTTTTTACCGACGTCATTTTTTGACCGACGTCACTTATTGACCGACGCACTTTTTGAATGACGTCGCGCGGCCGACGTCGCTGTTTGACCGACGTCACTTTTTGGCCGACGTCACAGCACGATCGACGTCGCGCGACCGACGTCACGTTTTGACCGACGTCAGTTTTGACGAACGTCACTATTTGACCGGCGCGCACTATATGACCGACGTCGTTTTTGACCGAGCATAACTTTTGGCTGACGTCACTTTTGACCGACGTCATTTTTGACCGGCGTCACTTTGACCGGCCTCGCACGACCGACGTCACTTCTTGACCGACGTCACTTGCGACTTCGACGTCACTTTACGACCGACGTCACTTTGACCGGCGCGCGAGCGGCAATCGCGCAGTCGACGTCGCACGGCCGACGTCTTTGACCGACGTCACGGCTGACCGACGACACGCATTTTGACCGGCGTCACTTGCGACCGACCTCACATTTTGACCGACGTCACGGCACGACCGACGTCGCGCGATCGACGTCACTTTTAACCAACGTCACTTTGGCCAGAATCGCGCGGATGACGTCGCGCGACCGACGTCACTTTTTGGCCGGCGTCACTTTTGACCAACGTCACTTTGACCGACGTCGCACGACCGACAATCGCACGACCGGCGTCACTTTTGGCCGACGTCGCACGGCCGACGTGGTACGACCGACGTCGCGCTTTTGACCGGCAATCGCGCTGACCGACGTCACTTCTTGACCGACGTCACTTTGACCGGCAATCGCCCACGACCGACGTCGCGCGACCGACGATCACATTTTGATTAACGTCCCTTTGACCGACGTCACTTTTGACCGACGCCACGACCGACGTCGCACGGCCGACGTCACTCGCGACTCGACGTCATTTTTGACAGACGTCACTTTTGACCGACGCGCACGACCGAGCGTCACTTTTGGCCGACGTCACTTTTGACCGACGTCACTTTTGGCCGACGTCACTTTTTGACCGACGTCGTTTTGACCGACGTCACTTGATGACGACGCACTTTTTTGAATGACGTCACTTGCAACCGACGTCACTATTTGACCGACGTCACTTTTGGCCGGCGGCGTCGCAGCGCGACAAACGTTACTTGCACGATACCACATCGCGCGACCGACGTCAGTTTTGACAGACGTCACTATTTGACCGGCACTATTGACCGACGTCGTTTTTGACCGACGTCCTTTTGGCGACGATCGCGCGATGACGTCGTTTTGACCGACGTCACTTTTGACCGACATCACTTTGACCGACGTCACTTCTTGACCAACGCACTTTTGACCGACGTCGCGCGGCCGACGTCACTTTTTGACCGACCGTAACGCGCGACCGACGCGTCACTTTTTGACCGACGTCATTTTTGACCGACGTCACTTTGCGACCGACTTCGGTTTTGACCGACGTCACTTCGCGACCGACGTCGCGCGACCGACGTCGCGCGATACGGCAATCGCGCGACCGACCGCACTTTTGAGCGACGTCGCGCAGTCGACATCGCGCGATAGACGTCGCTACGAATGCGACCCTCCACATTTTGACCGACGTCACATTTTGACCGGCGTCACTTTTTGACCGACCTCACATTTTGACCGACGTCACATTTTGACCGACGTCACTTTTTGATCGACGTCACTTTTTAACCAACGTCACTTTTTGGCCGACGTCACTTTTTGGATGACGTCACTTTTTGACCGACGTCACTTTTTGGCCGACGTCACTTTTTGACCGACGTCGCCTGACCGACATCGCACACCGACGTCACTTTTTGTCGACGTCACTTTTGACCGACGTCATTTTGACCGACGTCGCACGACCGACGTCACTTTTGACCAAACGTCACTTCAGCCGACCGGCAATCGCGCGACCGACGTCACTTTTTGACCGACGTCACTTTTTGACCGACGCACTTTTCGAGCGTTGTCACTTTTTGGTCGACGTCACTTTTTGACCGACGTCATTTTTTGACCGACGTCACTTTTGACCGACGTCAGTTTTTGACCGACGTCACTTCTTGACCGACGTCCCTTTTTGACCGACGTCACTTTTGACCGACGTCGCGCGACCGACGCACTTTGAGCGACGTCGCGCTGGTCGACGTCACTTTTTGGCCCGACGTCCACTGCTGACCGACGTCATTTGACCGACGTCTGTTTGACCAGCGTCGCCGCGACCAGCCTCATTTGACCGACGTCGGCTGACCGATGTCGCACGACCGACGTCGTTTGGCCAACGTCCCTTTGGCCGACGTCACTTTTTTACCGACGTCACTTTTGACCGTCGCGCGACCGACGCGCTTTTGACCGACATCTGCGACCGACGACCACTCTTTGACCGACGTCATTTTTGACGACATCGCCGCACGACCGACGCACTTGCGACCGACGTCACTTTTACGGCCCGACGTCACTTGCGACCGACGTCGCGCGGCCGACGTCACTTTTTGACCGACGTCATTTTTGACCAAGCGTCAACATTGACCGACGCACTTTTGAATGACGTCCACTTTTGGCCGACGATCACTATTTGATCGACGTCACTTTTTGGCCGACGTCACGCGCGACCGACGTCGCACGACCGGCGATCGCGCGACCGACGTCAGTTTTGACGGGCAATCACTATTTGACCGGCACTATTTGACCGGCGTCATTTTTGCCGGCAATCACTTGCACAGCCCAAACGATCGCTTTGACCGACGTCATTTTTGACCAGCGTCACTTTTGGCCGACGTCGCACGACCGACGTCACTTCTTGACCGACGTCACTTTTTTTGACCGACTTAATTTGCGACCGACATCACTTTTTGACCGACGCACTTTTTGACCGACGTCACTTTGGCCGACGTCACTTTTGACCGACGTCACTTGCACGACCGACGCGTCACTTTTGACCGACGTCGCTTTGACCGACGCACTTGCAGGCAGCGTCGCGCACAGCCGACGTCGTTTTGGCGTCGGCGTCGCGCGACCGACGTAACCTGTTTTGACCGACGTCACATTTTGACCAGCGTCGCGCGACCGACGTCACGTTTCGTGGCATCCTGGCACGACCGACGTCACGGTCAAACCTCACTTTGCAACCGGCGTCACTTTTTGACCGTCGTCACGTTTGACCGACGTCACTTTTGACCGACGTCGTTTTGACGACGTCGCCACGCGTGAAAGCGTCTTTTTCTCGGCAATCACTTTGATGACGTCACTTTTTGACCGACGCGCGCTTTGTCGACGTCACTGTTTGGCCGACGTCACTTTGACCGGCATCACTTTTTTGCCGACGTCCATGCACGACTACCGTCTTTTGACCGACGTCAGGTTTCGACAGACGTCACTTTTTAATCGACGCTATTTGACCGACGTCACTTTTTGACCGACATCACTTTTTCGCCGACGTCACCTTTTGACCGACGTCGCGCGGCCGAATCACTTTGACCGACTTCACTTTTTGGCTGACGTCTTGCGCGACCGACGTCGCTTTTGACCGACGTCATTTTTGACCGACGTCACTTTTTAATCCGACGTCACTTTGACCGACGTCGCACGACCGACGTCGCACTATTGGCCGACGTCACTTTTGATGGGCGTCGCGCGATACGACGTCACTTTGACCGACAGACTTTTTGACCGACGTCACTTTTTGGCCGACGTCCTCTTTGACCGACGTCGTTTTTGACCGACGTCACTTTTTGACCGACGCGCGCACGATCGGCGTCACTTTATGAATGACGTCACTTTTGATAACATCACTTGCACGGCCGACGTCACTTTTTTGACCGACGTCCGCTGACCGACGTCACTTTTTTGACCGACATCACTTTGTTGTCGCCGCGACCGACGTCGCGCGACCAAACGTCGCGGTACGATGGCGTCGATTTCGACCGACACGCTTTGACCGACGTCCTTTTTGGCCGACCGTCGCTTCTTGACCGACGTCACATTTGAATGACGTCATTTTGATGATGTCGCCGCACGGCCGACGCACTTTTTGACCGACGTCACTTTTTGGCCGACGTCACTTTTTGACCGGCATCGCTTTTGGCAGACGTCACTTTTTGACCGACGACTCACTTTTGACTGACGTCAGTTTCGACAGACGTCGCGCATTCGACGCACTATTTGACCGGCGTCACTTTTGATACGACGTCGCACGGCCGACGTCACGCGCGACCGACGTCATTTTTGACCGACGATCGCGCGACCGACGCACTTTGATGACTTCACTTTTGGCGGCGATCGGCTGACCGGCGTCGTTTGACCGACGTCGCGCAGCCGACGTCATTTGACCGACGTCTTATTGATGACGCGCTTTGAATGACGTCACTTTTTTGTCGACGTCCTGTTTGACCAGGCGTCACTTTTTTGGCCGGCAATCACCTTTTGACCGACATCCTTTGACCGGCGTCACTTTTTGACCGACGTCAGTTTTTGACAGACGTCACTATTTGACCGGCGCACTATATGACCGACGTCATTTTTGACCGACGTAACTTTTTGGCCGACGTCACTTTTTGACCGACGTCACTTTTGACCGACGTCGCGCACGACCGACGTCGCACGGCCGGCGCACTTTTTGAGCGACGTCGCGCAGTCGACGTCACTTTCGCCGGCAATCACTTTTGACCGACGTCACGCATTTTGACCGGCAATCACGTTTGACCGGCGTCGCCACGACCGACCTCACATTTGACCGACCCCTCACATTTTGATTGGCGTCACTTTTTTGATCGACGTCACTTTTTTAACCAACGTCACTTTTGGCCGACGTCACTTTTGGATGGCAGCTGCGCGACTCGACGTCACTTTGTGACGTCGCGCGACCAACGTCACTTTTGACCGCGTCGCGCGACCGACGTCGCTTTGACCGACGTCCACTTTGGCCGACGTCACTTGCGATGACGTCATTTTTGCGACCGACGTCGCTTTTGACCGACGTCACTTTTGTCCGGCGTCACTTCTTGACCGACGTCACTTGCGACCGACGTCACTTTTTTGATAAACGCGTCATTTTTGACCGACGTCACATTTTGAAACAACGTCCGCTTTTGACCGACGTCGCCTTTTGACCAGCACGCACGACCGGCAATCACTTTTGGCCGACGTCACTCTTTGATCGACGTCATTTTTGACCAGACGTCACTTTTGACCGGCCTGCGCGACCGACGTCACTTTTGGCCGACGTCACTTTTGATGACGTCACTTTTAGCCCGACGTCACTTTTTGACCGGCGAATCGATTTTGACCGACGTCACTTGGCCGACGCGCTTTTGGATAGCGTCACTTTGGCCGACGTCATATTTGATCGACGTCCTTTTTGGCCGACGTCTGCCACGACCGACGTCGCTTTTTTGACCTACGTCACTTTTGGCCGACGTCAGTTTTTGACGAACGTCACTATTTGACCAGCGCACTATTTGATGACGTCATTTTGACCGACGTCACTTTTTGGCCGACGTCACTTTTTGACCGACGTCATTTTTTGACCGACGTCATTTTGACCGACGTCACTTTTTGACCGACGTCACTTCTTGACCGACGCACTTGCGACCGACGTCGCACGGCCGGCGTCGCGCATCCGACGTAACTTTTTTAAACCGACGTCACTTTTTGACCGACGTCATTTTTGGCCGACGTCACTTTTGACCGACGTCAGTTTTGTGACGCCTTCAATGATAGACGTCCTTTGATAGACGTCCTTGCACGTGTGTGACGTCACTTTTGACCAACGCCTTTTGAGCGACGTCGCGCGGTCGACGTCACTTTTGCAACCGACATCGCATTGATTGACGTCACGGCTGACTCGACGTCACACATTTTGACCGGCGTCACTTTTTGACCGACCTCACATTTTGACCGACGTCACATTTTGACCGACGTCACTTTTTGATCGACGTCACTTTTTAACCAACGTCACTTTTTGGCCGACGTCACTTTTTGGATGACGTCACTTTTTGACCGACGTCACTTTTTGGCCGACGTCGCGCGACCGACGTCACTTTGACCGACGTCGCACGTCGACGTCACTTGCAGCCGACAATCACTTGCGGCTCGGCAATCGTTTTGACCGACGTCACTTTTGACCGACGTCGCGCGACCGGCATCACTTCTTGACCGACGTCACTTTGACCGACGTCGCACGACCGACGTCGCACGGCCAAACGCACTTTTCGAGCGTTGTCACTTTGGTCGACGTCACTTTTTGGCCGACGTCACTTTTGACCGACGTCGCATTTTGACCGACGTCACATTTTGACCGGCGTCACTTTGACCGACACTCCGCATTTTTGATACGACGTCACGCATTTTGACCGGCGTCGCGCGACCGACGTCACGCATTACGACCAACGCGTCCCTTTGGCCGACGTCACTTTTTTACCGACGTCGCCACGGCTCCGACACCTTTTTTGACCGACGTCAGTTTGACCGACCGTCGCTCTTTGGCAGCGTCGTTTTGACAGACGTCACTTTGATGGCCGCGCGCGACCGACCGTCACTTGCAGCCGACGTCGCACGTCGACGTCACTTTTGGCCGGCAATACTTTTTGACCGACGTCATTTTTGACCGACGTCACTTATTGACTTCGACGCACTTTTGAATGACGTCGCGCGGCCGACGTCCGCTATTTGATCGACGTCACTTGCACGGCCGGCAAATCACGCACGGCTCGGCGTCCGCTTTTTGACCGACGTCACTTTTTGACCGACGTCAGTTGGCGAACGTCACTATTTGACCAGCGCACTGACCGACGTCGTTTTGATGACGTCACTTGCGGCCGACGTCGCGCGACCGACGTCGTTTTTGACCGACGTCACTTTTGACCGACGTCGCGCGCGACCGACGTCACTTCTTGACCGACGTCTTTTTGGCCGACTTAATTTCTGACCGACGTCACTTTTTGACCGACGCGCGACCGACGTCACTTTTGGCCGACGTCGCGCGACCGACGTCGCGCGACCGACGTCACTTTTTGACCGACGCACTTTTAGCGACGTCGCGCAGCCGACGTCATTTTTGGCCGACGTCACTTTGGCTGCGACGTTACATTTGACCGACGTCACATTTGTCCAGCATCACTTTGCGACCGACGTATATTTTGACCGACGTCGCTTTTGATCGACGTCACTTGCAACCGACGTCACTTTTTGACCGTCGTCGCATTTTGACCGACGTCGCACGCGACCGACGTCATTTTGACAAACGTCCTTTTGGCCGACGTCACTTTTTTACCGACGTCACTTTTTGACCGACGTCACTTTTGACCGACGCACTTTTGACCGACGTCACTGTTTGGCCGACGTCGCGCGACCGACGTCACTTTGGCCGACGTCACTTTGACCGACGTCGCACGCGACCGACGTCGGTTTTCGACCAGACGTCAACGCGATAAACACTATTTGACCGACGTCGCGCACGACCGACGTCCTTTTTGGCCGACGTCACCTTTTGACCGACGTAATTTTTTGACCGACGTCACTTTTTGACCGACGTCACTTTTTGACCGACGTCACTTTTTGTCCGACGTCACTTTTTGACCGACGTCACTTTTTGACCGACATCACTGTTGGCCGGCAATCACTTTTGATGAACGCGCACGACCGGCGTCACTTTTTGACCGACGAACTTTTGACCGACAGCGTCACTTTTGGCCGACGTATCGCGACCGACGTCATTTTTGGCTCGACGTCACTTTTTGACCGACGCGCACGATAGGCGTCACTTCATGGTGGCGATCGCGCGACCGACGTCACTTTTTGGCCGACGTACTTTGACCGACGTCACTTTGACCGACGTCAGCGCGACCGACATCACTTTTGACTTCGACGTCACTTTGACCGACGTCACTTTTTGACCGACGTCACATTTTGACCGACGTCACTTTTCGACCGACGCACTTTTTGACCGACGTCACTTTTTGGCCGACGTCACTTCTTGACCGACGTCACATTTAGACCGACGTCACATTTTGACCGATGTCACTTTTTGACCGACGCACTTTTTGACCGACGTCACTTTTTGGCCGACGTCACTTTTTGACCAGCAGCTCACTTGCACGGCAGAGCCATCGCGCGACCGACGTCGCGCGACCGACGTCAGTTTCGACAGACGTCACTTTTTGACCGACGCACTATTTGACCGACGTCACTTTTTGACCGACGTCACTTTTTGGCCGACGTCACCTTTTGACCGACGTCATTTTTTGACCGACGTCACTTTTTGACCGACGCACTTTTTGACCGACTTCACTTTTTGGCCGACGTGACTTTTTGACCGACGTCATTTTTTGACCGACGTCACTTTTTGGCCGACGTCACTTTTTGACCGACGTCACTTTTTGACCGACGTCACTTTTAATGACATCTTTGACCGACGTCGTTTGACCGACGTCACTTTAACCGACGCACTTTTGACCGACGTCGCGCGACCGACGTCGCACGACCGACGTCGTTTTTGACCGACGTCCTTTTTCCGACGTCACTTTTTGACCGACGTCACTTTTGACCGACGTCACTGTTGGCCGACGTCGCACGGCCGACGTCACTTTTGACCAAACGTCACTTTGACCGACGCGCTTTTGGCCGACGTCACTTTTTGGCCGACGTCACTCGCGACGACGTCGTTTTATTCGGCGTCGCACGACCGACGCACGACCGACGTCGCGCGGCCGACGTCACTTTTTGATCGACGTCGTTTTTGACCGACGTCACTTGCAGCCGACGTCACTTTTGACCGACGTCATTTTGACCGACATCACTTGCACGGCCGTTGCGCTTTTGGACCAGCGTCACTTTTGGCCGACGTCACTATTTGACCGACGTCACTTACCCGGGTGAAACGTCACCGCGCGACCGAGGTCCTTTTTGTCAGCGTCGCCACGACCGACGTCAGTTTTTGACAGACGTCGCGCACGACCGACGCACTATTTGACCGACGTGCGCGATAACAATCGCCACGGCCGACATTACTTTTGAGTTGACGTCATTTTTGGCTGATATACTTTTTGACCGACGTACTTTGACCGACGTCACTTTGGCCGACGTCACTTGCATTGACGTCATTTTTGACCGACGTCACTTTGACCGACGTCACTTTTTGACCGACGTCACTTCTTGATCACGTCGCCACGACCGACTTCGTTTTGACCGACGTCGCTTTGACCGACGCGCCGCGGCCGACGTCCACTTTGTTGGCCGACGTCACGTTTTGACGAGCGTCCGCACGATAGACGACAATTTTGGCCGACGTCACTTTTTGACCGACGTCACTTTTGACCGACGTCGCGCGACCGACGCACTTTGCAGGCGACGTCACTTTTCAGCCGACGTCACTTTTTGGCCGACGTCACTTTTGACCGGCGTACGGCTGACCGACGTCACGTTTGACCGGCGTCGCGCACGACCGACGTCACATTTTGACCGACGTCACGTGCGACCGACGTCACTTGATGATCGACGTCACTTTTGCGCTTCGACGTCACTTTGACCGTCGTCACGGCACGACCGACGTCGCGCGACCGACGTCATTTGATAACGTCACTTTTGGCCGACGTCACTTTGACCGACGTCACTTTTGTCGACGCGACCGACGTCGCGCGACCGACGTCGCATTCTGACCGACGACGCGCGACCGACGTCACTTTTTGACCGACGTCGCGCGACCGACGTCGCTTTTTGACCGACGTCACGGCTGACCGACGTCGCGCAACCGACGTGACTTTTTGACCGGCGTCATTGAACCGGCGTCACGGCTTGACCGACGTCACTTTTCGGACCGACGCGCGACCGATGTCGCGCGTGACGTCACTTGCGGCCCGTCACTTTTTGGCCAAACGTCACTTTTGACCGACGTCACTTTTTGACCGACGTCACTTTGGCCGACGTCACGGTGACCGACGTTACTTTTGGCCGACGTCACTTGCACGATGACGTCGCGCGACCGACGTCACTTTTGGCCGACGTCACTTTTGGCCGGCAATCGCTTTGGCCGACGTCGCACGACTGACGTCACGGCTTGACCGACGTCGCGCGACCGACGTCGCATTTGACCGATGTCAGTTTTGACCGACGTCACGGTACGACCGACGTCACGGTACGACCGACGTCACTTTTAGCCGACGTCGCCGCACGACCGACGTCGCGCACGACCGACGTCGCGCGACCGACGTCACTTTTTGACCGACGCACTTTTTGACCGATGTCACATTTTGGCCGACGTCACTTTTTGGCCGACGTCACTTTGACCGACGTCACTTTTTGACCGACGTCACATTTTGACCGACGTCACTTTTTGACCGACGTCACGAAACTTTTGAGAATAAATAAAACAATGAAAGATAAAAAAAACACACTGTTATTCTCTCCTCTCACTAGATCGGAAACACCCCGAAACATAAGATGAACTGCCTTCAGTACATAAAACCGAAACACAAACACTGGTACCACACTTTAGAGCTCATCACCACTGTTTACTGTAAAAATCAAACACAAATTCACATTCCTTGCTCTCAAGCCACCTGGCTTTGTACGACTATTTTTCGAGATGAACCGACAAACACCAACACCAGAATTCTCACAAGCACACGAAAACGCCACATTTCCATTACAACAGAAAGAATAATTATTCTCTAAAAGCAATTACTACCTGCCTGCGTTTCACTGTGTTTCGAATCTTTGCCATCCCATTAATAATAAATGACATACGCCCCTTCTTGGAAACTGAAGGAAACGTTCGCGTAACAATCACGAAACGACATTGCTGGCAGTGGGCGGACACGGCCGTGTTGACGGACCGTCGATGTGGCGAACTTCTTCCAAGTAGTTGCCATGACGTTCAAATGCCTGTCGCCAGTAGTCGCATACAGAGCGTGTACTACACGCCCATTCAGTTAGACATTCCATTGCATATGCCTTCGTAGAGTGGTATTATTTATATATTGCTTTTGGGAAGAGCAAGGGTAACTTGTAAATTAAAAGACATTTTTAAAAAGGAAAAAGAATATTTTTTTTTTATTTTCTACTACAAAATTAAATATGGAAGTTATAGTTTAAATCATACAGTAGAAAATGATTCTAAAACAAAATCATAAACTTACAACTACACTCTGAAAATTAAAAACTTGAAAATATAATATAAAATAAATATCACAGAACCAACCAACATTCTATTATTTACATTACAAATTTAACAAAATTGGTTCAAAACAAAAAAATCAAAGCATGAAAACAAACTTGAAATCTTAAAAACAATTAAACAAGACTGAACTCAAAATTGCAGAGAAATAAGTTACAACAAAATGTTTTATAAAGAATGCACACAATATAAAAAATCACAGTAATAAAGGAGACTAAAATTAATATCAATAATTAACTACACTCATTGAAATGCAGATTGAGACAACCTAATTTGTAACATTTTGAAGGATTGTCATTGCATTATGACATTAAAGAAGAAATAAGTCTATCAGTAATTTTCTGAATATTTTGCAAACCCCATACATTTATAAATTTATCAAGAACACAAAAGTTGCAGAAACAATCAGGAAAATAAATATTTTGTAGATAATAGTGTCAAGCTTTTCAACATGTTTCAACTCTAAATATAACATTGTGTTGATGAGCATACTGTCATTAACTGGATAAGAAGTTCTTGCATTGTTTGGTATAAGAATCAAGAGGAGCCTGAGATTAGGACACATTCCACATAATTAATTTCCAGCAATAAGCAGAAAAAAACTAAATAAAAAACTAAAATACATGTTTTAGAAAATAAGAAAACCAATATACAAATACACAAACAATGATTATTAGCAGAGATCTTTCTGCAATGAACGAATACTCGATAACAAAGATAGTTATAACAGGTAATGTGAGCAAAGAAAACATGGGACTACAAAGATTATTTAAATAAGTATATCTTAATAATGTTGGAATAAGATAATTAAATCTTTGCTACAATAATTCATGTTTAAAACTGAAGAGTTTCATACTCTCATTAACACTTTTCACAACTGTGTAATTAATTTTGGTCCTCATAACTTTCATGTCACAAAGCAATAAGTTCCCGTTTTCATTTATAACGTTAATTTTCAATTTTAAATTTTACTTATGTTTATTTCATTGAAATTCAAGCGTATCCTCTCTATTTAGCTGATTTAGGAATTATAATCCTTGTTTGGAATTAATTTTTAACATTAAAAATGTATTTACTTATTTCTAATTTAAATTTTCTAATTGCAATAAATAAATTATTTGTTTAAGTATTGGAAAAAACTTGCTTACTTGATTTGAAAGAGCAAAAATATTTATTATCTCAAATTCCTCCAACTCAATGAATAAATTAATTCTCAATTACACTTAAGTATTTTAATCTATTTTCTAGAAACTTTTCATACTCAAAAATCATACATACAAAACTTATTAAAACTATTTTGAATGTTGGTTCTTCAATTTTGTTAAACATTTTCATCTTTTTCACATTTTTGACAAAGTATATCGAAATTAATACCATCAAATAGATCCTGAATAATTACATTTCAGGTCTATTTCAATCCTTTAACTTTTTTTACAACTTTTACATGACTTTCACAATCCCAATGTCATTTACATTCAGAAAAGTATTAGTACTATAAGTTATCTTCAAATTTGTTAATGAAGGTTCTTTTTTTTATTTGGATCCACCCATAGTAAATCTTGAAGAAAATTACTTAAAATGAAATTAATCTGCAGTTCGGTATCTTTCCTGGTCTATTCTATCCAGCTATTATTCCCTTCATTTGAACCACTAAAATAAATCTTATAAAGTCATTTTGCGCAATGTGCCATGCTAGTCAGTAAAAGCCTGAATGGTGGGAGTTTGTGCAGATATACTTCTAGTAACTAGTAATGAAATTTCATTTGCCACATCTCAGAGATGTTCTCTGGGATTTCATCTGTCATTGTAACAAGAATTATGGTATTAAATAATAATAATAATAATAATAAGAAGAAGAACAACAACAGCAGATGTCTCCACTTTTGTGATCTAAGAGATCTCACTTCAAAATATGAATGTAACACAGAAACTAAAAACTTGCTGGAAATTATTTTCTTGGATTTGTCATTCTTGCAGCATCTCTGATACAACTATTTACTTTAAAACAAAATTTATTAATTGCAAAATCAATGATAAAATTTAAAATTGCTTCATATAATTCATCTTTATGTATGCTGCAAGAAAGATCTTGAAGAGGAATAGCCTTGGCATAAGCCTTCAACTCCTCAGACAAGTGTGGCTTGTACCCATACTTCTGTAATTGCTGAAGTGTTGAAAGAAAAATTTTAAACATATCTGAAGCCAAAGTTGAATTTAAAGTGGTACACTTGCCACACGTTGTGTTGTTCAAGGAAGGTTCTGAATGGGTACAAAGGTAAATACTTTGGAAACATTGGAAACAAGAAGGGAAATAGTAATTTGAACGTTTTCGAAGGAAAGAAGTCAGTAAATTTTGGGCAGAACCAAACAACCCTTCTGTGGTTTCACTCACGGAGTTTATTTACCAATCAGTTACAGCTTCAACCTCCCTCGCTCACTGAACAAGAAGTGAAGCTAAAGAAGTTGAAGAATGTTCCTCCAATAAAGTTTCAGTGAATGAACTGACTCACTACTGGCAGATTTGGAGTTCAACCGTCTGTGAGTAGAGACAATATTGTTAATAACAAACATTACCTTTCTTCAAATTGGGTATATTCATTGCAAAAGGAATTTAGCATTAAAATTTGAAAATATCCACAAGAGTCTTGAAGTGGGGTGTGTGTTACAACCTCCCCTGCTGCCTAACAGTACCAAAAATTTTCTAAGGATCTGATTCATATTTCTGGTTCATACTTTTCACTCCCAGTTCCCTCACCTTCTTCCAAAGGGACTGGATAGCGATAATATTTCTTTGCCAAAATTTAAAACACTGACTTTGAGGCTTCTTTTGAGGCTTTTTGCTAGAAGGCCGTACCACAAATTTCCAATCTTTAAGACTTCTACGCAATGTACTCCAAATAAAATGGTGTTTAGAATTTTGGTGAGCAGGAGTTACCAATTCCTTGTCATTTACTGAAGAAACATTAAAAGTATCAAAAGTTTATCCACTATAAAAATGAATTCTGCCAGATCTTCAGCTAATTTATTTCCAGTTTTTGGGCATATTAGCTCAATTCCACGGAAACAATGACTAAACAATTGCGCAGCTAATTTTACTCTCATCTTTTTCTTTGGAATTTGGATGAAGATAATGATCACTAATTTTAATGGATACCTCAGACATTTTCTGCTTTTTCTCATATTCTAACAACTCTTTCAAAACATCAAATTTGGCAATTCTGATTCGATTATCATCCCACCCTTTGAATTAAATGTCAAATTCACAGAAGTTATTTCTCAAAATCTTGAGAAGATGAGGTGGATCTGCAAAAACAAAATATTTTTCATTCCCAATTTTGATAACTGGATCGTATCTTTCAGGCATGGTTTGGCCAGTTCTTTAGAGCTAAACGATAGCTGGCGTAGATCAGAAACAATGGCCACTATTTTACACCCAATGCCTGAATTCAGCCACAGTTTCTTTGATTGCATTTTCTAGTTTTCCTTTGCTAATGGCACAGCCTAAATAGAAAGCAACAGGTTTAGCTGATTCAGATATCAGACCCGCACCATGAAAACTAGAGTGGTTGTAAAGAGGGATAAACTCCCTCCCAAATCTTGGTAACCAGAAATATGATCCCTGAATAGGATCATATTCAAGATGTTTAGTCAAACTCATTTCATCTAATACAAGGACACATAATTTATCAATTTCCGACATGGTAGAGAGTTGTAACCACTGTAAGCACAGTCACTTGGAAATGCACCGTGGTTAAAAGGAACACTCCTGGCGAGATGCGGGGTCCAGAGTTTGAGCGATAGTAAAAGGTAAACACACATGTCTGAGCAGCATTGAAACATACTACTTCCCTGAAGAGCCAGACACAGGTATATCGGTCTAGATACGCCTACAATTAATGGGAATGGTGGAATTTAGTTGATGAGAGTGAAAAATTTCATTAGGCAAGTCAACAACATGGCTGTCCTATTAAGACACATTTCGTGTCTGCAAAGAGGACATATCCAAGCGTTTCCTCGTCTGCCTCAAATATTTATCTTTAAAATATTTTGCTACCTGAAATTTTGTAACTCTGAGGAAATAATTTGTCACTACGATAACCATTAATCTTTTCAAATTGTATTTCCTAGAGCCAAACTTAAATTGGAAAAGAGCCCCTAAGTGGTGTGTCTGGTGTACCCAAAGAAGTTTATTACCTGACTACTGTTGGTGCCGCAGCTTTCCTCTTCAAATGTCCATTAAATGACCTTCTGCATCTTCCACCATTAGGTCACCTGGAAAAATTATAGCATCAATTGTATAGTAAAAGCCATTAGAAAAATTAATTTGATATATGAAATAAATATGAAATGTTTAATGGGAATGGTATGTTGTTTGAAAAGAAATTAAAGATAATTAAATAATAATTTACCTGAATGAGCCTCTCATGCTCAGGTTGAGAGACTTCCCCGAAGCAACTGGGCCACTTGGTGGATCTATGGTAAGAAATAATGACACTTGTAAGTTTGATCCATTGATTTTGAATTATAAGTTTTGTTCAGCAGATATATTAGCATGGCAAGAAAGGTTAGCAATACTGTTGTAATAAGAAAGAAATGATACTTGTTTCTGAATTCTATTCACTAAAGTATTGTTGCCATTTTTGAAGTAAACTTATTTATAGTAAAAATTCTCTCAATTGTTGCAATTCTGGCTGTATTCATTTTTCTTTTAAAAAAGATGGTTGCAGTAGTATCTTACAGCACAACCATAAATTACATTTCCCCTCTCTCCTTAAAATAATTTTATTTCATGACTTAAAAACTTACTTTTGGAAGGAACAGTCCCAGCCACTAAGCGGACAAGGAACTGTTCTTCGTGTCTTCGGTTGTAGTCACTCTCTTGAAAATGATGAGAGCACAAGGTGACCCTTTTCCAATTATCGGTAATACATTCCCTGATATTGGCGGAAGATGCAGAAATGACAGCCAGTTATTTGTAACTGTGCTGCATGAGGCCTAGCATTATCACGGTGAAATAGAAGTCCCCTTCAGATATGGATTGGGGACCATGACCACACACATAACATGTATTTCTGCAAAGAAAATTTATATTAATGTTTTATAATGAATTTAAAATACAGCATTACTATGACATGAAACAAAATCCCTTCATTTTGGCATCCAATAAATTCAACCTAAATATTAATTCAAATATTTCATGTTAACAACTCCATTCATACATACTATAGGTTTTAATTTTGAAATGTATTATAACATTATTGGAATGTAGTGGATATCAAGCTATTTGAAATGTATTATTATATGAAATGGGTGTCGTATTAGACTGTTCTACATACTAAACAATTTAATTTATTTAATATTTATCTCCTGCTACTACACTTACACACTACAAATTATAAGTGAGCATGATTAGTCAGCTATAACCTGTTGAACAATTTCCACTACTTCAGAACAAGTGAGCAAACCCACTGTCCGAATGTTCTCTACAAAATACATCACAAAAGCAAACACATAGAGCTGTCAAGCATACAATGCAATTATTACACTGAAAACAAAACCTTGTGAAATGTAAACAAATCTCAACAATCAAATCAAAACATCAAGCAATGTCAGCCTTTGGAAAACAATTGACTATTTATAAGCGTACTATTAAAGAATAGTTTAATTAATTAATTTACACGTAAATGTTGGTGAATCAACACAAAGAATATCTGATAACACATCAAAGTTCTTTCATTTAAAAGGAAGAAATACAATCAATTCAGTAGAAGCTCTAAGCAGAAGTACTTGGCAGAATACCTTATTTTTAAATATATGGATGACATTCCAGCTATCAACACCTGTCAAATGTCGGCTATTATCAAATTGCAACTAAAGGTTTTAATACAAATTAATATTATTGATAAGTTTTATAAATAAAGAAGAAACTTGCATCTGCATAAACAGTCCACAAAATCTATCTTTTTGCCTTTCTTCAAAATGCAATATTACACATTAAACTGCATTACAATAAACATCTTTACCTCCTACCTAGTACAAGTGATGAACTAAGTAAAAAAATTAAGTTCTACTTCAACTTCATTTATCTCAAAGCAGAGTTTTTTGGACTTGGTAGGTTTCACTAATATTCAGATATCTGAGCCACATATTTGTCCAAAAGCATGACTAGTTGCTCAATGGATGCGTGGATGAAAATCCAAAGGCCAGAATACTAATATAATATAATTATATTACAAACTACTAATATATACAAACTATACTAATATATACAAACAAAAATTAAATATCAACAACAGTTAAAAATGAAGCAAAATATATACAAACATATATAGAAACTAATACTAATGATACTAAGATATACAAACAAACAATAATTTCAAATCACGCCACAACAATGTTAAAAATGCAAAATATATACAAACACTGAGCGTCAATAATATTGACAATTAATAAAATAAATAATAAATTGAAAAAAAAAAAAGGTAAAAATAAAACTTCCTCCCTTCCAATATCATATATTTATGTCACGGCATCGCCTTAACGCAATCTAGAAATGGTATCTACCATAATCGATACCATTTGCAGCTGTGATCTGGACAATTAAACCAGCTATAGTCCAAATTTGCTGTTAAGAGCTAACAACATCACCCTTGCTTCTTGAGTGCAAACTTGAGTTTCAACAAAATTTGACACACAAAAGATTTGGGCCATTGGACCATATCTAACTACTTGTTGCATATATCAAAGCTGGATTGAGATCATATTCCAGACTTTGAGTATACATCTGCCCAGGGATGGCTCATCACTCTTAATCGCAGCTAGGCATATTGAGCAATGTGCCCCTTCAAACCCCTACCATGCACTTGCCAGTGTAGCCAGCAACATAGTAGGTCCCAATGTTTCAAGGTCTTGCCATGTCCTCTCAGTCAGAGCTTGGCCTCTGCTGTATCATCTGGAATATGCAGACAGCTGCAAAGAATGTCCATCATCAGCTACAGCTACAGTATGGGGATGTGCCATGTCGGGTTCCCCCTCAGCAGCATCATCCTCATTCTCTAACTGACTGCTGCCAGTGACTCTTCCATGTGTTCTGACATATTCATTCAGATCACAAATTCTAAATTGTATCCTCACAATTGGAATTCAGTTCTAGCACTGACAAGATTATTCACAACTACACAGTTTCAAAGCAGAAGCAAAGTGGCCATGTTGGATTATCATTAGTCACGCCATTCTGTCTGATAACGACAAATAAATTCTCCAGTGGGTCTGGTTTATGTAAATGCAAACATTTGAGGTGTCTTGACATCATTCCACAGATATTCCAAAGCGAGAAGGGTGGATATGTAGCCATCTCGAAATGGGAAGTGCTAACTTCTCTTCCCAGCCATCACTTCAAATATTCTGACGTCTTCTCCCAGGACCAAAACCTCATTCTCCTGAGTTTTGGCGCATTTCCTTCAAACAGCAATGTGCTCAAAAGACCCTTCTCGCACCACAAGCCTTTTCTTTTTCCCTTATACTGGCAATACTGTGGTCATCTACCTTCTCAGGCCATTCAGACTAATCAAACAAATGTGAAATCAAAGAATGTCAAGTTGCTTCACCATCCACTAACAACTGTTGGTCAGCAGGCCTTTCCCTTATCAAGAACTCCTCGGTTCGCATATGCCCCCTTTTTCAAACCAACATGACGTATACTTTTACCTTCATCGTTGCTTTCTATGGGATTCACATGATTTTTGGTCAGGTTTGTACTTTAAAAAGTTCCTTGTCAAGACTCCATAGGCGAACTATGTTGTCCCAACGAGCAACTTTCATCCATTCAATCTTTCAATTCATAAAATTGCTGCGCAAGCATTTGAAAGATAGAATTTACATCCTTCTAACAAAAATGCCAGTGGCCTCCACAAGAAAAAATGAGTTGAAGGTATCTGCCTCCACCCCCTTTGGGAGCGTGAAGGTGGATAGCCATCCTGGGTTACTGTGAGCATTAGGGGCTTCTTGCCTCTCACCCTCTTCCCCCAGCAGTGCTGGCATGGGTGAGGTGTGCCACTGTATCTCCATTGTATGCTCTGTTCCTTTCCCCAGCCTGGCTGGCACAAATGAGGATTTTCTTTATATTGTTGATGCTTGAGTCAGTGGCTTTGACAATGAAACCAACCTGCTGTAGTTTCACTATCAGCTTCTTTGATTAAGTTAGCAAGAACTTGGACGATGTTTTTACTTGAAAAAACAGCAATTGGCTGTTGTATTGCCCGATGCACACACCCTGAATCATAAAAACCAGAGCATGATCTGCAACAGTATACGGCGTCCCTACGGGCGAGCCAATCAACAAAACCATCGATCAGGCCCTTCTTATCATTATAGATAAGACGTTTTCTGAGAGACATCTTTCGTCGAACATAAAGGAATTCAATAATGCTTGTCCTGATCAGTCATGAACTGGCTACTTTTGCATCATCTCAAGGACGATCGGTAATTCAATATCCATTTAGACATGTTCAAGGACACGCAACAATGTTCGCACAGAAGGTAGTGTCAAGTAACAACAAAGCAGCCGATATGCCTTTGGACTGCGTTTGAAGATTGATAAAGCCAATACCTTCTCCTGATGCGTCCACCGCCTTGCAGTACCCTGCCGATGGAAATTACGAAAATTTCCCTGGATAAAGGTACGCAACTCGGGGGATACAACACCCTGAAGCATTGCATCTAAGTTTCCAGTCTGAGCAAGTGTTGCCAAATGATTGTTTGAAAGTTCAGCCCAGCCGTTTCAGCTCACGCTTTAGCTTAGGTATCTCAGAAATCAAGCGGCCTTTAATTGGCGTAATAGCTGCGTCTGGATGCCGGCTTCCACAAGAATCTTTCTCCGTGACTCCCTTGTTGTTGAACCTGAAAAAAGTATTTTTTTTTTCTTCATTACAAATTCATGATATAAAATTTACAATGTACACTTTGTATGTACAATGTATGTACAATGTTTTTTGTACAATGTACAAAAATTTACACTTGTGACAAAGTAAACAGTGTTTTACAGTATGAAATCATAGCACACCTGTCAAAAAATTAAGGCACCGAAAAAGAGATATACAAACAAATGAATGACAGCCAAAACTAAATATTAAGTGATAAATATTGTAATTTAATTTACAATTTTTATGGATAGAGATTTCATGTACTTCATTTTGATAAAGAGCATGTGAGTACAGAAAAAATTACAGTGAAACTCCGTTTATCATTTCTACACTTGCTCGTTTTTTGATGGGACAGCTATCACGTTTGGAGAAATTAGTATACCTTGAGGGCTTATAATGTTAAAGACCAGACAACAATTTACTCATAAGTAATCTTTTAAACCTTGTATTAAATTGTTCTTTTCGGTATGCTTTCTAATAAAACAGAGTAAAAATAGTTTTTATTTTAATTCATAAATTCAACTTCAATTTATCTGATTTTCTCATTATCATTTTTTCTTCTGTCTGAAAAACATATAGTGAAATTTATCATACTCAGAAGAACCAGGAGTTAGCTTTTGGCAGATTGTCGCTGGGCACATCACCAGCTCTCCTCCTCTTTCCCAAAGCGCGAATGAAGCTGAATTCACCAGTACTTGATCCAGGTAAAGCTGTACCAAGTGGTACAGCAATATCTATAAACTAAAATTTATCAATATACATCACAAACTAAAAAAAAGAAAAATAAGTACAAATTATAAATATATTTGCAGACTCAAGTATTTGGAAAGATTCATCCGTCAGCAATAGCAATGGAATCCTCCTCCACATGCTCTTTGAGAACTTCTCCATCAGGTGGAGAAACATTGACTGCAATACAATGAGATGTGTGCAGGACACAAAACACAGGGCAAACATTTATCTTCAATTAAAAGGCATTTGCACTCCACCCAGAACATGTCAGGGGAGGACATTAAGAATGTCACCTTCTCAAGTTCTTCACAGACTTCTCCACCGTAAGAGAAGGATCTGCGATACAAAGAGACAGTATTATTGGCCTGAGCACAAGACAAACATTTATCTTCAATTAAAAAGGCATTTGCACTCACCAGAACATGTGGGGAGGACATGCAAAATGACATAGTCCTCATTTTCTTCATGAACTTCTCCACCACGTGGAGAAGGATCTGCAATAGAAAGAGACACGGTATTATTGACACACAAAACACAGGGCAAACATTTAAAAAAAGGCATTTGCACTCACCAGAACATGTGGGGAGGACATGCAAAATGTCACCTTCCTCATATTCTTCCACGAACTTCTCCACCACGTGGAGAAGGATCTACCAATAAAGAGACTACGGTATTATTGACACACAAAACCACAGGGCAAACATTTATCTTCAATTAAAAGGCATTTGCACTCACCAGAACATGTGGGAGGACATGCAAAATGTCACCTTCCTCATGTTCTTCCACAGAACTTCCCTGCGTGGAAGTATCCTGCAACTCTAAAGAAACACGGTATTGACACACAAAACACAGAGACAAGCGTTTATCTTCAATTAAAAGGCATTTGCACTCACCCAGAACATGTGGGAGGACATGCAAAATGACATAGTCCTCATTTTCTTCATGAACTTCTCCACATTGAAGGATCTAATAAAGAGAGACACGGTAGTGACACACAAAACACAGGCCAAAACATTTGTCTTCAATTACAGGCATTTTGCACTCACCCAGAACATGTGGGGAGGATATGCAAATGTCATATTCCTCATGTTCTTCCACAGACTTCTCTGCGTGGAGAAGGATCTACAATACAAAGAGACATGGTATTATTGACACACACACAAAACACAGGGCAGAGCTTTTAATATCAATTAAAAAGGCATTTGCCCTCACCAGAAGGTGTTTATGTGGAGGAAATACAGTGTTCGTCCTTCTACATGTTCTTCGCAGACTTCTCCACACCACGTGGAGGAAAGGATCTGCGATACAAAGAGACACGGTATTATTGACACACAAAACACAGAGGCAAACATTTAAAAAGGCATTTGCACTCACCAGAACATGTGGGGAGGACATGCAAAATGTCACCTTCCTCATGTTCTTCACGAACTTCTCCACCACGTGGAGAAGTATCTGCAATACAAAGAGACACGGTATTATTGACACACAAAACACAGGGCAAACGTTTATCTTCAATTAAAAAGGCATTTGCACTCACCAGAACATGTGGGGAGGACACTGCAAAATGTCACCTTCCTCCGTAATTTCTTCACGAACTTTACTCACACCCACGTGAAGTATCTACAACTCCTAAAGAGACCACGGTATTATTGACACACAAACACAGAATAAGCGTTTATCTTCAATTAAAGGAAAAAATTTTGCACTCACCCAGAACATGTGGGAGGACATATAAAGGCAACATAGTCCTCATTTTCTTCATGAACTTCTCCTGCAGTGGAGAAGGATCTGCAATAGAAAGAGACACGGTATTATTGACACACAAAACACAGGCCAAACATTTATCTTCAATTACAAAAGGCATTTGCACTCACCAGAACATGTGGGGAGGATATGCAAAATGTCATATTCCTCATGTTCTTCACGAACTTCTCCACCACGTGGAGAAGGATCTACTGTCCTAAAGAGACATGGTATTATTGACACACAAAACACAGGGCAAACACCGTATCAATTAAAAAAGGCATTTGCCCTCACCAGAGACATGTGGAGAGGAAATACAGTACGTCCCTTCTACATGTTCTTCATAGTTTCTCTGCGTGGAGAAGGATCTCTGATACAAAAAGAGACATAAGTATTGACACACAAAACACAGGGCAAACATTTAAAAAGGCATTTGCACTCACCAGAACATATGGGAGGACATGCAAATGTCACCTTCCTCATATTCTTCACGAACTTCTCCACCACGTGGAGAAGGATCCTGCAACTCTAAAGAGACACGGATTATTATTTTTAAAACACAGGCCAAACATTTATCTTCAATTACAAAAGGCATTTGCACTCCACCAGAACATGTGGGAGGATATGCAAAATACCATATTCTCATGTTCTTCAGAAATTCTCCACACGTGGAGAAGGATCTGCAATACAAAGAGACCACGGTATTAACACACAAAACTGGAGTCAAACTGTTATCTTCAATTAAAAGGCATTTGCACTCACCAGAACATGGGGAGGACTGCAAAAATGACATAGTCCTCCTTTCTTCTGAACTTCCTCACCACGCGTGGAGAAGGATCTACAATAGAAGAGACAGGTATTGTATTTTTTTACAAAACACAGGCCAAACATTTATCTTCAATTAAAAAGGCATTTTGCACTCCCAGAACATGGCATGAGAGGATATGCAAAATGTCATATTCCTCATGTTCTTCACGAACTTCTCCACCACGTGGAGAAGGATCTGCAATACAAAGAGACATGGTATTATTGACACACAAAACACAGGCCAAACATTTATCTTCAATTAAAAAGGCATTTGCACTCACCAGAACGCTAGCCAGGGAGGATATGCAAAATGTCATATTCCTCATATTCTTCCACCCGAACTTCTCCACCACGTGGAGAAGGATCTGCAATACAAAGAGACATGGTATTATTGACACACACAAAACACAGGCTAAACATTTATCTTCAATTAAAAGGCATTTGCACTCACCCAGAACATGTGGGGAGAGACATGCAAAATGTCACCTTCCTCAGAAGTTCTTCAGACTTCTCACCACGATGAAGGATGCGATCTAAAGAGACACGGTATTATTGACACACAAAACACAGGGCAAACATTTAAAAAAAGGCATTTGCACTCACCTTAGATAAAAAAAACACACTGTTATTCTCTCCTCTCACCAGATCGGAAACACCCCGAAACATAAGATGAAATGCCTTCAGTATATAAAACCGAAACACAAGAAGCACTAGTACCACTCTTTTTAAGGCTCATACCACTGTTTTACTGTTAAAAATCAAACACCAAAATTCATTCCTTATCTATCAAGCCTACAACACAACTACGACTATTTTTTAGGGAACCACGACAAACACCAACACAGAATTCTCACAAGCACACGAAAACATACATTTCCCATCACAACAGTAAGAATTAATTATTCTCTAAAGCAATTACAGCACCTGCGTTTCACCGTTTCGAATCTTTGCCATCCATTAATAATGAATAACGACCTCGCCCCTTCTTGAAACTACGAGGCGTTAAGCGTAACAATCAGGCGACAATGCTAGTGATAGCACGAGAAACTCGATCAAAACATTAAAAAGTTTTACACTCAAGATAAAGCGTCAAAAATTAACTTTCAATCAATTGAGATTTTAGAAAATATAAATCATTTTTGTGATACAAACAATATTCAATATTACTCTTATAAATGACCTACTATTAAAACAATCACGGTTTTATTCAAATATACCTATTACTTACTCAAATGAGAAGTATTTCAATGAATTATTGAAACTTAACTATCCAGTGCAAAGGTATACAGATTGTTGCCAAACAACGTGAACCTATAGAAATTTGCTCAATAGAACTTACTACAAGTCCAAGCTTCTAAAATCTTCAAATTAGAAAGAATTTTCCATAGTGTCATAAGAGTTCAAGCAAAAGTATCAAATAACCAACGATTCAATGTAAGAGATGTAAAAATTCAATCATACAAGCCAATTGTGGAGTCTAATCACGTTGTGTAAGGTGTACTGAAAACCACCATTATTGAACTGTCTTCCAAAATCAGCCTCTATTTGTTGTAATTGCCTCAAAATCACTGCTAATTACAAAGGTTGTCAGTATATAAAGATTTACTGAAGAACCAAATCAAACTAATAATTCAAATTCTCATATGTTAATAAATCAAAATTTGAATTTGTTCCCTCAAAATTAAATGCACAAAATTTTTCAGACACACATAAACTCAAATCTTTCAACGTAACAATCCTATTCAAAAATTCCTTCCAAATTCAAATACTCCTACCTCAATTTATAATCACAAATCCACACAAATTCTCTCTTATTCTGATATATTAAAACAAAATCCTTCTACTTCAAAATACACGATTTAATTTCCAGCATAATTCAACAAATTATTTCTACACTTATCCTAAATTCAAACTTTATTACAAAACCTCTTAGTCCCACTTTTAAATGGCCATTAGTAACAGCAGAAATCTAAATATAACACTACTAAACTGGAACTCTAATGGACTAAAAGCGACAGCAAAATATTTTTAATCTTTCTATCATACCATAATATGTATGACATAGCATGTATTTCTGAGACTCATCTAACCCCTAAAGAAAGATGTATTTAAAAGGTTATAAATTATAGAAATGATAGAATCTCTGATCATGCTTCTGGGGAGTAGCAATAATAATTCAGGAATTCTGTGTTCATCAACAAGCAATTTTTCATCTGACATTTTAGAATGTATAGCAGTAAATTAACATAAATAATACCGTTTACTCTTTATATTCCATTTATAGAATGCA
This sequence comes from Teleogryllus oceanicus, assembly GCA_964035755.1. Classification (NCBI taxonomy): domain Eukaryota; kingdom Metazoa; phylum Arthropoda; class Insecta; order Orthoptera; family Gryllidae; genus Teleogryllus; species Teleogryllus oceanicus. The sequence goes on from CAXIVR010000009.1 coordinate 104,651,356, forward strand.
TTCATGCTCCCTTTGAACCAACCTAATACTCTAATCACAACAACATAATGCAGATATTTTAGATATAATAATTACAAAAAGCGTGATTTAATTCTTTCAATCTCACTTCCTGAATTAAGTTCTGACCATCTCTGTTAAAATATGTTTGTTCTTCATACAAAGAATAATTATCCTCTTCTGCCTTACGAATAAACTGGAATACATATAGCTCATATATAGAATCAAAATTTTAACTTCCCAAAAACTTGAGTAATACTCAAAAAATTGATGTAGAAATCAAACGTTTACTAAAATAATTCTAGATGCATATAAATATTCCTAATTACATTACATTCAAACCGTACATACATACTCGATCTCTCCCTATAAATATCTTAAATCTTATCAAATCCGACACAACCTAAAATGATTCCAACCTTAAACATTAGCCTGACATTAAAGAAAAATAAACGAAGTTATCCGCATTGTCATCAAAATTCACATTATAGACCAATATAGATTAGTTAAATTTCAAAATTACATTGCTGAAATACATCCTAATAGCAGACCACAATGGTCAACAATTAAAATTAACAAGAATCTTATTCCCCTATACCAATGACATTGGACCATAGACATGGGACCCATATACCATTGACATGGAACACAGAGGAGCTAAAGCATATGACTTCTCGCTAAAGAAACATGGAATCATTATGGCGCAATAATTGCAACAGAAACCTTTCTGCTCAAACCATATGAAGTACTGGATTTATGGTCTGCACTCCTACACAGCCCCAACAGGAGGGCAGTGAAGGAGGTTTTCTAGCTTTCTGAAACCAATAATGGGAGACATAACTGACGTTTACAAAGAGCATAATTTGATTATTACGAGAACAAGCAAAATTATAATGGATTATATATTTACCCAGAGTTCTTGAAACTATGATAGGGCTTCTATAACGCAATATCCAGGACCATGAGAAAGAAAAAGTGGTTCTAAATGGAGACCTTAACTGTGGGATTAAAATGACCCAAACAAAAACAACACTAGTATTGGACACACTCAGAGAGGAAGGCTTTACACTAGTGAACAAGAAAGACATGAAGGCGTGCTTTGCATACAGCGGATCAGTCAGATCTGGTCTTCTATAAAGGAGAAAATAGATACAGGAACTTAGAAAGTACTATGGTCATCGCAGCAGCACCAATAAGAAAACACGTGCCGGTAGAGACAACTTTCAAGCCTACAAAGGCTGCCATGAAAGAAAGCAAAAACCATTACAATATATCGAAAATCATTGCAAATGTCATTAGGTAAATGCTTGATGAAATGGGCAAGAAAGAAGAGAGAATATCAGAAAAAAATCTTGGAATTTGTGGGATAAGTGTAGAAATGAATTTGTTGAATTATGGAAATTAAATCGGTATATTTTGAAGTAGAAGGATTTTGTTTTAATATATCAAGACCAGGAATTTATTGTGATTTGTGATTATAAATTGGGAAGTGTAGGTATTTGAATTTGAAGGAATAAGATAAAACGACACGACGATCAGCTGTTGTTCACGTGGTATCGTGAACATATGAACAATAACATTGCTATATCCACGAAAGCACCTTCTGCACACTTTCTATGCGAAACTCACTTTAACACAAACCACAGATACTAGATTTCACATAACAAGAAAGACAGATTCCATCACACACTCAAGAAAACGTCACACGACGATCAGCTGTTCACGAGTACAAAAGACAGAGTAATTCACCGAACACGTATGAAGACTATTAACATTGCTATATCAAAAACACCTTCACAGCATTTCTACGCCCAAAACTCGCTGAAACTATAAGATACTAGTTTTTCATAACAGAATGCATGTCCACGAAACGAACACATGTCGGCCTGGTGGTGCAAACATTACGAATATTGCTATGATTTTGCGAGACGAACAGAAACGATATTTACTGCCACTGCGCTCTTTCTGCCTTTAAAGCAATTCCACTCTACTTTTGTAAATAAAAAGACTACATTCCGCTCGTCAGCAGGATTAGAAACTTGGTATACGAGACGACCAACTTTTGCGTGTAGGTTGCGTTCTGATATCGACATTCATATGTTTCTTTCTCGCGCCAACGCATCTCACTTGTCCTTCGCACGGCAAATAATGAAAGAACAATAAACGTATTATGCGTAAATTAGCTGCTTTTGAAATAAATAGGCATGTTTGTATTGTTGATGTCAAAGTAAATAATACTATATATTGTAATATATAACATTAAATAAATACTTGGAAATTGGGCGGCCTCCTGCCATCAGCGGTGCGCCAGAACCATTCGAGGCGACCTCCTGCCATCAGCGGATGGCATAAGAACTACATTCAGGCGACACTCCTGCCATCTAGCGGATGTACTCAAGAACCATTCGAGCGACACTCCTGCCATCAGCGGATGGCATAAGAACTACGTGTGGCGAATCGTGGAAATTTCGAGGCGACACTGTTCGGATAAATGATTGGTATACTAGATCACGGATTACACACGTTTTCCACTACAGCACTTTCCACCATTTAACTGAATTTCACCTCAAAAAAAAAAACCCACCTACATCACGAAACACTTTCCTGTCTGCATTACACTTTTTCCTTCGCACAAACTTAGAAATTTTTAAAACGTATATAATTTACATATATTGTACCAATTCTTGTAGCTATCCATGAAGTAACCTGCACTTTCATAACCTAAGCTTTCTCGCCTCATACGATTGCCTAACCTACATAATAATTCACCTTCTAAAAATACTAGTCTTTATAACTAGCTTTCCTGCTGCACTATACGCATGAGGCGTAATATCTGGCAAATAGCACTGTATTCACATTCTTACAGATGCATTAAATTATACCTGGAGCACTGGCAGGCGACTCGGCGGCGGCTGCTGCTTATACGAAAATACATACATTTAAGGGGACAAAGGATGAGTTTTAAGATTTCTTTTAATCTTTGTTTACTTCTTTTTTCGGCTGCGACTGAAGTGCATTTGCTCGATGACGCAACTCGTCACTGCTTGCCACTCGGCAGCGGCTACAGATGAGCTGCAAAAAGCATATGATACACAAAGAACATTCTCACCAATTTTTGCAAATCTAAACCCCTTTCGGTACTAACTAGTGGGAAAGAATCGCAACCCCAGCTCACGTAACCTAACCTAACCTAACCTAACCTCAGCACATTCTAACTAACCACCATACAAAGTAAGTCAGAATCATCAGAACACGAAAGAAACGGCATTTCCTATCACACGAATACACTGTCCTAAACCAACACCACTCGACCTTGTTTAGGAAACTTAAATTAGAAAATTATCAGAAAACCTAAGATAGTTGCTCAAGTTAACAACACATCACACAACAATACATCCCTTTGAGCCTTACTAAGATCACGGATTACACGTTTTCACCAAAGCACTTTCACTGCACTTCCTAACTGATTTCACTTCAAAAAAAAAAAAAAAAAAAAACCCACCTACATCACAGAAACATTTTCCTGTCTGCATTACTCTTTTTCCTTCGCAGAGAACTTGAAAATTCTTGAAATGTATATAATTTCAGGGCTTCTCACACTACACACACACGAAACTTTTGAGAATAAATAAAACAATGAAGATAAAAAAAAAAACACACTGTTATTCTCTCCTCTCACCAGATATAAACACCCAAACATAGATGAAATACCTTCAGTATATAAAACCTAAACACAAGAAGCACTAGAACTCGCACTTTTAAGGCTCTTCACCACTTTATTTTACACTGTCTCAAAAAATCAAAGCAAATTCACATTGCTTATCTATCAAGCCACCACAACACAGCACCACGACTATTTTGAATGAACCACGACAAACACCAACACCAATTCCTCACAAGCACTGCAGAAAACATATACATTTCCCATCACAACAGTAAAGAGCAATTGTTCTCTAAAGCAATTACACTTCCCTGCCTGCGTTTCACTGTGTTTCGAATCTTTTGCCATCCCAATAATAATAGATAATGACATACTTCTTGGAAACTCTGAGCTTGGTCGGCGTAACAATCACGGCGACAATGCTAGTGATATACGAAACTCGATCAAAACATTGAAAGTTTACGCTCAAGATAAAGCGTCAAAATTAACTTTCAATCAATTGAAGATTTTTAGAAAATATAAATCATTTTGTGATACAAACAATATTCAATATTACTCTTATCGACCACCTATTAAAACAATCACAGTTTTATTCGAAATATACCTATTACTTACTCAAATGAAAGTATTTTCAATGAATTGTGACTTAACCCTATCAATTACAAAGGTATACAGATTATTTATTAAAACAACGTGAACCTAGAAATTTGTAATAGAACTTACTACAAGTCCAGAAGCTTCTAAAATCTTCAAATTGAAAAAAATTTTCCATAGTGTCATAAAAGTTCAAGCAAAAGTATCAAATAACCAGCTTGATTCAATGTGAGATGCAAAAAAATTCAATCATACACAAGCCAATTGTAGATTAATCCCACGTTGTGTAAAGGTGTACTGAAAACCACCATTATTGAACTGTCCTCTTCAAAATCAACCCCTCCCTATTATTTGTAATTGCATAAAATCACACTGCTAATTACAAGGTTGTCAGTATATAAAGATTTACTGAAACCAAATCAAACTAATAATTCAAATTCTCATATGTTAATAAATCAAATTTATGAATTTTGTTCCTCATTAAATACACAAAATTTTTCCAGACTTGCATAAACTCGTCCTCACTGCAAATCCTATTCAGGAATTCCTTCAAATTCAAATGCTCCTACACCTCAATTTATAATCACGTCCACACAAATTCTCTTATTCTGATATATTAAACAAATCCTTCTGCTTCAATCTTTGATTTAATTTCCAGCATAATTCAACAAATTATTTCTACACTTATCCCTAAATTCAGAGCTTTATTACAAAGGCACTCTTGAGTCCCACTTTTAAATGCCATTAAATAACAACAGAAATCTAAATATAACACTACTAAACTGGAACTCTAATGGACTAAAACGACAAAATATTTTAATCACTTTCTATCATGCCATAATATTGACATAGCATGTATTTCTGAGACTCATCTAACCCTAAAGAAAGATGTATTTAAAGGTTGTTATAAAATTTATAGAAATGATAGAATCTCTGATCATGCTTCTGGGAGTAGCAATAATAATTAAAATTCTATTGTTCATCAACAAACAATTTTTCTACATCTGACATTTAGAATGTATAGCAGTAGAAATTAACATAAATAATACCGATTTACTCTTTATATTCCATTTATAGGAATGCATTCATGCTCCTTTAGACCAACCTATTACTCTAATCACAACAACATCACAGATATTTTAGATATAATAATTACAAAGAAACGTCAATTTACAATTCTTATTCTCCACCTGGATCAGATTGTTAAACTCTCCTGTTAAAATATGTTTTAATTCTTAATATTAAAAAGATAATTATCCTCTTCATAACATACCCAGATAAACTGGAATACATATAGCTCATATATGAATCAAGTTTAACTTCCCAAAAAGCTTAGATAATACTCAAAAATTGATGCCAAGAAATCGAAACGTTTACTAAAATAATTCCTAGATGCATATAAATATTCCTAGTACATACATTAAACCGTACATACATACACGATCTCACCTATAAATATCTTAAATCTTATCAAATCCAAACATAACCTAAGGCGATTCTGGCAACCAAGCTCGTCGCCCTGACATTAAAAGAAAAACAAGCAAGTTATCAAATTATCAAATTCTGTATAGACCAATATGAATTAGACCAATTCAAAATTACATTACTAAAAATGCATCCTAGCCAGCAGACCACAATGGTCAACAATTAAAATTAACAAATCTTATTCCCTATACCAATGACATGGACCATAGACATGGAACCATATACCATTGACATGGAACACAGAGGAGCTAGAAACGCCTTGACTATAAGCCTAAAGAAACATGGAATCATTATAGCGCAATAATTGCAACAGAAACCTTTCTGCTCAAACCATATGAAATTACTGGATTTTATGGAGTCTACACTCGCAGCTAACCCAGAGGGCAGACCAGAAGGAGGGAGTTTCTAGCTTTCTGAAATAATAATGGGAGACACCAACTGGCCCAGTTTACAAAGAGCATAATTTGATTATTACAGGAGTATAAAGCAGAGTACTATAATAGAGTTATATATTCCACCACAGAGTTCAACTGAAAGCGCGATAGAGACTATACTAAGCGCGTAATATCCAGGACCACGGAAAAGAAAAGTGAGATTCTGACCAGGGGACCTTAACTGTAGAGTTGACAGGCCCCAAACAACAACACTAGTATTGGACACGCTCAGAGGAAGGCACGCGCTGGTAGAACAAAGAGAACATGAAGAGCATTACTTTGCATACAGCGGATCAAGTCCATAGATCTGGTCTTCTATAAGGAAAGAAATAAAGATACAGGAACAGAAAGTACTATGGTGTCACCGGCAACGCACCAATAAGAAAACACGTGCCGATGAGACAACTTTCAGCCTACCAAAGCGCAACCACACATGAAAACAAAACCGTGCAATATATCCAGAAAAATCGACCCAAATGTCATTAAATTAAATATGATAAATGAGGCGAAAGAAGATATAGAAAAAATCTTGAATTTGTGGGATAAGTGTAGAAACTAATTTGTTGAATTATGCTGGAAATTAAATCAGTGTATTTTGAGTAGAAGGATTTTGTTTTAATATATCAAATAGAAATTTGTGATTTGTGATTATAAATTGGAGGTGTAGATGTTTGAATTTCAAGGAATAAGATGAAACGACACACGACGATCAGCTGTTCACGTATTATCATTAGACATATGAAAACATAACATTGCTATATCACGAAAACACACTGCACACTTTCTATGCAGGAAACTGCTTTAACTGAAACCACAGATACTAGATTTCACATAACAAGAAAGACAGATTCCATGTCACGCACTCAAGAAAACGTCACACGACGATCAGCTGTTCACGAGGTACAAAGACAAGTAATTCACCGAACACGTATAGAACCAATAACATTGCCATATCCAGAAAACACCTTCACAGCACATTTTCTGCGCCCAAAACTCACTTTAAAACTATACACGAATGCTAGTTTCACATAACAAGAATGCGTAATCACACACGAAACGAACACATGTCGGCCGCGGGTGGTGCAAACATTACGAGTATTGCCATGATTTTTGCCGGGGACGAACAGAAACGAGTATTTACACCTGCCACTGCGCTCTTGCTGCCTTTAAAGCAATTCCTCTACTTTTAGCAAGTAAAAAGACTACATTCCGCTCGTCATGGATTAAAACTTCGGTATGCAGGGCGACAGCACGCCGTGTAGGTTGCACATTCAGTATCGACATTCATATGTTTCTTTCTCGGCACCAACGCATCTCACCCTTGTCTTCGCGACGGCAAATAATGAAAGACAATAAACGTATGCGTAAAGTGCTTCTTTCAGAATAAATAGGCATGTTTGTATATTATTTGAAATGTCAAAGTAAAATAACTACTATATTTCAATATATAACATTAAATAAATATGGAAATTGGGGCGGCCTCCCTGCCATCAGCGGATGGCATAAATCCCATTCGAGGCGACACTCACCGCATCTAGCGGATGGCATAAGACTACATTCGAGGCGACACTCCTGCATCAGCGGATGGCACCAGAGAACCATTCGAAGCGTATCTGCCATAGCGGATGGCATAAGAACTACATTCAGGCGACACTCCTGCCATCTGGCGGATGGCATAAAACTACATGCTGAATATCGATAAAGGAAATTGATTCGAGGGCGACACTGTTCGGATATGGAAATTCGAGCCTTACCTAGATCTGGATTACACACGATTTTCACTACAGCACTTTCACTGCACTTCTAACTAAGATTTCACCTCAAAAAAAAAAAAAACCCACCATCAGAAACACTTTCCTGTCTGCATTACACTTTTCCTTCACTAAACTTAAGAAATTTTTAAAACATATATAATTTATATATTGCTTACAATTCTGTAAAGCTATCCATAAAGTAACCTGCTTTCACTTAACCCCTCACCTCGCCTCGATTGCCCTAACTCACGTAATATCTACACTTCAAAAGCTTCCTCCTGATGTTCATAACCTAGCTTTCCTGTTGCACTATACGCATGAGGCGTTATATCTGCAATTAGCACTATTATTCACTTTCTTTACAGATGCATTAAATTATACCTGGAGCACTGGCAGACGCGGCGGTTATGCTGCTTCGCTACAGAAAATACATACGGCGACGACATTTTTAGGTTTCTTTAATCTTTATTTTTTTTTTTTTCGGCTGCGACTGAAGTGCAATTGCTACGATAACTGTCTCGTCACTGCTTGTTTACCGGCAGCGGCTAAGCAGATGAGCTGCAAAGTACATGTGTTACACAAAAGAATATTCTCACCAGTTTTGCAAATACGAACCTTTCGGTATAACTAGTGGGAAAGAATCACCCAACCCCAGCTCACGTAACCTAACCTAACCTAACCTCAGCACAGCTAACCTAACCTGCACTACAAAGTAACCAGAATCACTAGACTAAGAGAGACGGCATTTCCCTATCAACGAATACACTGCTCACAAACCTAACACTACCTACGACACTTTGTTTGGGAAACATACCAGAAAATTATCAGAAAACTCAAGATGAATTTGCCTGCTAACAACACACATCACACAACAATACATCCCTTACGAGCCTTACTTAGATCACGGATTACACATTGTTTTCACTCAAAGCACTTCTTGCTCTGCACCTCCTAACTGAATTTCACTTCAAAAAAAAAAAAAAAAACCCACCTACATCACAGAAACATTTTCCTGTCTGCATTACACTTTTCCCTTCACAATCCTTCTAAGAAATTTTTAAAATATATATAATTTCGAGTGGCTTCTACACTACACTGCACACGAAACGTTTGGAGAACAAAATAAAACAATGAAAGATAAAAAACACACTGTTATTATTCTCTCCTCTCTCCAGATCGCAACACCCTGAAACATAAGATGAAATGCCTTCTGCATATAAAACCGAAACACAAGAAGCACTAGAACTCACACTTTTAGAGCTCTTCACCACTGTTTTACACTGTTAAAAATCAAAAACAGAATTCACATTGTTTATCTTATCAAGCCACCACAACACAGCACACGACAATTTTTTAGAATGAAACTACGACAAACACTCAACCTAGAATTTCCCCTCATTAGCTCACGGAAACATACATTTCCCATCACAACAGAAAAGAACAATTATTCTCTAAAGCAATTACACTTCCCTGCCTGTGTCAGTGTGTTTCCGAATCTTTGCTCGCATTACTGGCTAAATAAAGCCCTTCTTGAAACTACATGGAACAATTGGTGCAACAATCACGAAGCGACAATGCTAGCATAGCACGAGAGTCTGATCAAAACATTGAAAGCTTTACACTCAAGATAAAACGACACGACGATCAGTTGCTCCACGAGGTACAAAGACGAAGTAATTCACCGACCATATGAAGACGTAACATTGCTATAATACAAAACACATTCACTGTACACTTACGCCTGAAACTTACTTTAAAACAAACTACTGAATACTAGATTTCACGTAACAAGAAGACGAATGCCTCTACACGCATGTCCACACATCGAAACGAACACATTGTCGCACACGTAGGTGCAAACATGACGAGCGATACATTACATATGATTTTGCGAGACGAACAGAAATGGCATTTACACTGCCACTGCGCCTAACTGCCTTTAAAAGCAATTCACTCTCCTTTTGTAAGTAAACGACTACATTCCGCTCGTCCTGATTAGAAACTTGCATACGGGGCGATTCTTTTGCGTGTAGGTTGCATATTCTGTGATCGACATTCATATGCCTCTTTCTGCCAACGCATTCCACGCCCATCCCACCACACGGTCACACGCGTCATTCACGCTGCCAATGTTGGTGTAAAACCTTGTCCTTCGCGACGGCAAATAATGAAAGAACAATAAACGGTCGCGCAGAGTGCTTTTCGAAATCTTTTCCGGTTTCACCTAGGTCTTTGATTCGTTAAGAAGGAGATTATTAATGAGGTGAAGGTGATTATTACTGAATCTCGTGTTGGCAACGAAAAGCAAGAGCAGAGAAAGGAAACATTACTGCGTCGGCCAAAGAAGAGATGTTTGTGCGGTAGAGCAGCGCGCGAGAGTACGGTTTTCGGAGGAAATACAACCAAAATCCGAGTTTTGATATATCCGCTGCGTAGCAGGCAGAGCGGTCGAAGAACCGCGTTGCTGTTTTGGGCTGTACGTGTCGGTTTGGTCCAATGGTTTCTTTGCGAGTTCTGATATTTTTCGAACGCGGCGGGACGGACTTAAAAAAAAAAAAAGCGAGAGCTGACGATGAAGAAGTACAAATGTCTCCCTTTTCCCGTTTCCCGTGAAAAGAAGACGAAGCATTCCCTTCTGCTCACAGCGGAGGAGATGTACATCGTAACAATTGTCCTCAAACGCCAGCTGTTTCACAGCTTCGGTCTCGATCTGCGTGACAAATAATTTACTTCTGCTATTATTACGAGTACGAATCACATTCGCTTTCTTTACGTTTCGTTTCAAGGATTATGTAACCATCACATGAGTAACTGCACTTTCATAACCTAGCTTTCTCACCTCGCCTGATTGCCTCTAACTTACGTAATAAAACAGCTCACTGATGTTCATAACTCAGCTTTCTGGTTGCTCTATACGCATGAGGCGTAATATCTGGCAATTAGCACTATTATTCGCATTCTTACAGATGGCGAATTATATTTGGCGACTCGGCGGCGGCTCTGCTATCAGTCGGAATATTACGAGTGCGAATCATTCGTTTCTTTACATTTTTGCCCAAGGATTACCAATTCTGTAAACTATCACATGAGTAACCTGCACTTTCATAACTCAGCCCTCACCTCGCCCTTGATTGCCCTAACCTTACGTAATATTCACACTCAAAGCTCCCCGATGTTCATAACCTAGCTTTCCTACACTATACGCATGAGGCGTTACATCTGGCACTAGCACCACATCACTCTTCTTACAGATGCATTAAATTATACCTGAGCACTGCAGACGCAGGCGGCGGCGGCTGCTTCCTGCTGCTGCGAAAATACATACATTTAAGGGGACAAGGTGAGTTTTTAGGGTTTCTTTAATCTTTATTTCTTTTTTTTTCGGCTGCGACTGAAGTGTGTCTGTTGGATGACACTGTCTTCGTCACTGCTTGCTTACTCGGCATGGCTACAGATGAGCTACAAAGCTACTACGGGTTATACAAAAGAACATTTCACCAGTTTTGGTAAATACGAACCCTTTCGTATAACTAGGGAAAGAATCACCCAACCCCAGCTCACGTAACTAACTTAATCTAATCACCACAGCACAGCTAACCTAACCTGCACTACAAAGTAAATCAGAATCACTGAACACGAAAGAGACGGCATTTCCTATCAAAATGAATACACTGCTCACAAACCCAACACCACTCACGACACTTGTTTGGGAAACATAAATTAGAAAATTATCAGAAAACCTAAGATGAATTTGCCTGCTAACAAATACATCACACAACAATACATCCTTTACGAGCTCATAGATCACGGATTACACACGTTTTCAAAGCACTTTCACTGCACTTCCTAACTGGAATTTCACTTCAAAAAAAAAAAAACCCACCTACATCACAGAAACATTTTCCTGTCTGCATTACACTTTTTCCTTTCTGCACAAACTTAAGAAATTTTAAATATATATAATTTCGAGGGCTTCACTGTTAGTTCTCAAACAGAAACGTTTGAGAACAAATAAAACAAATGAAAGATAAAAACACTGTTATTATTCTCCTCTCCAGATCGCAAACACCCTGAAACATAAGATGAAATGTCAGTATATAAAACTGAAAACACAAGAAGCACTAGAACTCACACTTTTAGTTTCTTCACCACTGTTTTACACTGTTAAAAATCAAAAAATAGAATTCACATTGTTTATCTATCAAGCTACCACAACACAGCACGACAATTTTTAGGAATGAACCACGACAAACAATCTTCAACTCCAGAATTTCCTTACTAGCTCACTGAAAACATACATTCCCATCACAACAGAAAAGAACAATTATTCTCTAAAGCACTACACTTCCTGCCTGCGTGCCAGTGTTTCTGAATCTTGCCTTCGCATTAATAATAAATAGCCCTTCTTGAAACTACGGAACGTTCAACACGAAGCGACAATGCTAGTGATAGCACGAGAGTCTGATCAAACATTGAAAGTTTTACACCAAGATAAAACGACACACGACGATCAGCTGTTCACGAGGTACAAAGACGAAGTAATTCACCGACCACATATGAAGACGAAGATGGTTATATCACAAAACACATTCATCGTAATAATTTCTCTACGCCCGAAACTTACTTTAAAACAAAACCACGAATACTAGATTTCACGTAACAAGAAGACGAATGCTCTACACGCATGTCCACACACGAAACGAATACATGTCGGCCGCAGGTGGTGCAAACATGACGAGCGATACATTACAGGATTTTGCGAGACGAACAGAAACGGGTATTTACACTGCCACTGCGCTCAATCTGCCTTTAAAGCAATTCACTCTCCTTTTGTAAGTAAAACGACTACATTCCGCCTGTCCCGGATTAGAAACTTGGTATACGGGGCGACTTTTTGCGTGTAGGCTGTACATTCTGTGATCAGATATCTATATGTTTCTTCTCGGCGCCAACGCATTCCACGCCCATCCCCCCACCACACGGTCACGCGTCGTCATTCACGCTGCCAATGTTGGTGTAAAACCCTTGTCCTTCGCGACGGCAACAACAAAAGAACAATAAACGTACGTTATGCTTCTTTTCTGAAATCTTTCCCGGTTCACTTAGTCTTTGATTCGTTACATGAGATTATTAATCGAGGAAGGTGATTATTACTGAATCTCGTGTTGGCACCAGTGCCAAGAGCAGAGAGTGTCACTGCGTCGGCCAAAGAAGAGATGTCAGGCAGGTATAGCGCAAGCGAGAGCACGGTTTTGAGGAAATATAACCAAAATCCGAGTTCGATATATCCGCCGCGTAGCAGGCGGAGAGCGGTCGTGGAACCGCGTTGCTGTTTTGGGTTGTACGGTGTCGTTTGGTCCAATGGCTTTTTGCGAGTTCGATATTTTTCGAACGCGGCGGGACGGACTTAAAAAAAAAAAAAAAAAAAAAAAAAAAGAGAGCTGACGATGAAGAAGAAGAATGCCCCCTTTCCGTTTCGTGAAAAGTTAAGACGAAACATTCTTCTGCTCACAGCGTGAGTGAGATGTACACGTAAATAATTCGTCTCAAACGCCAGCCGTTTCACAGTTTCGGTCTCGGACCGCGTGACAAAATACCTACTCCGCTATTGCACATGAGTACGAATCATCTGGCTTTCTTTATTGCTCTGGCTCTTCATGATTATGTAACCATCACATGAGTAACCTGCACTCCTCATAACCCAGCTTTCTCACCTCGCCTGATTGCCCTAACCTACGTAATAAAACAGCTCACTGATGTTCATAACCTAGCTTTCCTGGTTGCTCCATACGCATGAGGCGTAACATTCGGCAATTAGCATCATTATTCGCATTCTTACAGATGCACAGAAAATTATACGGCGACTCGGCGGCGGCTCTGCTATCAGTCGGAATATTACGAGTGCGAATCATTCCGTTTCTTTACATTTCGTTTCAAGGATTACCAATTTTGTAAACTATCACATGAGTAACCTGCACTTTCATAACTCCAGCCTCACCCTCGCCCTGATTGCCCCAACCCACGTAATATTCACACTTCAAAAGCTCCCTGATGTTCATAAATCTAGCTTTCCTTGCTGCACTATACGCATGAGGCGTTATATCCAAGTGCAATTAGCACTCATTATTCACTTTCTTACAGATGCATTAAATTATACCTTGGAGCACTGGTATGACATGGCGGCGGCGGCTGCTTCTGCTGCTGCGAAAATACATCCATTTAAGGGGACAAGGATGAGTTTTTAGGGTTTTTTTTAATCTTTTTTTCCTTTTTTTTTTTTTTCGGCTGCGACTGAAGTGCAATTGCTTGATGACACCGTCTCGTCACTGCTTGCTTACTGGGCAAAGTGGCTACAGATGAGCTGCAAAGCACATGTGTTACAAAAGAACATTCTCACCAGTTTTGCAAATACGAACCCCTTTCGGTATAACCAGGAAAGAATCACCCAACCCCAGCTCACGTAACCTAACCTAACTCTAACCTCAGCACAGCTAACCCAACCTGCACTACAAAGTAAATCAGAATCATCAGAACATCGAAAGAGGTTTGGCATCATCAAACGAATACACTGCCTTACAAAACCCAACACCACTCACGATAATTTGTTTGGAAATATAAATTAGAAAATTATCAGAAAACCTAAGATGAATTTGCCTGCTAACAACACATCAAGCACAACAATACATCCCCTTATTGAGCCTTACTAGATCACGGATTACACATTGCCTTCTACTCAAAGCACTTTCTTACCGTACTCTAACTGGAATTTCACTTCAAAAAAAAAAAAAACCCACCTACATCACAGAAACATTTTCCCGTCTACTACACTTTTTTCCTTCGCACAAACTTAAGAAATTCTTAAATATATAATTTCGAGGGCTTCTCACACTACACTGCATTAATGAAACGTTTGAGAACAAATAAACAATGAAAGATAAAAACACACTGTTATTATTCTCTCCTCTCCAGATCGCAAACACCCTGAAACATAAGATGAAATGCCTTCAGTATATAAACTGAAACACAAGAAGCACTAGAATCAAGACTTTAGAGCTCTTCACTCACTGTTTTACACTGTTAAAAATCAAAAAACAGAATTCACATTGCTTATCTATCAAGCCACCACAACACAGCACTAATGACAATTTTTTAGAATGAATCCATGACAAACACCAACTCCAGAATTTATACTAGTCTACGGAAACATACATTTCCATCACAACAGAAAAGAAACAATTATTCTCTAGAAGCAATTACACTTCCCCTGCCTGCGTGTCAGTGTGTGTTTCCGAATTTGCCTTCGCATTAATAATAAATAAAGCCCTTCTTGGAAACTACGGAATGTTCGCGTAATAATCACGAAGTGACAATGCTAGTGATAGCACGAGAGTCTGATCAAAACATTGAAAGTTTCCACACCAAGATAAACGACACGATGATCAGCTGTCTACGAGAGGTACAAAGACGAAGTAATCACCGACCGGTTACGAAGACGTAACATTGCTATACTCAAGCAAAACATACCCACTGCACACTTCTACGCCCGAAATTTACTTTAAAACAAACCACGAATACTGATTTCATGTGTAACAAGAAGACGAATGCCTTCTACACGCATGTCCACACGAAAACGAACACATGTCGGCCGCAGGTGGTGCAATACACGAGCGATACATTGTTATGATTTTGCGAGACGAACAGGAAACGGGTGGTCGGCACTGCCACTGCGCTCAATCTGCCTTCTTTAAAAGCAATTCACTTCTCCTTTGTGGCAAAACGACTACATTCCGCCTGTCCTGATTAGAAACTTGCATACGGGGGCGACTTTTTGCGTGTAGGTTACACATTCTGTGATCGACATTCATATGTTTCTTTCTCGGCGCCAACGCATTCCACGCCTATCCCGCCCACACGGTCACGCGTCGTTATTCACGCTGCCAATGTTGGTGAAAAACCCTTGTCCTTCGCGACGGCAAATAATGAAAAGAACAATAACCGTACGCGCAGAGTGTTTCTTCGAAATCTTTTCCGGTTTCACTTAGGTCTTTGATTCGTTAAGAAGGAGATTATTAACGAGGTGAAGGTGATTATTACTGAATCTCGTGTTGGCACCAGTGCCAAGAGCAGAGAAAGGAACATACTGCGTCGGCCAAAGAAGAGATGTTTGTGCGGTAGAGCAGCGAAAGCGAGAGCACGGTTTTCGGAGGAAATACAACCAAAATGAGTTTCGATATATCCGCCGCGTAGCAGGCGGAGAGCGGTCGTAAGAACCGCGTTGCTGTTTTGGGTTTGTACGGTGTCGGTTTGGTCCAATGGCTTTTTGCGAGTTCGATATTTTTCGAACGCGGCGGGACGGACTTAAAAAAAAAAAAAAAAGCGAGAGCTGACGATGAAGAAGAAGAAATGCCCCCCTTTCCCGTTTCGTGAAAAGAAGACGAAACATTCCCTTCTGCTCACAGCGTGAGTGAGATGTACACGCAACAATCTGTCCTCAAACGCCAGCCGTTTCACAGCTTCGGTCTCGATTGCGGACAAAATACTCTACTCTGCTATTATATTACGAGTACGAATCATCTGGCTTTCTTTACGTTTCTTTCAAGGATTATGTAAACCATCACATGAGTAACCTGCACTTTCATAACCTAGCTTTCTCACCTCGCTTCGATTGCCCTAACCTACGTAATAAAACAGCTCACTGATGTTCATAACCTAGCTTTCCTGCTGCTCTATACGCATGAGGCGTAATATCTGGCAATTAGCACTATTATTCGCATTCTTACAGATGCATGAAATTATACGGCGACTCGGCGGCGGCTCTGCTATCAGTCGGAATATTACGAGTGCGAATCATTCGTTTTCTTTACATTTCGTTTCAAGGATTACCAATTCTGTAAACTATCACATGAGTAACCTGCACTTTCATAACCTAGCTCCCTCACCTCGCCTCGATTGCCCTAACCTACGTAATATTCACACTTCAAAAAGCTCCCTGATGTTCATAACCTAGCTTTCCTGCTGCACTATACGCATGAGGCGTTATATCTGGCAATTAGCACTATTATTCACTTTCTTACAGATGCATTAAATTATACCTGGAGCACTGGCAGGCGACGCGGCGGCGGCGGCTGCTTCCTGCTGCGAAAATACATACATTTAAGGGGACAAGGATGAGTTTTTAGGGTTTCTTTTAATCTTTATTTCCTTTTTTTTTTTTTCGGCTGCGACTGAAGTGCAATTGCTTGATGACACCGTCTCGTCACTGCTTGCTTACTCGGCAGCGGCTACAGATGAGCTGCAAAAAGCACATGTGTTACACAAAAGAACATTCTCACCAGTTTTGCAAATACGAACCCTTTCGGTATAACTAGTGGAAAGAATCACCCAACCCCAGCTCACGTAACCTAACCTAACCTAACCTCAGCACAGCTAACCTAACCTGCACTACAAAGTAAATCAGAATCATCAGAACACGAAAGAGACGGCATTTCCCTATCAAACGAATACACTGCTCACAAACCCCAACACCACTCACGACACTTGTTTGGGAAACATAAATTAGAAAATTATCAGAAAACCAAGATGAATTTGCCTGCTAAAAAACACATCACACAACAATACATCCCTTTACGAGCCTTACTAGATCACGGATTACACCGTTTTCACTAAAGCACTTTCACTGCACTTCCTAACTGAATTTCACTTCAAAAAAAAAAAAAAACCCACCTACATCACAGAAACATTTTCCTGTCTGCATTACACTTTTTCCTTCGCACAAACTTAAGAAATTCTTAAAATATATATAATTTCGAGGGCTTCACACTACACTGCACACGAAACGTTTGAGAACAAATAAAACAATGAAAGATAAAAACACACTGTTATTATTCTCTCCTCTCTCCAGATCGCAAACACCCCGAAACATAAGATGAAATGCCTTCAGTATATAAAACCGAAACACAAGAAGCACTAGAACTCACACTTTTAGAGCTCTTCACCACTGTTTTACACTGTTAAAAATCAAAAAAAGAATTCACATTGCTTATCTATCAAGCCACCACAACACAGCACACGACAATTTTTTAGAATGAACCACGACAAACACCAACTCCCGAATTTCACTAGCTCACGGAAACATACATTTCCATCACAACAGAAAAGAACAATTATTCTCTAAAGCAATTACACTTCCTGCCTGCGTGTCAGTGTGTTTCCGAATCTTTTCCTTCGCATTAATAATAAATAAAGCCCCTTCTTGGAAACTACGGAAACGTTCGCGTAACAATCACGAAGCGACAATGCAGTGATAGCACGAGAGCTCCGATCAAAACATTGAAAGTTTTACACTCAAGATAAAACGACACACGACGATCAGCTGTTCACGAGGTACAAAGACGAAGTAATTCACCGACCACATATGAAGACGTAACATTGCTATATCACAAAACACATTCACTGCACACTTTCTACGCCCGAAACTTACTTTAAAACAAACCACGAATACTAGATTTCACGTAACAAGAAGACGAATGCCATCACAGCATGTCCACACACGAAACGACACATGTCGGCCGCAGGTGGTGCAAACATGACGAGCGATACATTGCTATGATTTTGCGAGACGAACAGAAACGGGTATTTACACTGCCACTGCGCTCTTTCTGCCTTTCAAAGCAATTCACTCTACTTTTGTAAGTAAAAAGACTACATTCCGCTCGTCCTCGGATTAGAAACTTGGTATACGGGCGACTTTTTTGCGTGTAGGTTGCACATTCTGTGATCGACTTTCATATGTTTCTTTCTCGGCGCCAACGCATTCCACGCCCATCCCCCACCACACGGTCACGCGTCGTTATTCACGCTGCCAATGTTGGTGTAAAACCCTTGTCCTTCGCGACGGCAAATAATGAAAAGAACAATAAACGTATGCGTAAAGTGCTTCTTTCGAAATCTTTTCCGGTTTCACCTAGGTCTTTGATTCCTTAAGAAGGAGATTATTAACGAGGTGAAGGTGATTATTACTGAATCTCGTGTTGGCACCAGTGCCAGAGCAGAGAAAGGAACATACTGCGTCGGCCAAAGAAGAGATGTTTGTGCGGTTGAGCAGCGAAAGCGGGGCACGGTTTTCGGGGGAAATACAACCAAAATCCGAGTTTCGATATATCCGCCGCGTAGCAGGCGGAGAGCGTCGTGAAGAACCGCGTTGCTGTTTTAGGTTGTACGGTGTCGGTTTGGTCAAAGTGGCTTTTGGGAGTTCGATATTTTCGAACGCGGCGGGACAGACTTAAAAAAAAAAAAAAAAAAAAAAAAGCGAGACCCTGACGATGAAGAAGAAATGCCCCTGTCCCGTTTCGTGAAAAAAAACGAAACATTCCCCTTTCTGCTCACAGCGTGAGTGAGATGTACACGTAACAATTCGTACTCAAACGCCAGCCGTTTCACAGCTTCGGTCTCGGATTCGCGTGACAAAATACTCTACTCTGCTATTATATTACGAGTACGAATCATTCGCTTTCTTTACTTTTCGTTTCAAGGATTACCGATTCTTGTAAACTATCACATGAGGAACCTGCACTTTCATAACCTAGCTTTCTCACCTCGCCTCGATTGCCCTAACCTACGTAATAAAACAGCTCACTGATGTTCATAACCTAGCTATCCTGCTGCTCTATACGCATCAGGCGTAATATCTGCAATTAGCTATTATTCGCATTCTTACAGATGCATTAAATTATACCTCGAGCACTGGCAGGCGACTCGGCGGCGGCTTATTACGAGTGCGAATCATTCGTTTTCTTTACATTTCGTTTCACGGATTACCAATTCTTGTAAACTATCACATGAGTAACCTGCACTTTCATAACCTAGCTTCCTCACCTCGCCTCGATTGCCCTAACCTACGTAATATTCACACTTCAAAAAGCTCCCTGATGTTCATAACCTAGCTTTCCTGCTGCACTATACGCATGAGGCGTAATATCTGGCAATTAGCACTATTATTCACTTTCTTACAGATGCATTAAATAATACCTGGAGCACTGGCAGGCGTCGCGGCGGCGGCGGCTGCTTCTGCTCTGCGAAAATACATACTTTTAAGGGGACAAGGATGAGTTTTAGGGTTTCTTTTAATCTTTATTTCCTTTTTTTTCGGCTGCGACTGAGTGCAATTGCTTGATGACACCGTCTCGTCACTGCTTGCTTACTCGGCAGCGGCTACAGATGAGCTGCAAAATGCCCTGTGATACACAAAGAACATTCTCACCAATTTTGCAAATACACTGCTCACAAACCCAACACCACTCACGCCAACACCACTCACGACTCTTGTTTGGGAAACATAAATTAGAAAATTATCAGAAAACCTAAGATGAATTTGCTCAAGTTAACAACACATCACACAACAATACATCCCTTTACGAGCCTTACTAGATCACGGATTACACACGTTTTCACTAAAGCACTTTCACTGCACTTCCTAACTGAATTTCACTTCAAAAAAAAACCCACCTACATCACAGAAACATTTTCCTGTCTGCATTACACTTTTCCTTCCACAAACTTCAGAAATTCTTAAAATATATATAATTTCAGGGCTTCTACACTACACTGCACACGAAACGTTTGAGAATAAATAAAACAATGAAAGATAAAAAAAACACACTGTTATTATTCTCTCCTCTCTCAGATCGAAACACCCCGAAACATAAGATGAAATGCCTTCAGTATATAAAACCGAAACACAAGAAGCACTAGAACTCACACTTTTAGAGCTCTTCACCACTGTTTTACACTGTTAAAAATCAAAACAAATTCACATTGCTTATCTATCAAGCCACCACAACACAGCACACGACTATTTTTAGAATGAACCACGACAAACACCAACTCCAGAATTCTCACAAGCACACGGAAACATACATTTCCCATCACAACAGAAAAGAACAATTATTCTCTAAAGCAATTACACTTCCCTGCCTGCGTTTCACTGTGTTTCCGAATCTTTGCCTTCGCATTAATAATAAATAAAGCCCCCTTCTTGGAAACTACGGAAACGTTCGCGTAACAATCACGAAGCGACAATGCTAGTGATAGCACGAGAGCTCCGATCAAAACATTGAAAGTGTTACACTCAAGATAAAACGACACACGACGATCAGCTGTTCACGAGGTACAAAGACGAAGTAATTCACCGACCACATATGAAGACGTAACATTGCTATATCACAAAAACACATTCACTGCACACTTTCTACGCCCGAAACTCACTTTAAAACAAACCACGAATACTAGATTTCACGTAACAAGAAGACGAATGCCATCACACGCATGTCCACACACGAAACGCACACATGTCGGCCGCAGGTGGTGCAAACATGACGAGCGATACATTGCTATGATTTTGCGAGACGAACAGAAACGAGTATTTACACTGCCACTGCGCTCTTTCTGCCTTTCAAAGCAATTCACTCTACTTTTGTAAGTAAAAAGACTACATTCCGCTCGTCCTCGGATTAGAAACTTGGTATACGGGGCGACTTTTTTGCGTGTAGGTTGCATTCTGTGATCGACATTCATATGTTTCTTTCTCGGCGCCAACGCATTCCACGCCCATCCCCCACCACACGGTCACGCGTCGTTATTCACGCTGCCAATGTTGGTGTAAAACCCTTGTCCTTCGCGACGGCAAATAATGAAAAGAACAATAAACGTATGCGTAAAGTGCTTCTTTCGAAATCTTTTCCGGTTTCACCTAGGTCTTTGATTCGTTAAGAAGGAGATTATTACGAGGTGAAGGTGATTATTACTGAATCTCGTGTTGGCACCAGTGCCAAGAGCAAAGGAACAAACTACGTCGGCCAAAGAAGAGATGTTTGTGCGGTAGAGCAGCGAAAGCGAGAGTACGATTTTCGGAGGAAATGAAACGTAAATCCGAGTTTCGATAAATCCGCCGCGTAGGAGGCGGAGAGCGTCGTGAAGAAACGCGTTGCTGTTTAGGGTTGTACGGTGTCGGTTTGGTCAATGGCTTTCTGCGAGTTCGATATTTTTCGAACGCGGCGGGACGGACTTAAAAAAAAAATAAAAAAAAAAAAAAGCGAGAGCCGATGATGATGAAGAAGAAATGCCCCCTTTTCCCGTTTCGTGAAAAGACCGAAACATTCCCTTTCTGCTCGCAGCGTGAGTGAGATGTACGTAACAATTCGTACTCAAACGTCAGCCGTTTCACACCCTTCGGTCTCTTTCGCGTGACAAAATCTTTTTCACTTCCCATTAATATTCGAGTACAAAATCTTTTTTTTTCTTTTTTTTTTGGGGGATTACAATTTTTAAAAAACCCATAAATGAGGAACCTGCACTTTCATAACCTAGCTTTCCCTCCCCCGGGTTTGCCTTCAAATTTTCTTTTAAAAATACTGATTTTCAAAACCCTTTTGCCCATACGCAAAAAGAGGGAATATCTGGCTTCACTATTTTTCCCAATTCTACGGAGCTTTAAAATTTACCTCGACACTGGCAGGCGACTCGGCGGGGGCTTGGTAAAGGGAATTTGGGGAAATCATTTTTTCTTTACATTTCGTTTAAAAGTGTTTCCCAAATTTTTGTAAACTATCACATGAGAAACCCACTTTCATAACCTAAGTTTTCCCCGCCTCCGTTCTAATCCACGTAATATTCCTTTCCCAAAAGCTCCAGAAAACCCTAAGTTTTTCCTGCTCCCTATACGCATGAGGCGTAATATCTGGCAATTTAGCACTTTATTCCCCTTTCTTACAGATGCATTAAATTATACCTGGAGCACTGGCGGGCCCGGCGGGCGGCCCCCCCTTGCTGGAAAATAAAACAAAAAGGGGGAAAAGGATGATTTTTTAGGGTTTTTTTTTAATTTTTTTTCCTTTTTTTTTTTCGGCTGCGACTGAAGTGCTTTGCTTGATGACACCGCCCCTCTTTTCCGTTTCCGCAGCGCCAAGATGACCCTGAAAAAGAAATTGAAAACAAAAAACATTCTCACCAATTTTGCAAATAAACCCCCTTTCGGTATAACTAGGGGGAAAGAATCCCCCCCCCAATACTAACCCTAACCTAACCCAACCTAAGCCCCTTTAACCCAAACCCTTTGTTTTTAAAAAGTAAATTGGAATCATCAAAACCCACAAAAGAAACGGCTTTCCCCTATCAAACGAATACACGCCCCCAAAAAACCCCAACCCACTCCGACACTTTTTTGGGAAACATAAATTAGAAAATTATGAAAACCTAAGATAAAATTTGTTCAAGTTAAAAACACACCCACAACAATACATCCCTTTACGGCCCTTTATTTAGATCTTATTACACTTTTCATTTAAAGCATTTTCCCTCATTTCCCTAACTAAATTTTTCATTCCAAAAAAAAAAACCTACACCCACAAAAAATTTTTTCCCTGTCTGCATTATCTTTTTTCCAAAATTTAGAAATTTTAAATATATAAATTTCGGGGTTTCCCACACTCCCTGACACAAAACCCTTTGAAAATTAAAAAAACAATAAAAAGATAAAAAAACACTGTTTTTTTCCCCTTCCTCTCCCAGATCCCACTCCGAAACATAAGATGAAATGCCTTCAGTATAAAAAACCAAAAACAAAAGGGCACTAGAACTCCCCTTTTGAGTTTCCCCACTGTTTTCACTTTTAAAAAAATTCAAAACAAATTAAATTTGCTTATCTAAAGCCACCAAAACCCGACACGACTTTTTTTTTAGAATGAACCGACAAACCCCCAACCCAGAATTCCCACAAGCACAGGGAAACATACTTTCCCATCACAACAGAAAAGAACAATTATTCTCTAAAGCAATTCACTTCCCTGCCTGCGTTTCATGTGTTTCCAAAATCTTTCCCTTTCGCATTAATAATAAAAAAACCCCCCTTTTTGGGAAACTAGGGAAACGTTCGCGTAACAATCCCGAAGCGAAAAATGCTATGATAGCACGAGAGCCCCGATCAAAACTTGAAAGTTTTACCCCAAGATAAAACGACCACGACGATCACCCGTTCACGGGTCCCAAAGACGAAAATTCCCCAAACCACTATGAAGACTCTTTGCTATATAAAAAAAAACCCCTTCACTGACATTTCCCCGAAACTCATTTTAAAAAAAAAACCCACAAATTTTGTTTCACAAAAAAGAAGAGGGAATGCCATCCCCGCATCCCCCAACCGAAACGCACATTTGGCCGCAGGTGGTGCAAACATGACGAGCGATACATTTTATGATTTTGCGAAAAAACAAAAACGGGTTTTACCTGCCATGCGCTCTTTCTGCCTTTAAAAACCAATTCACTCTTTTTTGTAAAGACTACATTCCGCTCGTCCTCGGATTAGAAACGGTATACGGGCGATTTTTTTGCTTTAGGTTGCACATTCTTGATCGACTTTCTTGTTTTTTCTCCCCTTAACCCATTCCCCCCCATCCCCACCCCCGGTCACGCGTCGTTATTCACGTTTGCCAATGGGTGTGAAAAACCCTTGTCCTTCGCGACGGCAAATAATGAAAAAAACAAAAAGGGCAAAGGGTGCTTTTTTCCCGAAATTTTTTCCCCGGTTTAAATTTGGGGTCTTTGATTCGTTAAAAAGAGATTAAGGGAGGGGGAAGGTTTTGAATCTCGGGGTTGGAAACCAGTCCCAAGAGCAGAGAAAGGGGAACTTTGCTTTTGGCCAAAAAAGAGATGTTTGTGCGGTTGAGCAGCAAAGGGGAAGCACTTTTTTCAAAAATACAACCAAAACCGATTTTTCGATATATCCGCCGCGTAGCAGGCGGGACCCTCGTGAAGAACCGCGTTGCTTTTTGGGGGGTTAAAATTGTCTTTTTTTCCCAATTTTTTTTGCGATTTCGATATTTTTCGAACGCGGGGGAGGACAAAAAAAAAAAAAAAAGGAAAGGCCCGACGATAAAGAAGAAAAAATCCCCCTTTTCCCCCTTTTCGTAAAAAAGGCAAACTTTCCCCCTTTTCTGCTCACAGCGTGGGGAAATGTCCCGAAAAACCCTTACTCAAACGCCAGCCGTTTCACGGCTTCGGTCTCGGTTTCGCGTGACAAAATATCTACTCTGCTATTATATTCCCGAGTACGAATCATTCGCTTTTTTTATTTTTCGTTTAAAGGATTCCCGATTCTTGTAAACTATCACATAGGAACCTGCATTTTCCCTCCTAGTTTTCCCACCTCGCTTGGGTTCCCCTAACCTACGTAAAAAAACGGCCCCTGATTTTCCCATAACCAAAGCTTTCCGCTGCCAAAGGGCGGGGAGGCGTAATATCTGGCAATTAGCACTTTTTTCCATTCTTACAGATGCTTTAAATTTTACCCGACCACGGCGGCCCCTTTTCCGGCGGTTATTACGAGTGCAAAATAAAATCGTTTTCTTTACATTTCGTTTAAAGGGTTAAACCAATTTGAAACTATCACATGAGTAACCTCCCTTTAAACCAAAGCTTCCCCCCTGCCTGGGATTCCCCTTCCCTCGTAATACCCCTTTAAAAAGGCCCCCTGATTTTTCATAACCAAATTTTTTGCTGCACTATCCCATGAGGCGTAATTCTGGAATTGTCCTTTTTCCCTTTTTTTACAGTTCCCAAAAATTATACCGGGAGCTCTGGCGGGGCGACTCGGCGGCGGCGGCTGCTGCTGCGAACATACTACATGAAAGGGGGGAAAAGGATGCTGTTTTGGGGGTTTCTTAAATGAACTTTTGTGCGGCAATAGACAGTATAAAATTAAAGTTTTTTAGGGAAACACACTAAAAAGAAATATTAAAAATACTTTGATTTGACATTTTCCCTTTAAATTTTTTACCCAGCTCATCTGCCCGGGGAATTAAAATTAAGCACACCGGGATTTGTGACAGGGTTAAAATTTTTTAAACTTTCAGCGACTAAATTTACTTCTTTCGCACATTTTCACTTTATTTCAAAAAAATTTTAAAAACAAGAATAAAAAATTTAAAAATCCATCTTAAACCAGACCATATCAATCTTCAATCAGTTTCTTTCCCTAAAATTTTAAAAAATGTATTAACGTATTAATGTAAAAATGTACCAAGACAAAACATGCTTATAAAATACATAATTCAAAACGAGATTTTTCACAGATTTTAAATAGTTTACACAAGGCCAAAAAAAGTTAAAATATGTGTACATACATTGCAAGTTGCAAGATGTTTATTGATATCTTCTAAACATTCTTTCTCTCCCTTCCTTTAAACCCCTCGATCATCTTTTTATTCATTAATATTATTTCTCTTCCCGCCTTCAAACATATTTTTTGGGAAGAAAAAACCCTTTGGAAATAAAAGAAAAAAATTTAAGAAAAAAGGTTCTTGGGGTGCATCACCAACTGAAAAAATTATTATATGAAGCAATCCATCCCTTTCACTGATTCAGAAGAAGACAATCTTTTCGGTTCTTTCTTTGGTAAGAGATTCTTTTCTGACGATATCATCTTCATCTCAGACATTTTGCAGTCATAACTATTCTCACTATAAACTCCTCACAAGAAAATTTTCCCTCCACCATGTCCCCCACACGAAACGAAACATGTCGGCCGCACGTAAAAAAGACGAGCGATACATTGCTATGATTTTGCGAGACGAACAGAAAAAAGTATTTACACTGCCACTGCGCTCTTTTTGCCTTTAAAAGCAACCCTCTCCTTTTGTATTAAAAAGACTACATTCCGCTCGTCCTTGGATTAGAAACTTGGTATACGGGGGGACTTTTTTGCGTTGGGGTTTCAATTCTGATATCTACCTTTTAATTGTTTCTTTCCCGCCTTTACTTCCCCCGCCCCTCTCCCCACTCGGGCCCCTCGTCATTCCCCGCTGCCAATGTTGGGGTAAAACCCGTCCTTCGTGACGGAAAATTAAAATAAACAATAAACGTATGCGTAAAGTGCTTTTTCCGAAATCTTTTTCCGGTTTCACCTAGGTCTTTGATTCATTAAAGGACATTATTAACGAGGTGAAGGTGATTATTACTGAATATCGTGGTTTGGGACCAGTGCCAAAAGCAAAGGAACAAACTTCGTCACCGAAAGGGTGTTTGTGCGGTAGAGCAGCGAAAAACGAGAGTACGATTTTCAGGAAAAGAAAAATAAATCCGAGTTTCGATAAATCCGCCGCGTAGGAGGCGGGAGCGGTCGTGAAGAAACGCGTTGCTGTTTAGGGGTTTACGGTTCGGGTTTTGGGCCCAAAGGCTTTCTGCGAGTTCGATATTTTCAGGAAAGCGGCGGGAGGACTTAAAAAAAAAAAAAAAAAAAAAAAAAAAGGGGAGCCGATGATGATGAAGAAGAAATGCCCCCTTTTTCCCCTTTCCGTGAAAAAACCGAAACATTCCCCTTTTTGCTCGCAGCGTGGTGAATTACACGTAAAATTCGTACTCAAACGTCAGCGGTTTCCGCTTCGGTCCGGGAAACGCGTGACAAAAAAACTGCTTTTCTACTCTTTCTATCGCCGGGAAAATTACGAGTACCAATCCCTTCGTTTTTTTTAATTTTGTTTCAAAGGTTACCAATTTTAAAAACCCTCCCTGAGGAACCTGCACTTTCATAACCTGGGTTTCCCTCGCCACGAATGCCCTAACCTCGTTTTTCACTCTTAAGAAAATGACCCATTTTCATAACCTAGCTTTTCCCGCTGCACTATACGCATGAGGCGTAATATCTGGGAATTATCACTATTATTCACATTTCTTACAGATGCGAAAATTTTAAACCCCGAGCACTGGCAGGCGACTCGGCGGGGGCTCTGCTATCAGTCGGCATATTACGAAAAGCAATCATTCGTTTTTTTTACATTTCGTTTCAAAGATCCCATACCAAAATTTTTGTAAACTATCACGGAGGGAACCTGCACCCTTTTATAACCTGGGTTTCTGCCCCCAAAGATTGCCCCCCCCTACGAATATTCACCCCCAAAAACTCACTGGTTTTATAACCCAGCTTTTCCCGCTGCACTATACGCATGAGGCGTAATATCTGGCTATTGCCTTTTTTATTTTCTACAGATGGGTTTAAAATTTTACCTGGAGCACTGGCAGGCGACTCGGCGGAGGCTGCTGCTGTGAAAATACATACAAGTAAGGGGGAAAAGGGTGAGTTTTTGGTTTTTTTAATCTTTTTTACCTTTTTTTTTTGGGTGCGACTGGGAAATGCCTTTTTTTGATGACACCGACTCCCCACCGCTTTTAGTCGTAGCGCCTACAGATAGCTGCAAAAACAATGTGATACACAAAAAAATTCTCACCAATTTTGCAAATACAACCCCTTTCGGGATAACTAGTGGGAAAAAATCACCCCAAACCCCCGCTCACGTAACCTAACCTAACCCAACCTAAGCACAGCTAACCCCAACCTGCACTACAAAAATAAATCAGAATCATCAGAACACGAAAGAAACGGCATTTCCCCTCACACGAATACACTGCTCCAAAACCCAAAACCCTCACGACACTTGTTTGGGGAAAAATAAATTAAAAAATTTTGAGAAAACCTAAGATGAATTTCCCCGTTTAAAAACACATCGCCAAAAATACATCCCCTTTGAGCCTTTTCTAGATCACGGGGTTACACACGTTTTTCCCCCAAAGCACTTTCACTGCCCTTCCTAACTGAATTTACTTCAAAAAAAAACCCCCCTCATCACAGAAACATTTTTTCCCGTCTGCATTTCTTTTTTTTTTTAGAAACTTAAAAAATTCTTGAAATATATATAATTTCGAGGGCTTTCACACTACACTGCACACAAACCTTTGAGATTAAAAAAACAATGAAAGATAAAAAAAAACTGTTATTTTCTCCTCTCACCAGATCCCAAAAACCCAAACATAAAGATGAAATGCCCAGTATATAAAAACCCAAACACAAGAAGCACTAGAACTCACACTTTTGGGGTTTTTTCACCACTTTTTACACTGTTAAAAATCAAAACAGAATTCACATTGCTTTTCTATCAAACCCAACCGCCCGACTATTTTTTAGAATAACCGACAAAACTCTCCAGAATTCCCAAACACGGAAACATACATTTCCCCCTCCCGGGAAAAAAACAATTATTCTCTAAAGCAATTACACTTCCCCCCTGCGTTTCACTGTGTTTCCCAATCTTTGCCTTCGCCCTTTAAAAAATAAAACCCCCTTTTTGGAAACTACGGGAAAAATTCCTAACAATCACGAAGCGACAATGCTGTGATAGCACGGAAACTGATCAAAAAATTGAAAGTGTTACACCCAAGATAAAACGAAAACCCACGATCAGCTGTTCACGAGGTACAAAGACGAAGTAATTCACCGACCCATATGAAAACGTAACATTGCTATTCCCCAAAACAATTACCGCCCCTTTCTACGCCCCAAACTCACTTTAAAAAAAAACCACGAAAACTAGATTTCACGAACAAGAAGACGAATCCTACACGCATGTCCCCCCGAAACGCAAACATTCCGGGCCCCAGGTGGTGCAAACCGGGGGGAGCGATACATTTTCTATGATTTTGCGAGACGAACAGAAACGGGGATTTCACTGCCACTGCGCTCTTTCTGCCTTTCAAAGCAACCCCTTACTTTTGTGAAAAGATTTCATTCCCCTCGTCCTCGGATTAGAAACTTTGGGACGGGGGGACTTTTTTTTTTGTAGGTTGACATTCTGTGATCGACATTCATATGTTTCTTTCTCGGCCCAAAAGCATTCCACGCCCCCTCCCCACCACACGGTCACGCGTCGTTTTCCGCTGCCAATGTTGGTGTAAAACCCTTTCCTTCGCGACGGCAAAAAAGAAAAAAACAAAAACGTATGCGTAAAAGTGCTTCTTTCGGGAAAACTTTTCCGGGTTTTAATTTTGGTCTTGATTCGTTAAGAAGGGGGATTATTAAAGAAGGGGAAGGTGATTATTACTGAATCGTGTTGGGCCCAGTGCCAAAGGGAGAGCAAGGGGAAAAACCCGCGTCGGGCCCAAAAAAGAGGGTGTTTGTGCGGGTTTAGCAGCGAAAGGGAGCACGGTTTTCGGAGGAAATACAACCCCAAAAACCGAGTTTTGATATATCCGCCGCGTAGCGGCGGAGAGCGGTTGAAGAAACCGTTGCTGTTTTTGGCACGGGGTCGGTTTTGGGCCCAAAGGCTTTTTCGAGTTCGATATTTTTCGAACGGGGCGGGACGGGCAAAAAAAAAAAAAAAAAAAAAAAAAACGAAGGGTGACGAGAAGAAGAAGAAAAGCCCCCCTTTTCCCCTTTCGTGAAAAAAAGACAAAAAATTCCCCCCTTTTTTGCTCACAGCGTGATGAGATGTAAAGTAACAATTCTTTCTCAAACGCCAGCCGTTTCACAACCGGCCCCCGGGTTCGCGGACAAAAAAACCTACTCTGCTTTTTATTACAGGGACGAATCATTCGGGTTTTTTCTTTTCGTTTGGGGTTACCGATTTTGGAAACTATCACATAAAAGGGAAACCCGCCCTTTTATAACCCAGCTTTCTCCTCGCTTTGATTGCCCCAACCTACGTAATAAAACGTACTGATGTTCATAACCTAAACTTTCCTTGGGGGCTCTATACGATGAGGCGTAATATCGGGAATTGCCTTTTTTTTCTCATTCTTACAGATGCATTAAATTTTACCTCGAGCACTGGCGGCGACTCGGCGGCGGCTTATTACAGTGCGAATCACTTTTCTTTTTATTTTTGTTTCAAGGTTCCCAAATTTTTGTAAACTATCACATGGTAACCCCCCTTTCATAACCCAAACCCTTTACCTCGCCTCGATTGCCCTAATACCCTAATATTCACACTTAAACTCCTGATGTTCATAACTAGCTTTCCCCTGCACTATACGCATGAGGCGTAATATCTGGGAATTAGCACTATTATTCACTTTCTTACAGTTGCATTAAATTATACCTGGAGCTCTGGCAGGCGACTCGGCGGCAGGCGCTGCTGCGAATATACATACATGTAAGGGGAAAGGATGCGTTTTTAGGGTTTCTAAATGAACTTTTGTGCTGCCATAGACAGTATGAAATTAAAGATTTTATGGAAACACACTATAAGGAATATTAACAATACTTTGACTTGACATTTTACCCTATACCTTCCAGCAGCTCATCTGACAGGGAATTACACATTAAGCACACCAGGATTTGAAAAAAGTTTAAAACAAGAATACAAAAATTTAAAAAATCCATCTTCAACCAGACCATATCATTCAGCGACTAAATGTTACTTCTTTCTGCACATTTTCACTTTATTTCACAAAAAGTTTAAAACAAGAATACAAAAATTTAAAAAATCCATCTTCAACCAGACCATATCAATCTTCAATCAGTTTCATTCTGAAATTTAAAAAATGTATTAACGTATTAATGTAAAAATGTACCAAGACAAAACATGCTTATAAAATACATAATTCAGAACGAGACTTTTTACACAGATGGTTACATAGTTTACACAAGGCCTAAAAAAGTTAAAATATGTGTACATACATTGCAAGTTGAAGATGTTTATTGATATCTTCTAAACATTCTTTCTCTCCTTCCGTTAACTCTCGATCATCATTTATCATTAATATTATTTCTCTTACCGCCTTCAAACATACTTTAGGAAGAAGAACCTGAAATAAAAAGACAAATATTAAGATAAAGTTCTTGTGTGCATCACCAACTGTAAAAATTATTATATGAAGCTAATCGCATACTTCACTGATTCAGAAGAAGACAATCTTTTCGGTTCTTTCTTTGGTAAGAGTTTCTTTTCTGACGATATCATCTTCATCTCAGACATTTTGCAGTCATAACTATTCTCACTATAAACTCACTCACAAGAAGACGAATTCCATCACACGCATGTCCACACACGAAACGAACATGTCGGCCGCACGTGGGCAAACATGACGAGCGATACATTGCTATGATTTTGCAGACGAACAGAAACGAGTATTTACACTGCCACTGCGCTCTTTCTGCCTTTAAAAGCAATTCACTCTCCTTTTGTATGTAAAACGACTACATTCCGCTCGTCCTTGGATTAGAAACTTGGTATACGGGGCGACTTTTTGCGTGTAGGTTGCACATTCTGATATCTACCTTCAATTGTTTCTTTCTCCGCGCCTTTACATCCCACGCCCATCTCCCTCCACTCGGGCACGCGTCGTCATTCACGCTGCCAATGTTGGTGTAAAACCCTTGTCCTTCGTGACGGCAAATAATGAAATAAACAATAAACGTATGCGTAAAGTGCTTCTTTCGAAATCTTTTCCGGTTTCACCTAGGTCTTTGATTCATTAAGAAGGACATTATTAACGAGGTGAAGGTGATTATTACTGAATATCGTGTTGGCACCAGTGCCAAGAGCAAAGGAACAAACTACGTCGGCCAAAGAAGAGATGTTTGTGCGGTAGAGCAGCGAAAGCGAGAGTACGATTTTCGGAGGAAATGAAACGTAAATCCGAGTTTCGATAAATCCGCCGCGTAGGAGGCGGAGAGCGGTCGTGAAGAAACGCGTGTGCTGTTTAGGGTTGTACGGTGTCGGTTTGGTCCAATGGCTTTCTGCGAGTTCGATATTTTTCGAACGCGGCGGGACGGATTTAAAAAAAAAAAAAAAAAAAAAAAGCGAGAGCCGATGATGATGAAGAAGAAATGCCCCCCTTTTCCCGTTTCGTGAAAAGACACCGAAACATTCCCCTTTCTGCTCGCAGCGTGAGTGAGATGTACACGTAACAATTCGTACTCAAACGTCAGCCGTTTCACAGCTTCGGTCTCGGAATCGCGTGACAAAATACTGCTTTTCTACTCTGCTATCAGTCGGAATATTACGAGTACGAATCATTCGTTTTCTTTACATTTCGTTTCAAGGATTACCAATTCTTGAAAACCATCACATGAGGAACCTGCACTTTCATAACCTAGCTTTCACTCTCGCCACGAATGCCCTAACCTACGTAATATTCACTTAGAAAGCTGACTGATTTTCATAACCTAGCTTTCCTGCTGCACTATACGCATGAGGCGTAATATCTGGCAATTATCACTATTATTCACATTCTTCAGATGCATGAAATTATACTCTGAGCACTGGCAGGCGACTCGGCGGCGGCTCTGCTATCAGTCGGCATATTACGAGTGCGAATCATTCGTTTTCTTTACATTTCGTTTCAAAGATCCGATACCAATTCTTGTAAACTATCACATGAGTAACCTGCACTTTCATAACCTAGCTTTCTCGCCTCGCCACGATTGCCCTAACCTACGTAATATTCACACTTCCAAAAGCTCACTGATGTTTATAACCTAGCTTTCCTGCTGCACTATACGCATGAGGCGTAATATCTGGCTATTAGCACTATTATTCACATTCTTACAGATGCATTAAATTATACCTGGAGCACTGGCAGGCGACTCGGCGGATGCTGCTGCTGTGAAAATACATACAAGTAAGGGGAAAAGGATGAGTTTTTAGGGTTTCTTTTAATCTTTATTACCTTTTTTTTTCGGCTGGACTAAGTGCTTTGCTTGATGACACCGACTCCTCACTGCTTGCTTAGTCGGCAGCGCCTACAGATGAGCTGCAAAAAGCACATGTGATACACAAAAAAACATTCTCACCAATTTTGCAAATACGAACCCCTTTCGGTATAACTAGTGGGAAAGAATCTCCCAACCCACCCACTCAACCTAACCTAATTAACCTAAGCACAGCTAACCTAACCCCACTACAAAGTAAATCAGAATCATCAGAACACGAAAGAAACGGCATTTCCCTATCACACGAATACACTGCTCACAAACCCAACACCACTCACGACACTTGTTTGGGAAACATAAATTAGAAAAATTATGAGAAAAACTCTAAGATGAATTTGCCTGGCACAACACATCGCACAACAATACATCCCTTTACGAGCCTTACTAGATCACGGATTACACATCGTTTTCACTAAAGCACTTTCACTGCACTTCCTAACTGAATTTCACTTCAAAAAACCCACCTACATCACAGAAACATTTTCCTGTCTTACTACTCTTTTTTCCTTCACAGAAACTTAAGAAATTCTTGAAATATATATAATTTCGAGGGAGCCACACTCACTGCACATGAAACCTTTGAGATTAAAAACAATGAAAGATAAAACACACTGTTATTTTCTCTCACCAGACTGCAACACTTGAAACATAAGATGAAATGCCTTTCAGTATATAAAACCGAAACACAAGAAGCACTAGAACTCACACTTTTAGAGCTCTTCTACCACTGTTTTACACTGTTAAAAATCAAAACAGAATTCACATTGCTTATCTATCAAGCCACTACAACACAGTTAATAATGACTATTTTTTAGAATGAACCACGACAACACCAACTCCAGAATTCCTTACAAGCACACGGAAACATACATTTCCCATCACAACAGAAAAGAACAATTATTCTCTAAAGCAATTACACTTCCTGCCTGCGTTTCACTGTGTTTGAATCTTTGCCTTCGCATTAATAATAACAAAGCCCTTCTTGGAAACTACGGAACATTCGGGCGTAATAACTGATGAAGCGACAATGCTAGTGATAGCATCGAGAGCTCCGATCAAAACATTGAAAGTGTTACACTCAAGATAAAACGACACACGACGATCAGCTGTTCACGAGGTACAAAGACGAAGTAATTCACTGACCACATATGAAGACGTACATTGTCATATCACAAAAACACATTCACTGCACACTTTCTACGCCCGAAACTCACTTTAAAACAAACCACGAATACTAGATTTCACGTAACAAGAAGACGAATGTCATCACACGCATGTCCACACACGAAACGCACACATGTCGGCCGCAGGTGGTGCAAACATGACGAGCGATACATTGCTATGATTTTGCGAGACGAACAGAAACGGGTATTTACACTGCCACTGCGCTCTTCTGCCTTCAAAGCAATTCACTCTACTTTTGTAAGTAAGACTACATTCCGCTCGTCCTCGGATTAGAAACTTGGTATACGGGGCGACTTTTTTTGCGTGTAGGTTGTACATTCTGTGATCGACATTCATATGTTTCTTTCTCGGCGCCAACGCATTCCACGCCCATCCCCCACCACACGGTCACGCGTCGTCATTCACGCTGCCAATGTTGGTGTAAAACCCTTGTCCTTCGCGACGGCAAATAATGAAAAGAACAATAAACGTATGCGTAAAGTGCTTCTTTCGAAATCTTTTCCGGTTTCACCTAGGTCTTTGATTCGTTAAGAAGGAGATTATTACGAGGTGAAGGTGATTATTACTGAATCTCGTGTTGGCACCAGTGCCAAGAGCAGAGCAAGGAACATACTGCGTCGGCCAAAGAAGAGATGTTTGTGCGGTTGAGCAGCGAAAAGCGAGAGCACGGTTTTCGAGGAAATACAACCAAAATCCGAGTTTGATAAGCATCCGCCGCGTAGCAGGCGGAGAGCGGTCGTGAAGAACCGCGTTGCTGTTTTTGGGTTACACGGTGTCGGTTTGGTCCAATGGGTTTTTTGCGAGTCTGATATTTTTCGAACGCGGCGGACGGACTTAAAAAAAAAAAAAAAAAAAAAAAAAAGCGAGAGCTGACGATGATGAAGAAGAATGCTCCCTTCCTGTTCTTCGTGAAAAGAAGACGAAACATTCTCTTCTGCTCACAGCGTGAGTGAGATGATGTACGTAACAATTCGTACTCCGCCAGCCGTTTCCCCCTTTGTTCGCGGGCAAAAAACCCCTCTGCTTTATTTACAGGGACGATTTGCTCTTTTTTTTCGTTTAGGTTACCCGATTCTTGAAACTTCACATGAAGGCCTGCCCTTTTTAACCTGCCCCTCCCGTTTCCTAACCCGTAATAAAACATCCCGTTTATAAACCGCTTTCCCTGCTCTATACGCTGGGGCGAATTGGGAATTGCATATTTTTCTCATTCTTACAGATCATTAAATTTTACCTCGACTGGGGGCGACTCCCGGGGGCCATTAGTCTTATTCTTTTTTTTTTCGTTTCAAGGGTTACCATTCTTTCTATCCTAATAACCCACTTTCAAAACCAACTTCTCCCTCGCCTCATTCTTCCCCTAATATTCACCTAAAAAACTCCATGTTTTATAACCCAGCTTTCCTCCCTTCGCATGGGCGTAATATCGAATTCCTTTTTCACTTTCTTACAGATCATTACAATACCTGGGCCCGGCAGGCGAGCGGCGGCGCCCGCTATATTGGAAAAAACATACATTTGGGGACAAAGGGTGGTTTTTTGGGGTTTTTTTTAATCTTTTTTTCCTTTTTTTTTTTGGGTGCGACTGATCAATTTTTGTGCACCCCTTTGTCATTTTCCCCCGGCCGGCTGATGGCTAAAAGCCAAAGATACACAAAGAACATTCTCAAATTTTCAAAAACAGACCCCCTTTTTTAACTAGGGAAAGAAACAAACCCCCCCTCCCCGTAACCCCCTCCCCCTCAAAAGTAACTAACCCACTTAAATAAATCATCAGAACCGAAAGAGACGCATTTCCCCATCAAACGAAAAACCCCTCCAACCCACCACTCCCACACTTGTTTGGAAACATAAAATTTAAATTAAAAAAATAAGATGAATTTTCAAGTTAACAAACACACAACAATACATCCCTTTAAGGCTTTTGATCCGGATTACACGTTTTCACTGTTTTTTGCACTTCCCAATGTTTCCCCAAAAAAAAAAAACCCCCCTACATCAGAAAAATTTTTTCCATTACTTTTTTTTCTTTTTTGAAATTCTTAAAATATATAAAAATTTTGAGGCTTCTCCCCTACCCAGAAAGTTTGAGAATAAATAAAACAATAAGATAAAAAAAAAACATTTTTATTTTCTCCCCCTCAGATCAAAAAACCCGAAAAAAAGATGAAATTTGTATAAAACCGAAACACAAGAAGCACTAGCTCCACTTTTTGGGTCTTACCCTGTTTACATTTAAAAAAAAAAACAAATTCACATTCTTTTTATCAACCACCACAACCCCCCCGCTATTTTTAAAATAACACAAAACCAACCCCAAATTCTAAACCCGAAAAATACATTTCCCCTCCCAAAAGAAAAAACAATTATTCTCAAACAATTACCCCCCTGCGTTTCCTGTGTTTCGAAACTTTTTTCGCATTAATAAATGCCCCTTCTTGGAAAACGGAAAAATTCGCGTAACAATCACGAAGGACAATCTAGTGATGCACGGCTCCCATCAAAAAATTTAAGTGTTACACTCAAAAATAAAAAGAAAACGACGTCAGCTGTTCACGAAAAAGGAAAAATTTTACCCCCATGAAGACTAACTTGCTATATCAAAACACATTCCGCACCCCTTTCTACGCCCTTTAAAACAAACCCCGTCTAGTTTCCGTAACAAGAAGAATGCCATCACCCGTACAGAAACGCACATTCGGCCCCAGGTGGGGCCCGACGGCGACATTGTTGTTTTGCGGACGACAGAAACTATTTACCCCACTGCGCTCTTTCTTTTCAAAGCAATTCACTCTACTTTTTTAAATAAAAAACTACTTCCGCTCGTCCTCGGTTGAAACTTGGTATACGGGCGACTTTTTTTTGGTTACTTCTGATCGACTTCTATTTTTTTTCTCCGCCATTCCCCGCCCCCCCCCACCACCGGGGCGTCGTTATTCACCTCCAAAGTTGGTTAAAATTTTTCCTTGCGACGGGAAAAAATTTAAAAAAACAATAAACGTATCGTAAATCTTCTTTAAAACTTTTCGGTTTCACCTGGTCTTTGATTCGTTGAAGGGGGAAATTTTTAACGGGGGAAGGTGATTTTCGATCTCGTTTGGCCCATGCCAAAAGCAGAAAAGGAACATCGCGCCCAAAGGATGTTTGTGCGGTTGAGCAGCGAAAACGGAGCACGTTTTTCGGGATCAAAAATCCAGTTTCGATATATCCGCCGCGTAGCAAATCTGAAACCGGTTTCTGTTTTGGGTTACGGTGTCGTTTGGTCAATGGCTTTTGCGAGTTGTATTTTCGAAGGCGGGACGGACTTAAAAAAAAAAAAAAAAAAAGCGAAAAGCTGACGATGATAAGAAAAGAAATGCCCCCTTTTTCCCGTTTCGTGAAGAAGACAGAAACATTCCCTTTCTGCTCACAGCGTGAAGTGAGATGTACGTAACAATTCGTACTCAAACGCCAGCCGTTTCACAGCTTCAGTCTCGGATTCGCGTGACAAAATACTCTACTCTGCTTTATATTACAGTACGAATCATTCCTTTCTTTACTTTTCGTTTCAAGGATTACCGATTCTTGTAAACTATCACATGAGAACCTGCACTTTCATAACCTAGCTTTCTCACCTCGCTTCGATTGCCTAACCTACGTAATAAAACAGCTCACTGATGTTCATAACCTAGCTTTCCTGCTGCTCTATACGCATGAGGCGTAATATCTGCAGTGCCTGTATTCTCATTCTTACAGATGCATTAAATTTTACCTCGAGCACTGGCAGGCGACTCGGCGGCGGCTTATTGCGAGTGCAGATCATTCGTTTTCTTTACATTTCGTTTCAAGATTACCAATTCTTGAACTATCACATGAGTAACCTGCACTTTCATAGCCTAAGCTCCTCCACCTCGCCTCGATTGCCTAACCTACGTAATATTCACCTTCAAAGCTCCTGATGTTCATAACCTAAGCTTTCCTGCTGCACTATACGCATGAGGCGTAATATCTGGCAATTAGCACTGTATTCACTTTCACAGTTGCATTAAATTATACCTGGAGCTCTGGCAGGCGACCGGCGGCGGCGAGCTGCTCTGCTGTCGAAATACATACATGTAAGGGGAAAGGATGCGTTTTAGGGTTTCTTAAATGAACTTTATTCTCCTAGACAGTTAAATTAGTTTCATGCGCAGACTAAGGAATTGCTTGATGACAATCTGACTTGCTTGCCCTATACCCTTCAGCAGCTCATCTGACAGGATACATTCACAATTTGTACATGATTAAAATATTTCATACTTTCAGCGCTAAATCTACTTCTTTCTGCACATTTCTATTTCACAAAAGTTTAAAACAAGAATACAAAAATTTAAAATCCATCTTCACTAGACCATATCAATCTTCAATCAGTTTCATTCTAAATTTAAAATGATAAGTATAATGTAAAATGTACAAGACAAAACATGCTTTAAAATACATAATTCAGAACGAGACTTTTACACGATGTTACATAGTTTACACAGGCCTAAGAAGTTAAAATATGTGACATACATTCAATTGCAAGATGTTTATGATATCTTCTAAACATTCTTTCTCCTTCCAAATTAACTCTCATCATCATTTATCATTAATATATTTCTCTTACCAGCCTTCAAACATACTTTGGAAGAACCCGAAATAAAAAGACAAATATTAAGATAAGTTCTTTGCTGCATCACCAACTGTAAAAATTATTATATGAAACAATCGCATACCTTCACTGATTCAGAAGAAGACAATCTTTTCGGTTCTTTCTTTGGTAAGAGTTTCTTTTCTGACGATATCATCTTCATCTCAGACATTTTGCAGTCATAACTATTCTCACTATAAACTCACTCACAAGAAGACGAATTCCATCACACGCATGTCCACACAGAAACGAACACATGTCGGCCGCACGTGGTGCAAACATGACGAGCGATACATTGCTATGATTTTGCGAGACGAACAGAAACGAGTATTTACACTGCCACTGCGCTCTTTCTGCCTTTAAAAGCAATTCACTCTCCTTTTGTATGTAAAACGACTACATTCCGCTCGTCCTTGGATTAGAAACTTGGTATACGGGGCGACTTTTTGCGTGTAGGTTGCACATTCTGATATCTACCTTCAATTGTTTCTTTCTCCGCGCCTTTACATCCACGCCCATCTCCCTCCACTCAGGCACGCGTCGTCATTCACGCTGCCAATGTTGGTGTAAAACCCTTGTCCTTCGTGACGGCAAATAATGAAATAAACAATAAACGTATGCGTAAAGTGCTTCTTTCGAAATCTTTTCCGGTTTCACCTAGGTCTTTGATTCATTAAGAAGGACATTATTAACGAGGTGAAGGTGATTATTACTGAATATCGTGTTGGCACCAGTGCCAAGAGCAAAGGAACAAACTACGTCGGCCAAAGAAGAGATGTTTGTGCGGTAGAGCAGCGAAAGCGAGAGTACGATTTTCGGAGGAAATGAAACGTAAATCCGAGTTTCGATAAATCCGCCGCGTAGGAGGCGGAGAGCGGTCGTGAAGAAACGCGTTGCTGTTTAGGGTTGTACGGTGTCGGTTTGGTCCAATGGCTTTCTGCGAGTTCGATATTTTTCGAACGCGGCGGGACGGACTAAAAAAAAAAAAAAAAAAAAAAAGCGAGAGCCGATGATGATGAAGAAGAAATGCCCCCCTTTTCCCGTTTCGTGAAAAGACACCGAAACATTCCCCTTTCTGCTCGCAGCGTGAGTGAGATGTACACGTAACAATTCGTACTCAAACGTCAGCGGTTTCACAGCTTCGGTCTCGGAATCGCGTGACAAAATACTGCTTTTCTACTCTGCTATCAGTCGGAATATTACGAGTACGAATCATTCGTTTTCTTTACATTTCGTTTCAAGGATTACCAATTCTTGAAAACCATCACATGAGGAACCTGCACTTTCATAACCTAGCTTTCTCACCTCGCCACGAATGCCCAACCTAGTAATATCACTAGCTTTCCAAAAGCTCACTGATGTTTATAACCTAGCTTTCCTGCTGCACTATACGCATGAGGCGTAATATCTGGCTATTAGCACTATTATTCACATTCTTACAGATGCATTAAATTATACCTGGAGCACTGGCAGGCGACTCGGCGGCGGCTGCTGCTGCTGTGAAAATACATACAAGTAAGGGAAAGGATGAGTTTTAGGGTTTCTTTTAATCTTTATTACCTTTTTTTTTTTCGGCTGCGACTGAAGTGCTTTTGCTTGATGACACCGACTCCTCACTGCTTGCTTAGTCGGCAGCGCCTACAGATGAGCTGCAAAAAGCACATGTGATACACAAAAAAACATTCTCACCAATTTTGCAAATACGAACCCCTTTCGGTATAACTAGTGGGAAAGAATCACCCAACCCCAGCTCACGTAACCTAACTCTAACTACTAGCACAGCTAACCTAACCTGCACTACAAAGAAAATCAGAATCACCAGAACACGAAAGAAACGGCATTTCCCTATCACACGAATACACTGCTCACAAACCAACACCACTCCCCGACACTTGTTTAGGAAACATAAATTAGAAAATTATGGAAAACCTAAGATGAATTTGCTCAAGTTAACAACATCACTAACAATACATCCCTTTACAGGCCTTACTAGATCACGGATTACACGTTTTCACTAAAGCACTTTCACTGCACTTCTAACTGAAATTTTACTTCAAAAAAAACCCACCTACATCACAGAAACATTTTCCCTGTCTGCATTACTCTTTTTTCCTTCACAGAAACTTAAGAAATTCTTGAAATATATATAATTTCCAGGGCTTCTCCCACTACACTGCACACCAAACCTTCGAGATTAAAAAACAATGAAAGATAAAAAAACACTGTTATTCTCTCCTCTCACCAGATCATAAACACCCCAGAAACATAAGATGAAATGCCTTCAGTATATAAACCGAAACACAGAAGCACTAGAACTCACACTTTTAGGCTCTTCACCACTGTTTTACACTGTTAAAAATCAAAACAAATTCACATTGCTTTTCTATCAAGCCACCACAACACAGACACGACTATTTTTAGAATGAACAACGACAAACACCAACTCCAGAATTCTCACAAGCACGAAACTTTTCCATCAAAACAAAAAAGAACAATTATTCTAAAAGCAATTACCCCTCCTGCGTTTCTGTGTTTCGAATCTTTCCTTCATTAATAATAATAAGCCCCCTTTTTGGAAACTCAAACGTTCGCGTAACAATCACGAAGCGACAATGCTGTGATAGCACGAGCCCGATCAAAACATTGAAAATGTTACATCAAAATAAAAAGACCGACGATCAGCTTTCGGTACAAAAACGAAGAATTCAGACCCATATGAATTTAAAATTGCTTTTCAAAAAAAAAATTCCTGCCCTTTCACCCGGAAAAACCCTTTTAAAAAAACCCGAAAACTGTTTTCCCTAACAAGAAGACAAAACCATCCCGCATGTCCACACAGAAACCACACTTTTCACCGGGGGTTTTGACAGGAAATTTTTTTAATTTTTTCAGACGAACAAAAAAGGTATTTACACCCCCGCGCTCTTTTTGCCTTTCAAACAATTCCCCTCTACTTTTGTAAGTAAAAAAACCTTCCCGTCCTCGGTTGAAACTTGGTATCGGGCGACTTTTTCTTATGGTTGCACATTCTTGATCGACATTCTATTTTCTTTCTCGCCCAACGCATTCCCCCCCTCCCCACCACACGGTCCGCTCTTATTCCGCTGCCAATGTTGGGGAAAACCTTTTCCTTCCGGGCGGCAAATAATGAAAAAAACAATAGTATGCGTAAAAAATGCTTCTTTCGTCTTTTCGGTTTCCCCGGTCTTTGATTCGTTAAAAAGGATTATTAACGAGGTGGGGGTTATTACTGAATCTCTTTTGGGCCATGGAAACAGACAAGGAAAAAGTGGAAAAAAAGATGTTTTTGCGGGTTTAAACGAAAACGGGCACGGGTTTTTAGAAAAAAACCAAAATCCGAGTTTCGATATATCCCCCGCGTAGCAGGCGGAGAGCGGTCGTGAAGAACCGCGTTGCTGTTTTGGTTACACGGTGTCGGTTTGGTCAATGGCTTTTGCGAGTTCGATATTTTCGAACGGCGGGACGGACTTAAAAAAAAAAAAAAAAAGCGAGGCTGACGATGATGAAGAAGAAATGCCCCCTTTTCCCGTTTCGTGAAAAGAAGACGAAACATTCCCCTTTCTGCTCACAGCGTGAGTGAGATGTACACGTAACAATTCGTACTCAAACGCCAGCCGTTTCACAACTTCGGTCTCGGATTCGCGTGACAAAATACTCTACTCTGCTATTATATTACGAGTACGAATCATTCGCTTTCTTTACTTTTCGTTTCAAGGATTACCGATTCTTGTAAACTATCACATGAGGAACCTGCACTTTCATAACCTAGCTTTCACCTCGCTTCGATTGCCCTAACCTACGAATAAAACAGCTCATGATGTTCATAACCTAGCTTTCCTGCTGCTCTATACGCATGAGGCGTAATATCTGCAATTACTATTATTCTCATTCTTACAGATGCATTAAATTTTACCTCGAGCACTGGCAGGCGACTCGGCGGCGGCTTATTACGAGTGCGAATCATTCGTTTTCTTTACATTTCGTTTCAAGGATTACCAATTCTTGTAAACTATCACATGAGTAACCTGCACTTTCATAACCTAGCTTCCTCACCTCGCCTCGATTGCCCTAACCTACGTAATATTCACACTTCAAAAAGCTCCCTGATGTTCATAACCTAGCTTTCCTGCTGCACTATACGCATGAGGCGTAATATCTCGCAATAGCACTATTATTCACTTTCTTACAGTTGCATTAAATTATACCTGGAGCTCTGGCAGGCGACTCGGGGGCGGCGGCTGCTGCTGCGAACATACATACATGTAAGGGGAAAAGGATGCGTTTTTAGGGTTTCTTAAATGAACTTTTGTGCTGCCATAGACAGTATGAAATTAAAGATTTTATGGAAACACTATAGGAATATTAACAATACTTTGACTTGACATTTTACCCTATACCTTCAGCAGCTCATCTGACAGGGAATTACACATTAAGCACACCAGGATTTGTGACAGGGTTAAAATATTTCATACTTTCAGCGACTAAATGCTACTTCTTTCTGCACATTTTCACTTTATTTCACAAAAAGTTTAAAACAAGAATACAAAAATTTAAAAAATCCATCTTCAACCAGACCATATCAATCTTCAATCAGTTTCATTCTGAAATTTAAAATGTATTAATATTAATGTAAAATGTACAAAACAAACACTTATAAAATACATAATTCAGAAGAGACTTTTACACAGATGGTTATGTTTCAAAGCACCACATCACACAACAATACATCCCTTTACGAGCCTTACTAGATCACGGATTACACACGTTTTCACTAAAGCACTTTCACTGCACTTCCTAACTGAATTTCACTTCAAAAAAAAAAAAAAAAAAAAAAAAACCCACCTACATCACAGAAACATTTTCCTGTCTGCATTACTTTTTCCTTCACGCACAAATAGAAATTCTTAAAATATATATATAATTTCGAGGGCTTCTCACTACACTGCACACAGAAACGTTTGAGAACAAATGAAACAATGAAAGATAAAAAAACACACTGTTATTATTCTCTCCTCTCTCCAGATCGCAAACACCCCGAAACATAAGATGAAATGCCTTCAGTATATAAAACCGAAACACAAGAAGCACTAGAACTCACACTTTTGAAGCTCTTCACCACTGTTTTACACTGTAAAATCAAAAGCAGAATTCACATTGCTTATCTATCAAGCCACCACAACACAACACACGACTATTTTTTGAATGAACCGACAAACACCAACTCAGAATTCTCACAAGCTCACGAAACATACATTTCCCATCACAACAGAAAAGAACAATTATTCTCTAAGCAATTACACTTCCCTGCCTGCGTGTCAGTGTGTTTCGAATCTTTGCCTTCGCATTAATAATAAATAAAGCCCCCTTCTCGAAACTACGGAAACGTTCGCGTAACAATCACGAAACGACAATGCTAGTGGTAGCACGGAGCTCGATCAAAACAT
Source organism: Teleogryllus oceanicus (assembly GCA_964035755.1). Classification (NCBI taxonomy): domain Eukaryota; kingdom Metazoa; phylum Arthropoda; class Insecta; order Orthoptera; family Gryllidae; genus Teleogryllus; species Teleogryllus oceanicus. Next base: position 104,696,113 of record CAXIVR010000009.1, read on the forward strand.
TGAAAGTTTACACTCGAGATAAAACGACACACGACGATCAGCTGTTCACGGAGTACAAAGACGAAGTAATTCACCGACCACATATGAAGACGTAACATTGCTATATCACCAAAAACACATTCACTGCACTCACGCCCGAAACTCATTTTAAACAAACCACGAATACTAGATTTCACGTAACAAGAAGACGAATGCCATCACACGCATGTCCACACACGAAACGACACATGTCGGCCGCAGGTGGTGCAAACATGACGAGCGATACATTGCTATGATTTTGCGAGACGAACAGAAACGGGTATTTACACTGCCACTGCGCTCTTTCTGCCTTTCAAAGCAATTCACTCTACTTTTGTAAGTAAAAAGACTACATTCCGCTCGTCCTCGGATTAGAAACTTGGTATACGGGGCGACTTTTTTGCGTGTAGGTTGCACATTCTGTGATCGACATTCATATGTTTCTTTCTCGGCGCCAACGCATTCCACGCCCATCCCCACCACACGGTCACGCGTCGTTATTCACGCTGCCAATGTTGGTGTAAAACCCTTGTCCTTCGCGACGGCAAATAATGAAAAGAACAATAAACGTATGCGTAAAGTGCTTCTTTCGAAATCTTTTCCGGTTTCACCTAGGTCTTTGATTCGTTAAGAAGGAGATTATTACGAGGTGAAGGTGATTATTACTGAATCTCGTGTTGGCACCAGTGCCAGAGCAGAGCAAGGAACATACTGCGTCGGCCAAAGAAGAGATGTTTGTGCGGTTGAGCAGCGAAAGCGAGAGCACGGTTTTCGGAGGAAATACAACCAAAATCCGAGTTTTGATATATCCGCCGCGTAGCAGGCGGAGAGCGGTCGTGAAGAACCGCGTTGCTGTTTTGGGTTACAGGTGTCGGTTTGGTCAATGGCTTTTTGCGAGTTCGATATTTTCGAACGCGGCGGGACGGACTTAAAAAAAAAAAAAAAAAAAAAAGCGAGGCTGACGATGATGAAGAAGAAATGCCCCCTTTTCCCGTTTCGTGAAAAGAAGACGAAACATTCCCCTTTCTGCTCACAGCGTGAGTGAGATGTACACGTAACAATTCGTACTCAAACGCCAGCCGTTTCACAGCTTCGTCTCGGATTCGCGTGACAAATACTCTACTCTGCTATTATATTACGAGTACGAATCATTCGCTTTCTTTACTTTTCGTTTCAAGGATTACCGATTCTTGTAAACTATCACATGAGGAACCTGCACTTTCATAACCTAGCTTTCTCACCTCGCTTCGATTGCCCTAACCTACGTAATAAAACAGCTCACTGATGTTCATAACCTAGCTTTCCTGCTGCTCTATACGCATGAGGCGTAATATCTGGCAATTAGCACTATTATTCTCATTCTTACAGATGCATTAAATTTTACCTCGAGCACTGGCAGGCGACTCGGCGGCGGCTTATTACGAGTGCGAATCATTCGTTTTCTTTACATTTCGTTTCAAGGATTACCAATTCTTGTAAACTATCACATGAGTAACCTGCACTTTCATAACCTAGCTTCCTCACCTCGCCTCGATTGCCCTAACCTACGTAATATTCACACTTCAAAAAGCTCCCTGATGTTCATAACCTAGCTTTCCTGCTGCACTATACGCATGAGGCGTAATATCTGGCAATTGCCTATTATTCACTTTCTTACAGATGCATTACATTATACCTGGAGCACTGGCAGGCGACGCGGCGGCGGCGCTGCTTCTGCTACTGCGAAAATACATACATTTAAGGGGACAAGGATGAGTTTTAGGGTTTCTTTTAATCTTTATTTCCTTTTTTTTCGGCTGCGACTGAAGTGCAATTGCTTGATGACACCGTCTCGTCACTGCTTGCTTACTCGGCAGCGGCTACAGATGAGCTGCAAAAAGCACATGTGATACACAAAGAACATTCTCACCAATTTTGCAAATACGACCCCTTTCGGTATAACTAGTGGGAAAGAATCACCCAACCCCAGCTCACGTAACCTAACCTAACCTAACCTCAGCACAGCTAACCTAACCTGCACTACAAAGTAAATCAGAATCATCAGAACACGAAAGAGACGGCATTTCCCTATCAAACGAATACACTGCTCACTAACCCAACACCACTCACGACACTTGTTTGGGAAACATAAATTAGAAAATTATCAGAAAACCTAAGATGAATTTGCTCAAGTTAACAACACATCACACAACAATACATCCCTTTACGAGCCTTACTAGATCACGGATTACACACGTTTTCACTAAAGCACTTTCACTGCACTTCTAACTGAATTTCACTTCAAAAAAAAAACCCACCTACATCACAGAAACATTTTCCTGTCTGCATTACACTTTTTCCTTCGCACAAATTCAGAAATTCTTAAAATATATATAATTTCGAGGGCTTCTCACACTACACTGCACACGAAACGTTTGAGAATAAATAAAACAATGAAAGATAAAAAAAACACACTGTTATTATTCTCTCCTCTCTCCAGATCATAAACACCCGAAACATAAGATGAAATGCCTTCAGTATATAAAACCGAAACACAAGAAGCACTAGAACTCACACTTTTAGAGCTCTTCACCACTGTTTTACACTGTTAAAAATCAAAAACAGAATTCACATTGCTTATCTATCAAGCCACCACAACACAGCACACGACTATTTTTTAGAATGAACCACGACAAACACCAACTCCAGAATTCTCAAAAGCACACGAAACATACATTTCCCATCACAACAGAAAGAACAATTATTCTCTAAAGCAATTACACTTCCCTGCCTGCGTTTCACTGTGTTTCCGAATCTTTGCCTTCGCATTAATAATAAATAAAGCCCCTTCTTGGAAACTACGGAAACGTTCGCGTAACAATCACGAAGCGACAATGCTAGTGATAGCACGAGCTCGATCAAAACATTGAAAGTGTTACACTCCAAGATAAAACGACACACGACGATCAGCTGTTCACGAGGTACAAAGACGAAGTAATTCACCGACCACATATGAAGACGTAACATTGCTATATCACAAAAACACATTCACTGCACACTTTCTACGCCCGAAACTCACTTTAAAACAAACCACGAATACTAGATTTCACGTAACAAGAAGACGAATGCCATCACACGCATGTCACACACGAAACGCACACATGTCGGCCGCAGGTGGTGCAAACATGACGAGCGATACATTGCTATGATTTTGCGAGACGAACAGAAACAGGTATTTACACTGCCACTGCGCTCTTTCTGCCTTTCAAAGCAATTCACTCTACTTTTGTAAGTAAAAAGACTACATTCCGCTCGTCCTCGGATTAGAAACTTGGTATACAGGGGCGACTTTTTGCTTGTAGGTTGCACATTCTGTGATCGACATTCATATGTTTCTTTCTCGGCGCCAACGCATTCCACGCCCATCCCCACCACACGGTCACGCGTCGTTATTCACGCTGCCAATGTTGGTGTAAAACCCTTGTCCTTCGCGACGGCAAATAATAAAAAGAACAATAAACGTATGCGTAAAGTGCTTCTTTCGAAATCTTTTCCGGTTTCACCTAGGTCTTTGATTCGTTAAGAAGGAGATTATTAACGAGGTGAAGGTGATTATTACTGAATCTCGTGTTGGCACCAGTGCCAAGAGCAGAGCAAGGAACATCTGCGTCGGCCAAAGAAGAGATGTTTGTGCGGTTGAGCAGCGAAAGCGAGAGCACGGTTTTCGGAGGAAATACAAACCAAAATCCGAGTTTCGATATATCCGCCGCGTAGCAGGCGGAGAGCGGTCGTGAAGAACCGCGTTGCTGTTTTGGGTTACACGGTGTCGGTTTGGTCCAATGGCTTTTTGCGAGTTCGATATTTTTCGAACGCGGCGGGACGGACTTAAAAAAAAAAAAAAAAAAAGCGAGAGCTGACGATGATGAAGAAGAAATGCCCCCCTTTTCCCGTTTCGTGAAAAGAAGACGAAACATTCCCCTTTCTGCTCACAGCGTGAGTGAGATGTACACGTAACAATTCGTACTCAAACGCCAGCCGTTTCACAGCTTCGGTCTCGGATTCGCGTGACAAAATACTCTACTCTGCTATTATATTACGAGTACGAATCATTCGCTTTCTTTACTTTTCGTTTCAAGGATTACCGATTCTTGTAAACTATCACATGAGGGAAACCCGCACTTTCATAACCTAGCTTTCTCACCTCGCTTCGATTGCCTAACCTACGTAATAAAACAGCTCACTGATGTTCATAACCTAGCTTTCTGCTGCTCTATACGCATGAGGCGTAATATCTGGCAATTAGCACTATTATTCTCATTCTTACAGATGCATTAAATTTTACCTCGAGCACTGGCAGGCGACTCGGCGGCGGCTTATTACGAGTGCGAATCATTCGTTTTCTTTACATTTCGTTTCAAGGATTACCAATTCTTGTAAACTATCACATGAGTAACCTGCACTTTCCTACTACTCCTCCTCGCCTCGATTGCCTAACCACGTAATATTCACACTTCAAAAGCTCCTGATGTTCATAACCTAGCTTTCCTGCTGCACTATACGCATGAGGCGTAATATCTGGCAATTAGCACTATTATTCACTTTCTTACAGTTGCATTAAATTATACCTGGAGCTCTGGCAGGCGACTCGGCGGCGGCGGCTGCTGCTGCGAACATACATACATGTAAGGGAAAGGATGCGTTTTTTGGGTTTCTTAAATGAACTTTTGTGCTGCCATAGACAGTATGAAATTAAAGATTTTTATGGAAACACACTATAAGGAATATTAACAATACTTTGACTTGACATTTTACCCCTATACCCTTCAGCAGCTCATCTGACGGGAATTACATTAAGACACCAGGATTTGTGACAGGGTTAAAATATTTCTTTCTTTCAGCGACTAAATGCTACTTCTTTCTGCACATTTAAAGACTTACACAGATGGTTACATCTAATTCAGAACGAGACTTTTTACAAGATGGTTACATAGTTTACACAAGGCCTAAAAAAGTTAAAATATGTGTACATACATTGCAAGTTGCAAGATGTTTATTGATATCTTCTAAACATTCTTTCTCTCCTTCCGTTAACTCTCGATCATCATTTATCATTAATATTATTTCTCTTACCGCCTTCAAACATACTTTAGGAAAAAGAACCTGAAATAAAAGACAAATATTAAGATAAAGTTCTTGTGTGCATCACCAACTGTAAAAATTATTATATGAAGCAATCGCATACCTTCACTGATTCAGAAGAAGACAATCTTTTCGGTTCTTTCTTTGGTAGAGTTTCTTTTCTGACGATATCATCTTCATCTCAGACATTTTGCAGTCATAACTATTCTCACTATAAACTCACTCACAAAAAGACGAATTCCATCACACGCATGTCACACACGAAACGAACACATGTCGGCCGCACGTGGTGACAAACATGACGAGCGATACATTGCTATGATTTTGCAGACGAACAGAAACGAGTATTTACACTGCCCCTGCGCTCTTTCTGCCTTTAAAGCAATTCACTCTCCTTTTGTATGTAAAACGACTACATTCCGCTCGTCCTTGGATTAGAAACTTGGTATACGGGGCGACTTTTTTGCGTGTAGGTTGCACATTCTGATATCTACCTTCAATTGTTTCTTTCTCCGCGCCTTTACATCCCGCCCATCTCCCTCCACTCGGGCACGCGTCGTCATTCACGCTGCCAATGTTGTATAAAACCCTTGTCCTTCGTGACGGCAAATAATGAAATAAACAATAAACGTATGCGTAAAGTGCTTCTTTCGAAATCTTTTCCGGTTTCACCTAGGTCTTTGATTCATTAAGAAGGACATTATTAACGAGGTGAAGGTGATTATTACTGAATATCGTGTTGGCACCAGTGCCAAAAGCAAAGGAACAAACTACGTCGGCCAAAGAAGAGATGTTTGTGCGGTAGAGCAGCGAAAGCGAGAGTACGATTTTCGGAGGAAATGAAACGTAAATCCGAGTTTCGATAAATCCGCCGCGTAGGAGGCGGAGAGCGGTCGTGAAGAAACGCGTTGCTGTTTAGGGTTGTACGGTGTCGGTTTGGTCAATGGCTTTCTGCGAGTTCGATATTTTCGAACGCGGGGGGACGGACTTAAAAAAAAAATAAAAAAGCGAGAGCCGATGATGAGAAGAAATGCCCCCCTTTTCCCGTTTCGTGAAAAGACACCGAAACATTCCCCTTTCTGCTCGCAGCGTGAGTGAGATGTACACGTAACAATTCGTACTCAAACGTCAGCGGTTTCACAGCTTCGGTCTCGGAATCGCGTGACAAAATACTGCTTTTCTACTCTGCTATCAGTCGGAATATTACGAGTACGAATCATTCGTTTTCTTTACATTTCGTTTCAAGGATTACCAATTCTTGAAAACCATCACATGAGGAACCTGCACTTTCATAACCTAGCTTTCTCACCTCGCCACGAATGCCCTAACCTACGTAATATTCACTCTTAAGAAAGCTGACTGATTTTCATAACCTAGCTTTCCTGCTGCACTATACGCATGAGGCGTAATATCTGGCAATTATCACTATTATTCACATTCTACATAGACGCATTAAATTATACTCCGGAGCACGGCAGGCGACTCATATGTATTGCTGCTGCTGCGGAAATATGCTGCAAGTAAGGGCAAGGATGAGCTTTAGGTTTTGGGACCTTACACTTTTTTCGGCTGCGACTGAAGTGCGTTTTTGCCGACACACGGATTCCTCACTGCTTGCTGGTCAGGCAAAGCGCTCATGATGAGCCGCAAAAGCACATGCATACAATAAAAACATTCTCAACAATTTTGCAACATGAACCCCTTTCGGTATAACTATAGTGGAAAAGAATCACCCAACCCCAGCTCACGTAACTTAACCTAATCTAACCTACACAGCTAACTCAACTGCACTACAAAGTAAATCAGAACTACTGAATGTTAAAACGGCATTTCCCTATCACACGAATACACTGCCTACAAACCCAACACCAATTACGACACTTGTTTGGGAAACATAAATTAGAAAATTCATGAGAAAACCTAAGATGAATTCTGCCTGCTAACAACACATCGCACAACAATACATCCCTTTACGAGCCTTACTAGATCATTGATTACACACACAAGCTACCAAAGCACTTTCACTGCATTTCCTAACTGAATTTAATAAAACCTAATTTACATCAGCTAGAAACATTTTCCTGTCTGCATTTACTTCCTTTTCAGAGAAACTAAAATCTTGAAGATATATAATTTGAGGGTCACACTACACTGCACACGAAACCTTTGAGATTAAAAACAATGAAAGATAAAAAATACTGTTATTCCCTTTCCTCTCACCAGATCGCAAACACCTGAAACATAAGAAAGATGAAATGCCTCAGAGTATAAAACTGGAAAACACAAGAAGCAATTAGAACTCACACTTTTAGCCTTTCACCATTATAATTACAAAATCAAAACAGAATTCACATTGCTTTTCTATCAAGCCACCAACACAGCACACGACTATTTTTAGAATGAACAACGACAAACACCTCAACTCCAGAATTCTCATACACATTGAAACATACATTTCCCATCACAACAGAAAAAGAAATAATTATTCTAGCTAATTACACTTCCTGCTATGTTTCACTGTGTTTCCAACTTTGGCTTCTGCATTAATAATAAATAAGCCCTCTTAAAACGATGGAACGCGTTCGCGCAATCACGAGCGACAATGCTAGTGATAGCACGAGTCTGATCAAATGATTGAAAGTGCTACACCCAAGATAAAACGACACACGACGATCAGCTGTTCACGAGGTACAAAGACGGGCGGTAATTCACCGACCACATACAATGATGTACATTGCTATGATTACAAACACATTCATCGCACAATTTCACGCCTGAAAACTCACTTTAAAACAAACCACGAATACTTCAGATTTCACAACAAGAAGATGAATGCCATCACACATGTCCACATACCACCGCATTACATGTCGGCTATAGGCAAACACGATGAGCGATACATTGCTATGGATTTTGCAGACGAATAGAAAACGGGTATTTACACTGCCACTGCGCTCTTTCTGCCTTTCAAAGCAATTCACTCTACTTTGTAAGTAAAAGACTACATTCCGCCTGTCCTCGGATTAGAAACTCAGATACGGGTGACCTTTTGCTTGTAGGTTGCATATATCTGTGATCGATATTCATATGTTCTTCTTTTCGGCGCCAACGCATCTACGCCCATCCCCACTACACGGTCGGCCATTCACGCTGCCACGTTGGTAAACCTTGTCCTTCGCGACGCAACAATGAAAAGAACAATAAACGTAAGGCAGCGCTTCTTTCTGAAACTTTTCCGGTTTCACCTAGGTTCTGACTGTTGGCGCGAGATTTATTAATCGAGGTAAGGGTGGTGATTACATTGAATCTGCTGGTACCCAGTGTCAAGAGCAGAGCAAGGAAACATACTGCGTCGCCAAAAGAAGAGATGTTTGTGCGGCTGATGTTGCGCGAGCAATGGTTTTGAGAACAGAACAAAACTGAGTTTGACATATCCGCCGCAGGCGGAGCGGTCGTAAGAACTGCGCTGCGTTTTCGTAGTTTCAAGCACGGTGTCGGTTTGTCCATGGCTTTTGCGAAATGGTTGATATTTTTCGGGAACGCGGCGGGACGGACTTAAAAAAAAAAAAAGCGAGAATGACGATGATGAAGAAGAAATGCCCCTTTTCCTGCTCGGGAAGAAGACGTAAAGATTCTCTTCTGCTCAGCGTGTTATATGTATTACTGCACACCTGTAACAAACGCCAGCCGTTCTTACAAACTTCGGTCTCGGATTCATGCGACAAAATACTTACTTGCTATATTATATTACGAGTACGAATCATCTGGCTTTCTTTACTTTCGTTCTGGCGATTCACTGATTCTCGTAAACTATCACATGAGGAACTCGTAATTTCATAACCTAGCTTTCACCGCTTCGATTGCCCTAACCTACGCAATAAATAGCCACTGATGTTCATAACCTAGCTTTCCTGTTGCCCTATACGCGCGAGGCGTACATCTGGCAATTAGCACTATTATTCTATTCTTACAGATGCATTAAATTTTACTCGAGCACTGGCAGGCGACTCGGCGGCGGCTTATTACGAGTGCAACTCATTCGTTTTCTTACATTTGCCTGGCGATTACCAATTTTGTAAACTATCAGCATGAGTAACTACACTTACACCTAGCTTCCTACCTCGGCCTCGATTGCCCTAACCTACGTAATATCTTTACTCAAAAGCTCCTGATGTTCATAATCTAGCTTTCCTGGCTGCATCTATGTACGCATGGGAGGCGTAATATCTGGCAACGCACCATTGATCACCTTCACAGCCACAATTGATCTGAGCCTGGCAGGCGACTTGGCGGGCGGCGGCTGCTGCTGCGAACATACATACACATGTAAGGAAAAGATGCGCTAGCTTGAATGAACTTTTTGTGCTGCCATAGACAGTATGAAATTAAAAGATTTTATGGAAACACACTATAAGGAATATTAAACATACTTTGACTTGACATTTTACCCCTTCTATACCCTTCAGCAGCTCATCCGACAGGGAATTACACATTGCTACACCAGGATTTGTGACAGGTTAAAATATTTCATACTTTCAGCGACCAAATGCTACTTCTTTCTGCACATTTTCACTTTATTCCCATGCAAGTTTAAAATAAGAATACAAAAATCTAAAAATCCATCTCAACCAGACTATATCAATCTTCAATCAGTTTCATTCTGAAATTTAAAAACACACGTATTAATGTAAAATGTACCAAGACAAAACATACTTATAAAATACATAACTAGAACGAGACTTTTTACACAGATGCATACATAGTTTGCTATGCCCAAAAAGTTAAAATATGTGTATATACATTGCAAGTTGCAAGATGTTTATTGATATCTTCTAAACATTCTTTCTCTCCTTCCGTTAACTCGATCATCATTTATCATTAATATTATTTCTCTTACCGCCTTCAAACATATTTTTGGGAAGAAGAACCGAAAAAAAAGACAAATATTAAGATAAAGTTCTTGGGGGATCAAACTGTAAAAATTATTTTTGAAAATCGCATCCCTTTCACTGTTTCAGAAAAGCTCTTTCGGCTTTTTTTGGGAAGAGTTTTTTCTGACGATATCATCTTCATCTGACTTTTTGGCAGTCATAATATTCTCACTATAAACTCACCACAAGAAGAAATTTCCCATCACACGCAGTCCACACACGAAACGAACAAGTGGGCCGCAGTGGTGAAAAACATGACGAGCGATACATTGAAATTTTTTGGGAGACGAACAGAAACGAGTTTTTCACTGCCACTGCCCCTTTTTTCTGCCTTTAAAGCACCCACTCTCCTTTTATGAAAAACGACAATTCCGCCCGTCCTGGATTAGAAACTTGATAGGGGGGATTTTTTGGGGTAGGTTTCACATTCTGATATCACCTTCAATTTTTTCTTTCTCCCGCCTTTACATCCCACGCCCACTCCCCCCACTCGAGGGCGTCATTCACGCTGCCAATGTTGGGTAAAACCCTTGTCCTTCGGGCGGCAAAATGAAATAAACAATAAACGATGCGGTGCTTCTTTGAAAACTTTTCCGGTTTCATTTGGTCTTTTATTCATTAAAAGGGCATTATTAAGAGGGAAGGTGATTTCGGAATCGTTTGGGAAATCCCAAAAGCAAAGGAACAAACTACGTGGGCCCAAAAAAGAGATGTTTGTGCGGAAAAGGGAAAAGGGGAGTAAGATTTTCGAGGAAATGAAACAAACCGAGTTTCGATAAATCCGCCGGAGGAGGCGGGGGAGGGTCGAAGAAACGCGTTGGTTTTGGGTTTTACGGTCGGTTTGGTCCAATGGTTTTTTTGCAGTTCGATTTTTCGAACGGGGGGACGGACTTAAAAAAAAAAAAAAAAAGAGCCGATGATGATGAAGAAGAATGCCCCTTTTCCCGTTTTTGGAAAAAAACACCGAAACATTCCCCCTTTTGCTCGCAGCGTGAGGGATGCACGTAAAATTGTACTCAAACGTCGCCGTTTACAGCTTCGGTCCGGGAACCGTGAAAAAACTGCTTTTCACTCTGCCAGTCGGAATATTACGAGTACGAATCATTCGTTTTCTTTTCTTTGTCAAAGGGTTACCAATTCTTTAAAACCATCACATGAGGAACTCATTTTAAAACCAGCTTTCACCCGCCAAATCCCCAAACCCACGTAATATTACCTAAGAAAGCGATGATTTTCAAACCCAGCTTTCCTGCGCACTATACGCATGAGGCGAATATCTGGCAATTATCACATTTTTAAAA